>BPUM01000879.1:600000-764664 GCA_020521455.1 Prunus kanzakura | reverse complement strand
ACTAAGTGTGTTGCCATGATAACAACTTTCGACCACAAAATTTGCGAAAGTATCCACCACATATACGACCCAAATTATGTGAGGGAAGATGAAAGGAAATACTATATGTTGGAAAAATATTTACTGTGTAATCCGTTGTATGTATATTTTTCTCTCACAATAACATAGTCACGTGCGGAGGTGGAGCCACATACGGACTTGAAGTGATTGTGGGCCACAGAATTCCAAAAAATCCATGAAATTTTATATATAAGTTTAAAATTTTGTGGATAATAAGTTTATAAACTTTCCAACTCCGTCATTGGTCACGTAACTATAAACAAACATTAAGTCATGTGACTATAAAAAGAGAATACATATATCCCGTTACACCTAAGATTTTTACTCTTAATCCGTCAGTTTTACCTTTTGTTTAGGGTAACAAGCTCCTAGTTGTTTTTAGAAACCGAAGTTGTTGCATTGCATGATGCAAAGTGTATATATTTTGTTGTTTCTTATATATATTGACATATTGCTGGTTATAGTAGTAGTGTTGCTCTTCAACCCTATTAATATATAGTAAATTGAGCTTAAGCGCCAACTGTTCGACATTGACTAATATCATTGAACCTTGACATTGTCATTGCGGCGTGATTGGAGGGTCTCACACTTTATAAAATTTGTTGGAGGCGAAATTGAGTTGATCTGAGCCATCTACTTTGTAACACATGGTTTTGTCTCTATCCACTTCAAATTATTATTCAACCAAAAGAAATTGCTTTTCGTTTGTTCGACAATATCACCAAAAAAGCCAAATTAGGAGGAAGCTGTTTTTCCAATAACAACGAGCAAGCAAATGGCAAATGGTTTTGACCCGCACAAATATTATGTGTGGATGGATAGAGCATCATTAGTCATTGCCATGGAGGATGATGATACTCATCTTAAAAGTGGTGTGAGCTTATTGTTTCAAGGGTCGAAGTAACGATGATGATACTCCCCATAACTCGAAAAAGAAAACGCATTAACAAAAATGATTATTGGAAACACATATTCTCTCTTTGTGTGTGTTAGTTGTATATCTACTCCAAAGACGATTAAAAATTCATATCGGAGAAGCCAACATAGACGAAAAATGAAAAGGGTTCTTGACCTGCTATATCTCATATGTACCAACTTCCTAATCCAACATACCATGCAACAGAGCAGACAGATATCTAGGTATTGGGTGCAAAATAGTAAATCACATGAAACTTTGACTAAAAAAAAGTTGGATGATGAGAGGCCCAAACTGCCGTTGGAGCTGGTTCAACGACTTCTTCAAGATGTTTAGCTAAGCTACTTTGTTTTGGTCACATCATCACTAACGTTTAGCTCATCTTGCTTAAAAGTGAGTTGAGCATTGCCTCTGGGTCTGGGGGGATGTTGTTTTCAATCAAGCATCATCAAACGACAGATAATCTGCATATTTTGACCGTTGGAGTGAAGTCGGTGCAAAACAACTGTATCCCACATAATTACAAGCTAATTTACCAAGTTGTTTCACTAATATAATATTATTATAGTGCAAAATAGACAGGTTTATGCAATATGCGTGACCAGGTTTGGTTTAAGATTCTCCAATACTCCCAACCACATAATTTTGTTGGACTTCATTTTAGAAAATGGCACTAGTGGAAGATTAAACTATTTAAAAATATTATCCCAATCAACTACTAAACCAACCAATCTATGATCCTAATTTGATTTTACCAGTTTTAATCATATTGCATTTTAATCATATGGCGTGTTGTGCACTACAAACCATGGCATGATTACTATGTTTTTGTAGTGTTGTTTTAAAATGGACAAAAAGTCCAAATAAAAGCAACTTATATTTCTTTCCCTCTTAACTTAATGTAATTTTGTTTTAATCAATGGGATAAGAGGGTATTAAACTCGGACTTTCTTTCAATTTTGGAAAAAGAAGTGCCGTGAGATCTTAGTTAGTTGATTATCTTAATGTCACTTGCGTTCGAGTTTATGGATAAAAGTTACTGATCAAGATTTAACTAGTTACAAATTTTATGTTTATGCATCTGTTAACTGGAGATTAGAGTCAGAGATCTTTTCCAAAATTGGAGAGAAATACCATTAAACCGATGTTGGAAAAAAAAATTAAATTGAGTTTGAATAAGATAGAAGAAGTCTCTCTCAAAAAAAAAAAAAAAAAAAACAGATAGAGGAAGTTAGCTATGGGCCAGGGTAACCCTTTAGCCCATAAGACCAGGAGCCCAAGACCCAATACTTAATTGAAATTGGTCACAACAAATCTTCCATGAGCCAAAATTTCAGAATCAGCAGCATCGTCTTCTTTGAGTAGGTTAAGAATTAAACCATAAACCCTAGGCGCTCCTGAAATTCTCCCAAGACAAAAAAAAGGGGGTTGGAAAATGTCGGACAGAGATGATTACGATTCGGACGCCCCCGAGGAGCTCACAGCCGAGCAGGTAATCTAAGTCTATGAAGAGAATTGAAAGTTTATATTTTTATTTCAGAAAGCAAAAGTTTAGAACTTGGTTATTGTTTTTGTAATGGTAACAGGGAATACAACAAGACAAAGAACTAAGTAAGGTCCAGAAAGAGAATAAAGCGAGGTGGGTCAGTTGTTTACCTTGCTCTCTTTTGCTAAACACTGTTTTGATTTTAATTAAGGTCTTGTTTGGTTGCTTTTAAAAATTGTAGGAAATTGAATTCATTGAATTGAGCTGACCTGAGTTCTTATGCAAATTCTAAGTTGAGCTGCGTTGCTCAATTTTAAGAGAATTAAAAAAAACCCAAATTACAGGAAGCCAAGAACTCTGTTTGTTGCGCTTTATGGTGTTTGTCACCAGTCACAGAACTTATATAAAAGGGGTAGGAGGAAGGGCTATTTTTATTTTCTCCAATTTTTCGATGTGCTTTAATTTATTATGATATCAAATTATTGTTTTTTCTTCTTCTTATGCTTCTTGATACTTTGATAGGCTTGAAATCCATTTACTAGCATGGAATAGATATAAGGAATTAGTTGGATCACATTGAAGTTATATCCGACAGTTTTTTATGGACAATGTTTTGGATGTTTCTGTGCCTATAAGAAGTTTGATGCTTTGCATTATCAGGTGACTCTTAGGAAAAAAGTTGATTCAAGAAGTGTTACTGGATTGTGGATTCTCTTTCTTTTATCATTTTTGGGGGTGAATCACCAATTTGTGAAACATAAAAATAAAATATGAAATTAGTTTGTGTAGCTTTGGTATCCACCTTTTGCATTTATTTTGCTTAAGACATAAATTTTAACCGAAATTGATATTACTCTATATAGGGTGGTTCGTGAAGGAAAAGAACGTCGTAGACAATGGGCCCAAAGGAAAACACCAAAGAAAACACCACAGCCGTCTGCTGGAGTTGAAAGTGTTCAAGATGCCCCTGAAACTGAAACACACCAAGAATCTTTGGGTAGTGCAGGGATGCTTCCAAGCAACATTGTTGAATTGCTTGCAGCTCGTGAGAAGTATGACCCCTTCTCTCTCTCTCTCTCTGGATGATGATATTTAGTTCTTATGAGATTGTAACCAAATCGCCACATTCAATGTGCAGACAAGTGTTCCACTCAGACTCTGAGGATGAGAATACTGACTCAAAGTCCACTAAGAAAAAGAAAAGGCTAAAAAGCTCAGGGTGAGGGACCTCTTCTGTAAGGACAGAGAAAAATACTTTTGATCTCACTCCATTTTGAATGAATATGTAATTTCGTTTTTTTCCTTTTATTTTGATTTGCAGGGTTGATACTGTTATTTTGAAGGAGACACCTGCTCCAAAATGCTTACAGAATTCCTTGGCGTTCTTAGAGAAAAGGAAAATGCAGGTGTCTAGATCACATGCAGTGTTGAACAACTCCAACCAAGCCTTACGCTTCCTCTCTTCTTCTGGCTTGTTGAGTAAAAACGTTACGAGCTAAATGCCAGCATTTTCTTATATTTTTTTCTCTTGATATGTGCTATGATATTGTATTCTCGTAGTCGAGGCTATGCTGATATGTATCGTACTTAGCTCCCTGAGGAGGGCATGCCTATGAATGATGAAAATGGAGAGGGATCATGTCCCCATGGGCCAACTGGTTATTTTATAGAATCTGCATCTGTGACATTATTTTTCTTTCCTTTTTGTTTTATTGATAAAAGAAAGAGTTTTTCCACCCTGATATTTTGAAACATGTTTGGTGCCAGTACTAGTCTGCTGCTAAGTTCTGTGTAGGGTGGGAGGCTAAGAACTGGGCAAAGCTTGGTTAGAGCTTTGATGATGAGAAAGAAACATTTGAAAGATGCATGCAATACGTATGTTCTGAGCATTATTTTTAAGAGTTTGTCCCCCTCCTGGGCCCTGGTCCTACTTAAGTCCTTATGTTTCTTTTAGAATCCATGATTACGGTTGGGAAATCCATTGGAGCCATTATTCTATTTCACCTACTCATCATTTCATTAGTGTTTCCAAAGTGAAAATTCAGCTGCTTTTGGCAGCTAAAACATGGACTTGCTCATAAATTAAAGAGAATTGTACTATATTACACTTTAATTAGTGTCTATCGACATAAATTCTGATTCAGATCACCAAAAAGGCAACATTGAATGTATCTCTCTCCTATTCGATTGTTTCCCCCACTTTTCCACCATCAGAAAGTTTGTTGTAAGCTCTAAATTTATGCACAAAGTAATTAAATTGCCCTTCAGTGATCTGTTTCTTGCTCAAGATCATATCAAAATTCGTGTTTGTTCATTTGCTCACTGCAAGGGGATTGCAGATTCCACTGATATCAGCTCACAGGTAAAAATGTTTATGAATTATGATCAACATACACGTTTCAATTTTGATGAGCAAGAAAGCTTATAATCTTCAGATGTGTTGAAGGCATGACATAAGTAGATACATAACGAGTTGAAGCCGTACTGGTATTTAACAAGCAGTTAATTGTGGCTTTGGCCAAAGCCTACTTAACACATAATAGCTTTCCATCTACTTGTACTACATAAAAAGTAAAAGTACAAGATCAATAAACTAAAGACTTAAGGGGAAGAGAAAATGTCCTCCTGGTGCAGCCATGTCTGGTCCACTGAGGTCATAGAAGTAGCTTCCTGTGATATTTTTTTCAAAATTAATAGTCTAGCCGCGCGGCTATACTCGAAAAAAAACAAAAATAAAGACCGCCTAGGCCTAGCGCCTAGGCGATTTTTTATATATAAATAAATAGTATAGCCGCCTGGCTATACTGTGTTTTTTAATAAATTAATAACCAATAAAAATAAAGGCCGACTAGGCGCTAGACGGGTCCTTATTTTTTTTTCATAAAAAAGGTACCGCCGCGCGGCTACACTTTGCAAAAATGACAAGAGTATAGCCGCATGGCTATACTGTGGTTTTTTTAAAAAATTAATAGTATAGCCGTGCGGCTATATTCGTATAAAAAAAAGGCTCACCAGGCGCTAGGCAGGTTTTTTTATTTAATAAATAGTATAGCCGTGCGGTAACACTGGGTCCCTTTTTTATTTTATTTTTTTAAAAATAAATAGTATAGCCGGTCGGCTATACGCTTTAAATATATAGTGGGATCCCTTTTAAAAAAATAATTTTTCCCCAATTTTCGTTTATTGATAAAAGTAGTTTATAACATTATCCATTACTATTAGGCCAGTCTCTATTGTTCCCAAATTACAGGAAGCCAAGAACTCTGTTTGTTGTGCTTTCTGGTGTTTGTAGTCACAGAACTTATATAAAAGGGGTAGGAGGAAGGGCTATTTTTATTTTCTCGAATTCTTCGATATCCTTTAATTTATTAAGATATCAAACTATTGTTTTTTCTTCTTCTTATGCTTCTTGATACTTTGATAGGCTTGAAATGCATGGAATAGATATAAGGAATTAGTTGGATCACATTGAAGTCGTGAAGGAAAAGAACGTCGTAGACAATGGGCCCAAAGGAACTGAAACACCACAGCCGTCTGCTGGAGTTGAAAGTGTTCAAGATGCCCCTGAAACTGAAACACACCAAGAATCTGTGGGTAATGCGGGGATGCTTCCAAGCAACATTGTTGAATTGCTTGCAGCTTGTGAGAAGTATGACCCCTCTCTCTCTCTCTCTCTCTCTCTCTCTCTCTCTCTCATCTGACTGTGGATGATGATCTTTAGTTCTTATGTGATTGTAACCAAATCGCCACTTTCCATGTGCAGACAAGTGTTCCACTCTGACTCCGAGGATGAGAAGACTGACTCAAAGTCCACTAAGAAAAAGAAAAAGCTAAAAAGCTCAGGGTGAGGGACCTCTTCTATAAGGACAGAGAAAAATACTTTTGATCTCACTCCATTTTGAATGAATATGTAATTTCGTCTTTTTCCCTTTTATTTTGATTTGCAGGGTTGAGACTGTTATTTTGAAGGAGACACCTGCTCCAATATGCTTACAGAATTCCTTGGCGTTCTTAGAGAAAAGGAAAATGCAGGTGTCTAGATTCACATGTAGTGTTGAACAACTCCAACCAAGCCTTACGCTTCCTCTCTTCTTCTGGCTTGTTGAGTAAAAAAGTGACGAGCTAAATGCCAGCATTTTCTTTTATGTTTTCTCCTAATGCGTGCTATGATATTTTATTCTCTGAACTCCAACCAAATCGATTACGTATCGCACTTAGCTCCCGGAGGAGGGCATGCCTATGAACGATGAACAAATGGAGAGGCATCATGTCCCATCATCTGTGACATTATTTTTCTTTGCCTTTTGTTTTATTGATAAAAGAAAGAGTTCCTCCTCCCCTTCTGCCCACTTTCATATTTTGAAACATGTTTGGTGCCATTACTAGTCTGCTAAGTTCTGTGTAATACATATGAGGATTATTTTTAGGAGTTTCTCCTTTTCTTAAGCCTTTTTGTTTCTTGTTAGATTCTATGACTAAGGTTGGAAATCCATTGGTTCCAAAGTGAAAACTCAGCTGCTTTTGGCAGCTAAAACATGGACTTGCTCATAAATTAAAGAGAATTGTACCATATTACACTTTAATTAGTGTCTATCTACACAAATTCTGATTCAGATCACCAAAAGGCAACATGAATGTATCTCTCTCCTATTCGATCGTTTTCCCCACTTTTCCACCATCAGATAGTTTGTTGTATGCGCTGGATTTATGCACAAAGTAATTAAATTGCCCTTCAGGTCCCTTTCGAGTCAGTGATCTGTTTCTTGCTCAAGATCATATCAAAATTTGTGTTTGTTCATTTGCTCACGGCAAGGGGCTTGCAGATTCTACTGATATCAGCTCACAGGTAAAAATGTTTATGAATTATGATCAACATACATGTTTCAATTTGATGAGCAAGAAAGCTTATAATCTTCAGATGGGTTGAAGGCGTACTGGTATTTCACAAGCAGTTAATTATGGCTTTGGCCAAAGCCTGCTTAACACATAATAGCTTTCCATCTACTTGTACTACATAAAAAGTAAAACTACAAGATCAACAAACTAAAGACTTAAGGGGAAGAGAAAATGTCCTCCTGGTGCAGCCATGTCTGGTCCACTGAGGTCATAGAAGCAGCTTCCTGTGAGCTGCCCATCAGAGCTTGAAAAGCACTTTTGACCTTGCTCAAGTTCTTGTGATGACGAATGCGTCGAAGAACAACATCTCTGTCCATGGCAGCAGCAGCAGATGATTTCAAGTAGACATGTCTGGTGATGGAAGAACTCTGTGCTTCTGAGAGTTCTTCATGCCCATCTTTCTTCTCAGCTTCTGAGAAAGATGGTTGTTTTTGTTGTGGTGGAGCTCTGGAAATGATGAAAGCCATTTTTCTTTTTCTGGTGAGGAAATAATAGTAAGTTTGTGAAAGATGGAGGGTTGGGATTATATAATATAGGAGGGTGAGGCAATGTGAGTGCCTTATGGCGTATGGGGCTTGATTTTATAGGAGATTGGTATCGGTGGTTTGGTGGTTTTATTTAATTCATGTTTGTTTTGTTCCTCAGCTTGTAAGTGGTTTGTTGGGTTTCAAGGTTCTCCATGGCCTGTAGTTTTCCTGATCCAATGCAAACCATGGACAATTGTGATTAGCCGCGTAAAAGGTAATTTGCAAATATAATATATTTAAAGAGTATAGCCGCACGGCTATACTGTGATATTTTTTTGGGAAATAGTGGTATATACCCCCCATTTTATAATCTCAATTAAAAATACCCACCCCCCCCAATTTTTTTACAACTAACACCTATAAATATAAAATTATTGTACACTTATTGCTCAGCTAACACAAGTTCAGAAAGTTTGTTCTCTCTTAGGTCACTCAGCTCTCTCTCTCTCTCTGGCACAGCTCTATTTCTCTTTGGTTTCTGTCTAACGCAGCTCTCTGTGTCTCTCTTGGCTCTCTCTCTCTTGGCTCTCTCTCTCTCTAGCGCAACTCTGTGTCTCTCTCTTTGCTCTCTTTCTCATAGCGCAGCTCTTTCTCTCTCTCTTTCTCCCTGTATTCGGTCTCTTGCTCTCTGTTTGGAATCGGAACCCCTCCCTTTAGGTATGTCTTCTGAATAGCTGCTTGCAACCTTGAAGCTTTAGTGGATTGCCGACCTCGAAAAGGTAGTGTTGATGGTTATTTTCTTAAAATTAGTGGGATTATGTGAAATGGGTTATATTTTGATTGTTTGGGTTTGTGTTAAATTCGTTTTGGCTTTAATTGCTTTGGGTTAGGTTTTGTTGAATATTCATGCTCAGTTATCTGGGTTTGTACCAATTGCACTTAGATTGGTCTGGATATGTGAATCTTGAAACTTGGGATTTTCCATTTGATGTAGTATATCTGTATAGTGTGATTGCTGATGTGTTACTGGTGTACTGCTGTTGCGTTCCTCTTATTTCACCGTCGTATTGCTGTTATGTTGATGTTATATTGCTATTATATTGTTTTTATATTGTGGTTATATTGCTATTGTATTGTATGGTTATTGTGGTTATATTGTGTTAATGAAATGTTGTTTTGTCATGGTCAGAAATGGAGACAATTGCTATTCTCGTGTGCTACAATGGAAAATGGGTCACCTCGAAGAAGATGTGCAAATACGAAGGGGGTGAGTCAAAAGGCTTAATAGTTCCACGGACCATCAAATTTGCTGATCTGTTGGACCGTGTGCATCAGATTGGTAATACAAACAGCAGCGAAGACAAGGTTAGCTTAAAATTCTCAGTTTTGGTGGCCTCGAATGAGTGGAAGCACATAAAGATTGAGGACGATGATGATGTAAAATTTTTTATGAAGTACAATTCTGAGGTAACACCTTCAAAACTAGCTCCTTTACTCGTGAGTATAGAAGATAAAGGACTGAGAAATGATGTAGTTGATACTATGCATATCACGACAGATAGTAGTCGGATGGGTCGTTCTTCAGTTGCCATTGTTGAAAGCAATGAAGTAACTTGGAATAATACAAATGGCACTGATGTGGGAGGTGAAATAGGGACAGATTTTATGGATATGATTGATTTTAGCGAGGTGGATCAGATGCATGTTGGTGATAATGGTACTGAAAGAAATGAAGTGTCAGTGTACTCTGCCCCTCCTATTTTGGGCTGCTGGAACACATCTGCCCAACTGCCAATAATGCGTTTAGGAGGAGAATCTGAAACCCATTCGTGAACATTATTCGAATGAAATAGGTGAACAGAACCGGTACAATGAAGCCGGTGTAAATGATGGAGAAGCATATTTGGATGGGGGGTTTTCGCGAAGTGATTGGAATCCGAAAATTAAAGTTGGGGAAATTTTCTCTACTAAGAAAGCATTGTTGACGGAGTTACAGTTGATGGCATTAAGAGGCCACTTTGAATTTAAGGTGCAATCGTCTTGCACTAAGAGGTTGCTTGTGGTTTGTTGTCAACGTCCATGCCCATGGCGAGTCCGAGCATCGAGATTTGGAGATAACAGCTTCATGATTGTGAGGTGTAAGACTGTCCATGAATGTGATTTGAGGGTTGTAAGTGACAACCATCGTCAAGCAACTGCAGCACTTGTAGCCACTTCATTTAAAAGGAAGTTTAAGGATTCTCGGACAATATACACACCAAGTGACATTATGAGAGATGTGAAACACAACTTTGGTTTCAGCATCCATTATTCGAAAGCTTGGAAAGCAAGGGAGTTAGCTCTATTGTCCATTAGAGGATCAGCGGAGGAGGCATATTATATCCTTCCAGCTTATTGCTATGAATTGGAGCGTATGAATCCCGGCACAAAAACACACATCCATACTGATGAGAACAATCACTTTGTGTATTTATTTATGGCGGTTGGCGCATGTATTAGAGGGTTTCGTTCTTCCATGCGCCCAGTGATAGCCGTGGATGCCACTCATTTAAAATCCAAGTACAAGGGTGTTATGTTTGTAGCAAATGCATTTGATGGTAATCGAAATATATATCCTCTTGCTTTTGGGATTGGGGATTTGGAGACGGATGCATCATGGCATTGGTTTTTCACTAAACTTCATGAAGCCATTGGTGAGTGTCCCAATCTTGTTATTATTTCTGATCGCAATGTTAGCATAGAGAATGTGTGGAACAAAGTTTTTCCAACGGCGCAACATGGCATATGCTTTTATCATATGAAGGGGAACATGAAACGCACTTGCAAGTTGAAAAAGCATGATCACATACTTATGCACTTTGAGAAGGCTGCGAAATCTTATTCCATTGCTGAATTTGATTGTCATTTTCGCAAGATCAAGCGAAAGGAACATGTTGCTCAATATCTTGAAGAGGCAGGGTTACATAAGTGGTCTAGAGCTCACATGGATGGACGCCGCTACAATGTAATGACAACAAATATTGCGGAGTCAATCAACTCAGTCCTTAGGTTTGCAAGGATGATGCCAGTGGTTCATTTGATAGGGGAAATTATGAATCTCCTTGTGAAATGGTTCACCGAACGTCGTGACTTGGCTTTGAATTGCACAACAACATTGTGCCCCAATTTTGGAGAGAAGAAGTTGAGGAACAGGTTGGAGGATGCTGCAAGGATGAATGTGGTTAAAGTAAATAATGCACAGTATAATGTTTTGGACGGTTATATGGACGGCCTTGTAGATTTGACGAACAACAGTTGTAGTTGTAGAAAGTTTCAGCTTGAGCAGCTACCTTGCAAGCATGTAGTTGCAGTTTGCCGCTTCTTGAAAGTAAATGTATACTCAAAGGCTTCTCGGTATTACACTCGGAAAACTTGGATGAATGCTTATTCGGATAGCATCTACCCGGTACAGCCTCACGGAAGGTGGGATATTCCTGAAGATGTTCGAAGTCAAGTTGTGCTGCCTCCCATGGCAAGGGTCATGCCAGGCAGACGAAAGAAGTTAAGAATTCCCTCGCACGGAGAGGGCACCATTAGAAGAAAGTGCTCAAGGTGTGGTTCCGGAGGCCACAATAAAAGCACCTGTAAAAACAATATTCCATTGCGCAATGTATCTTAGACAATATGATTTGTGTTGCTTTGGTAGGTCATGTAAACTTTACTTTTATTTGTGGTGGGTTTCGTGTTATGTTGAATGGGAATTTTTTAAATTTGCGTAATTTGGGTTGCAGTGCTACAGCATGCTGTATTGTTCCAGATTGCTATTTTATTGTACCTTTATTGTACTTTTATTGTACTGGTATTGCTTCCAGATTGCTATTATAATTTGAGTGCGAAATTAAAGGGTCTGGAATGTAATTCCAAAAGGTTCCAAAACTTTAAAGTTCTTACAATTCCTTTATTACACAGTTACCCTGATACTCCGACTAAACCTTCTTTTCTGATTACAAATTCGGCGGATGCATAGGCTAGATGTGGGGCAAATAGAAGGTGAAATGCCCTATGTGTTTGACTACATATAGTTGTTGAAGGAGCATTACGAATGTTAACCCCAATAGATTGCTCATGTCTTGCCAAGAACACTCTTGAATTTATGCAATGTGCCCAAGCCAGTCCCAAAGCTGGACTCACCCGTCTGCCTGATGTGTTCAGGGACTCCAAGTTTCCCAACCTCACCCCATTCACTCCATCATGTGGCCCAATAAAATCCACCACTTGGTTGGTGACAACCACCGCCAACCCAAACTTATTTGCTAAACCCTTCAATGTCGCAGATATGTTGAAGAACATTTCAGACCGCCTTTTCAAATCTGCTGGTGTTGTCTGATACTGTGATCGGAACAATGCAGCAATGGAATCAATGACAATGAGTTTGACAGGTAGGCGGGTGTGATCAATGGCAATAAATGCTTCTATGTCTCCAAGGACATTGATGAGTTCTTCAGCATCATGAACACCACGAACATATATGTCTTCCAATGGCTCCAACCCTATTAAGTTGGGGTATGATGCATGATAAAGGTTGCCTAGTTGTTGCAATCGACGAAATGAGAAGCTAAATTCTGTGAATATGTAGATGGAGGAGCCCCCTAGTCCGCCATGTGAGGGTGGGAGCTGAGCTCGTACCGTAAGTTGGAGACAAAGCTGCGTCTTCCCGGAACCACTCTCCCCTACCAATTCTGTTATGGAGTTGCAGGGTATCCCACCCCCCAAGCAGTGATCTAGTATTGGGCATCCAATGGATAATTTAGGGGTTAAAAGAGGAAGGAGCATGAGGTTTTGGGGTGTCATGTTTCTGTAATTTAGGGGGGGATGTGATGGTGGTACAAGGCATGCATTATATATATAGAGTTCATTTTGAAGGTCTGTGATGTAGGCCATGTCTTTTAAGGGATGTATACTTCATCCTTTTTCCAGGTTGTAATTACTTAATAATTTTTTTGTTTAATTTTTTAGGACCAAATAATTTGAAAAACATTCTGATGCAGTACGTACTGTAATACGATCATATTGTAACTGTATCACCTCTGTATTGTACTCTTATTGACATAATATTGCCATTATACACATGTTTATTGTACAGTTATTGCTCTTATATCGCCGATAAACTGTATACGCACAAATACAAAAAGAGGCATGATCATTCCATAAAATCCTATTTCCAAACTTACATAATACAACAACATACAACAACAGGCCACCCCATGGTTCCATAAAATCCTATTTCCAAACTTACATAATACAACAACATACAACAACAGGCCACCCCATGGTTCCATAAAATCCTATTTCCAAACTTATATAATACAACAACAGGCCACCCCATGGTTACATAATACAAAAAGAGGCCACCTCATAGTTCCATTTCCCTGCTGTTGACAAATTCGAAGTTTGCATACTCTTCAAGTGCGGCGACCACGACCCATGAAATTCATGACCCCGGCCACAGTGATGTTCGCCCAGTTTCCTGCCGGATCCACTATTTTTGCAAACTTACGAAATAGTTCAAATCCCCTTTCCACGTGTTGTTGCTTCAACTTGGCCATTTCTTCTGATTCCTTGAATACCATAATTGCAGTGGATTGGGCAATTTCAATTTTTGCTTTGATTGCCTTTATATGTTGGAGATGCATGCGGGCATGATAACGAGAGCGAATTGTGCGCTTTTTTATGACATCACATCTAGCTTGGCCCTCCACAATTTTTGATACTATGTCTGCATGGAGATTTTTCCAAAACATGGTATTGCCTCGACATTGTTGCATGCCATGGGCCAAGTCTGCAGTGAGTGAATTGGGTGAGTTGCCTTCTGTTTCAGTCTCCCCTCCTTCAATAATTGAAAGCGTTGGGTTTGGTGTGAGGTTATGGTCCATGGTCTTGGATATTTAATGTAGGTTGGTGTATGACTTCATTGGAAAAAAGGGGGACTAAATGCGATGTGAGTGAAATCAGTGAGGAAGGTAATGGCTACAAGCAGGAGTTAATGTGATTGAAGCTTTCATTTCAAACAGCTGGGTTGATTAATATAGGCAGGTTTTAATGACCTGGAGTAACAGAGACAGTTAGTGGCGGGAGGGATTAGGGGGAGTCATTGGCGGGAGGGCTTGGTGGGAGTCTTAGGCGGGATAGTATTGGGCGGGAGTTATGACCCAGTTCACTGTATGCCTTTTTTTCATATATTTCTATTTTGGATGTTCCGAACTTGGTCATTTTCCCATTATGTAATTCAAATAAGGGATTTGCCTATTTGCCTAATTGATCAACTCATTCAAATTGACCAATATGGTTATTGTCTTATTTCTGATTTCAGCAATCTCAATTCGTTTCCATTTTTCCATTTTTCATATTTTCCTATTTTCCATCTGTCATCCAATTATGCAATTATGCAATTATCCAATTTTTAATTTGTTGTGCCAATTTTATCCTATTTTGCAATTTCCCAAGTTTCCTTTTGTTCTATTTTCAGTTTTCCAAATTTTCAATGTTCCTATTTGCCCATTATGTAATTAAAAAAAGTTGCATACTTTGCGTAATTGAGAAAGTAATTCAAATTCTCCAATATGGTAATTGTCTTATTTCCCATTTCCACAATTTCAATTCGTTTCCAATTTTCCTATTTTCCATGTGTCCCTGTTTCCTATTTCCATTTATCCAATTATCTGTTTTTGTCCAATTATCCAATTGTTCTATTAACCAATTTTCTTTTTTCCAATTGGCGTATTTTGTAAGTTTCCTTTTTTTCCTTTTTTTCCTTTTTCCATTTTTCCAATTTTCCAATTTGCTAACTCTCCTTTTGTTCTATTTCCAATTTTGCTATTTTCCAAGTTGCCTTATTTGCTATTTTTCAATTATCCAATTATCCAATTATCCCATTTTCCAATTATCCAATTTTCGATTTTCCAATTTGCGAATTTGCCCATTTTCCAACTATCCTTTTTCCTATTTCCTTTTTCGTATTTCCAATTTTCCATTTTTCCAATTTTCATGTTTTCAGAGTTTCTTTTTTTTTCCTTTTTTCCTATTTTCCAAGTTTCCTTTTGTTCAATTTCGAATTTCGAATTTGAACAATTTTCCAAGTTGCTTTATTTTCCAATTTCCTATTTTCCTATTTTCCAAGTGTCCTTTTTTCCTTTTTCCATTTTTCCAAGTGTCCTTTTCTCCTATTTCCTACTTTCCTCTTTCCAATTTTCGTTTTTTCCTATTTCCAAGTTTCCATTTTTTCGTATTTCCGATTTCCCAATTTTCCAATTTTCCTTTTGTTCTATTTCCAATTTTCCAATTTCCCATGAAGGTTTGCTTTTTTTCGTTTCTAAGCCAATTTTATTGTTGTTAATGTAATGCTGTACTGCTGTAAATTACAGCCAAGGAGTTAATGGTGTAGGTTGCAATCCCATCAATTTAATGCACCAACTACATACCCAATATATGCACTTTCCTATATATAACTGCAACATAGGCAGCTTAATTAACGGCGAAGGTAAACATTCATATCAGTCTGACTCAAAGGCAAAGGCAAACATTCATATCAGTCTTACTCAAAGGCAAACATTCTCCACATTCATATCAGTACTTCATATCAGTCTTACTGAAAGCCAAACATTGTCCACTAAAGCTAACCATATTGTCGTTTACAACTTGACACAGAATCTACGTTTATTTGTTTTGTTGCAGTCGGCAGCTGTGAATTGTAGTACTTCAATACTCCAATACTTCAATACTTCAATACTTCAATACGTCAACATGTCGGATGTACGGCCTCCAAACGACCAAGTCAGTTACCCGGGGGACCTGCCCTGGCATGTGCCATTCCCATCTCCACCGCTGACTCCGAATCATGATCCCACTTCATCTGGAAGTGAGGACGAGAGCAGTGATCCGCTTGACAAAATCTCTGCCGTGAAGCACGACCTCCAATATTTGTCAAAGGCAACAGATTGGTGGGAGAGCAAATGCGATATTCATGGCCAAGTTATGGGAAACTTGGCCAACAAGTTGAACAAAGCATTTGCTGGAGAAGTTAAGCAAACTCTAAAAGCAAAAACTCGGAGCAAAAAGTTAGAGTCGTTGAAGTTGAAATTGGAAGAGCGAAAGAAAGATGCCGTCGAAAAATTCACAAAATCTGAAGAATATAACCATGAAATGGTTGACTGTTTCAACAACGGCTTCGAAATGTTCCGAGATTATGCTTCGGTCATCTCACCAAACTACAATTGGAGTGAAATTGATGTAGCTGGTGTGTGGGAGGTGCTGAATACGGGTGCTGAGGGAATGGCTCATCATAGTCTGGTGCATGCAGCGAGGAGAAAGGACAAAGACATGGATCTTTTGATGGAGCTGTAGTAAGGGTGAGTGCTGCTTGAGTTCATCTGAGCCCAGTACATGGATCCGTTGTTGGCTTGGTTTTCCCTTCGCGGGATACTATTGTTAAGGTTCGGGGGCGATTTGTTTTGCATCTGTGAAATGTAATCTCTAATGGATGTGTGTGTATTGTATGTAGATTAACTTACTATTGCTCTTATATTGTATGTATATTGCTTAATATTGACTTTGTATTGTATATATAGTGTATGAATATTGCCACCCTATTGGATGTATATTGTAAAATTATTGCTATCGTATCATCCATATATTGTACCAGTATTGGCTCTATAGTGTATGTATATTGGTCTGATATGGCTATTATATCGTAAGTCAATGGCATTTGGTCTAATAACAGTGCACTTCGTTCAAAGTAATCCTGATTTCAAATATCACGGATACGACAATTGTTATCCATCCTTATATTTCCCAACTTTCCTTTTGTTCTATCTCCTGTTTTCCAATTTTTCAATGTTCCTATTTTCCCATTATGTAATGAAAAAAAGTTGCATGCTTTGGCTAATTGAGAAAGTAACTAATATTGTCCAATATGGTAATTGTCTTATTTCCCATTTCCACAATTTCAATTCGTTTCCAATTTTCCTATTTTCCATGTGTCCCTGTTTCCTATTTCCATTTATCCAATTCTCAGTTTTTGTCCAATTATCCAATTGTTCAATTAACCAATTTTCTTTTTTCCAATTGCCCTATTTTCAATGTTTCCTTTTTTTCGTTTTTCCAATTTTCAAATCTTCGAATTTTCTAACTTTCCTTTTGGTATATTTCCAATTTTGCTATTTTCCAAGTTGCCTTATTTGCTATTTTTCAATTATCCAGGTATCCAATAATCCAATAGTCCAATAGTCCAATAGTCCAATAGTCCAATTATCCAATTATCCAATTATCCAATTATCCAATTATCCAATTTTCAAATTTCCAATTTGCGAATTTGCCTATTTTCCAACTGTCCTTTTTTCCTATTTCCTATTTCCTATTTCCAAATTTCCAAATTTCCAATTTTCATGTTTTCAGAGTTTCTTTTTTTCCCTTTCCTATTTTTCAAGTTTCCTTTTGTTCAATTATCCAATTTTGGAAGTTGCTTTATTTTCCAATTACCCAATTATCCAATTTTCCAAGTGTCCTTTTATCCTATTTCCTACTTTCCTTTTTTCCTATTTCCAATTTTCAAATTTTCCAATTTGCTAACTTTCCTTTTGGTCTCTTTCCAATTTTGCTATTTTCCAAGTTGCCTTATTTGCTATTTTTCAATTATCCCGGTATCCAATAGTCCAATAGTCCAATTTTCCAATTATCCAACTATCCAATTATCCAATTTTCAAATTTCCAATTTGCGAATTTGCCTATTTTCCAACTGTCCTTTTTTTTCTATTTCCTATTTCCAATTTTCCAATTTTCCATTTTTCCAATTTTCATGTTTTCAAAGTTTCTTTTTTTTCCTGTTTCCTATTTTCCAAGTTTCCTTTTGTTCAATTTCCAATTTTGGAAGTTGCTTTATTTTCCAATTACCCAATTTTCCAATTTTCCAAGTGTCCTTTTATCCTATGTCCTACTTTCCTTTTTTCCTATTTCCACTTTTCCAATTTTCCAATTTTCCATTTTTCCAAGTTTCCATTTTTGCGTATTTCGGATTTTCCAATTTTCCTTTTCTTCTATATTTCCAATTTTTGAATTTTCCAAGTTTCGTTATTTCCCATTTTCCAAGTTTGCAGTTTTGCTATTTTCCTAATTCCCAATGTTCTTGTCTGAAATTCGCAAGAAATGCTTAGTTACATAGTCCTATTTTGGGTTGAAATCCACATTTTCCAATTTCCCATTAAGGTTTGTTTTGTTTCGTTTGTAAGCCAAATTTATTGTTGTTAATGTAATGCTCTACTGCTTCTTCGTTTTCCCTTCGCGGGATAGTATTGTTAAGCTTTGGTGGCGATTTGTTTTGCATGTGTAAAATGTAGTCTGTAATGGATGTGTGTGTATCGTATGTATATTCACTTAATATTGTAGTTATATTGTATGTATATTGCATGTATATTGCATGTATATTGCTTCATATTGCCTTTGTATTGTATAGATAGTGTATGCATATTGCCACCCTATTGGATGTATATTGTGATGGAGAAGAGAGTGAAATGAAAAACAACTCGGCCGTGACTGTGAGATTGTGTACATAAAACTTGGAACAACCTAACCAATTAAAGCTAAGGCATCTCATACGTATGCCTACAGAAAATAACAGTGTATGGTCATCTTCTTTACAATATTGCAATCAACACTTGGTTGAGACCGACCTGCAAAAACAACTGGGTTAAGTACATAGATAGAGTTTATGAATGCCAGTTCCAGAATTAAGACCTATGTTAATTTGTAACTGCCACCGAGTCAGTTCATAGTGCCAAGCCAAAAGATCCCAAGAAAAAAAACAAAGTAAACAAGAAAAAAGAGGCATGGCATAAATGGGAACCTCAGCAGAAAGCATCACATAAGCATAGAAGCGGATTGGCTCCATTACAATGTTCAAGATTGATGTAAACACTAGATAAAAGAGTTCTTATTCAAACCTCAGCAGCTTTGTCGGTTTCATTGCTGGACCTTCAATATCGTCTTGCACAATAGCATCAGTTGACTTCGTCAAAGTTCCAGACAAACACTCCGCAATTTCTTTTAGACCCTGCAAGAAAGCATGACTGAAATTCAATATTGGAATACACGCGAGAGTCTAAAGTAGTCTAAAAATAAAGCTGTTTTACCTGCTTTTCTGAAATGGAACCTAGCTTGTAATCGTGCCAAAAGGAAAAGTAACATACGTTGCTACAAATTGAAAGCAAAATTTGTCTCACAGAGAGTGATGTAAAGGAAAATTAGTACATAAGGGGAAAGTAAAAAATTGAGAGAGGGCATGTAATGAAAAACTGTAGCAATTCCAAAATATACCAAACGACCTGTGACATTCATCCTGCTCCAGCTAACATCAGCAAACACAGTATGAGGTTCCAAATTCCAATAACAACATAATGCTACGCAGAAAAGTAGAATTGCGGCGGACATTATTTAAAACGAACTCAGTCAAAACTAAATTCAGAAATCTTAAGAAAGCTGTATGCTTCAGTAAGTCCACTAACAGATTCCCAGAGCAGGAAATGAAATTCACCTATATCACATAAATTGCAAACTAAACCACAGACAGAAAATGTGAACAATGGCTACAAAAGCATCCATAAAGAGCAACAATATTTATATATGGAGGTGTACAAAATAGGTAACCTTCAAAATCGAAACAGTGTGTGTGCCATGTAAGGCAATTACCCACTGCTTCTAGACTGTACAATATAACACCTCACAATATACAGCAGGGCCAAAGACCCGGGTTGCTACACATAATAACTAAACCTAGTAGCTCTAGCAAAAAGGCAGGAATTTCCAGCAAACCATCCACGTCTGCATCTTCATATACACCAGTTCCTGACATAATTAATCACCACAGTCAATTCCCAAGTCCTAAGTCCACAGTCAACTAAATTCACAGACATGAAGCCATATACCTCATACATAAGCCTCCCCCCTTAAACCCTCTATTGCAAGCTTCAGTCTGTAATATGTGCTCTTCAAAGGGTCAATTGTTGTTAACGAAATCCCAGCACTGAGATGCTCCAAGAATTTTACGGTCATGATTCCGCAAGACGCACTGTCAAGCCAAAAAGTTGGGAAATTAGAAATGCATTTCTGTCAAATATTTTCTAAACTCGACTAAATTGACAAACCTTACCCATCTCGTTGTTGTGGCACATCTCCAATGGTGCAAATTGAGAATGGCGTAAAGCTTGACATTTGCAGCCCCCTTTGCTTAACCTCTTCAAGCTCAGAACCTTCATAAAACTGCATTTCAAACAGCACTCGTGCCAGCGTCTCCGAAATAGGGCGAAGCAGTCCAACCAGCTTCTTCTTGGCGGTAAAATCAGAGTACGAGTCATACACAGTTGCAGTATGATTGACGAAATCAAGTTCGATTGCAACCCAGTGGGCCCCTTTCAGATTATATGGAAAATACACCTTCCTAACTTTTGTCCAAGCTTGGCCATACCCGTGTTGCCACGTACCGCGCACATAGTGATGTATATTGTTGAGCTTGCTGGGTGTAAGCTCACTGATTTTTGAAGCAGCTGCCTTCTTCGCTCCACGTGTCTTGCCAGTCACTTTGACCGGCTCTAGAAATTGCTGCACACATTGAAATGAAGGCATATTACAAAATGACAACCAAAAGCAAATGAAGCAGTGAATGTAAAATGGAAACATGTTGACCTGCAAGCAACAATCAGCCGTTGTCCACTGAGTTCCAAATACCAACGGATGCGTCAGTTGCCTTTTGCGGAAGAGAAAGGTTGCCATGTCCAAGTGCTGAAAGTTCACGTATATAATATCAGCACAATTTCATAAAACTATACACTTAATACAGGTTAGAAAACATTTGAAGTTTCGTAATAAAGTAGAGATTTGTGTATTCTTACCCTTGAGCTAATCCATTCCGTATGATCGATCAATTTGTAGAAAAAATCAGCCCCGACGGAACATGATTCCAACTGGACCTCCGCACTACAAGAGACAAAAACGTAAATTCCCCATCAGAACTGAGGTGGTAACAGTTTTCACAACATATATAAAATAATATTGTCCCATTGAAAATAAAAGTTTTCAGAACTTAGGCACAAACGTAAATTCCCATTTCAAATCGTTTATATTGTAAAATAATAGTCGTATACATGCTGTAAAATTATACTATAAGCACATTGGGCCGTGAGCAATCAATAACATGGCCGTCATGCAGAGGCCCTACGGGCATAAGTTGAAATCTGGCTACAGTCCGGCTACAATTGAGTATTCTTAGGTAAACTACTTATCTCTATTTGTTTCTCGGCCTTCAAATTGTAACGACAACCAAGCAATTGTATTTGTCTTCTATTTCAACTGTGTTTTTCTTCACTTCAAATGTGACCATAAGTTGAATTCTTTGTTCGAGTAATAATTTGTTTTAGATTAAGAAACTCTTTGAACACATAACCATAATCCAAGAGGTAACTGCCATATACACTTTAAAAACATCCTCCACTGCATTAATATTTTTTTTGTATGAATAGAAACGTTTTATTGATAATCAAGAGGAAAAAACCTCGATTAAACAATGAAAAGGAAAACTCCAGAACAACTGAAGAAAATCTATGCAGCTATGACTGAAGATAAAACTATAGGAAGAAAACAAGACTTTAGGTAACATATTCTTAAGACAGCAACCATGTCTCTCAAGATTATAGAGTAATGATAATCCTTGAACTGCCTAGAACCCGATGCCCAAAGAGAAGCCCGGAATTTAACTCTATCCCATAACTCCTCAGCCCTTACTCCTAACTGACCGTGACAAAATCTTCGATTGCCCTCCATCCAAATGTTCCAGATCCTCGACTGCATTAATATCACTGAGGAAAGACACTAGCAGAGTCGAGGAACATGAGGAACATAACATGGAGGAGAAGACCAGATGGCATGGGCGGAAGGAGCCGCTATTACAACCCCTTCTAAATCTCTTTTATTGTCTTCTTTTGAGTCTAAATGTTATAATAATAAACTACAATTCAAAATTTCTTACTACCTATATTTAACAAAATACATTTAACAGCAGCAGTCAATATTTTTTTCCTTTAACAAAGTCTGAATTTTGTTCATCACAAATATACACATGTATATTAAAGCGAACTTGGTAATTCTCTCATTTCTATATCAGCACATACTAGCATAACATGAACATTGGATTTTGAAGGTAAAGAATCCTAACCTGATCTCATTTTTCCAGCCAATGCAAAACTCCATTACTGCCTTCACATCTTCAATGGGAAGGGGGTTTGATGGATCAAAACATGGCGGGGTTTCAGTCGCATCCGACACACTCATCGTCCTCTTCTTCCTCAACGGATCAGTAAATGGACTACACAAAGTGTGGGACGGACGCTTCTGTCTACAGCCTTTACCTTTCTCTTCTTTTGTTTCAACACTTTTAGACCCTTCTCCATCACCAGCCATACTCACTTTCAGTATACTTGGAGGATTGATCGGACCTCCCGATGCCATCCTATCACTTATTTTCCAACCTTCTAACAAAAACATCATTCTTTTGCAGATTTCGTCACACCCGGCCACATCTTCCGGGGTAGGCAGCTTCTCAAGAAGTGCATGGTCAGCTGCTTCATGCACTTCTAAGTGAGGAACGGAAGTGACCATTTGTGCCTCTTCGACTACCAAGGCTGCGGATGGTTCGGCTCCATGACCGGGGCTTTTTGTTTCCATTGCTGCCGGTTCTATATGCGGAGTACCATAGTCATGTAATGGTCCTTCATTCATATGAGGACTACGGAGGTCCTCATGTCCTTCCCCACCCTCATTCAACCCACTATTTTTTTGTTTCAGCTGCTCTATCTCCCCCTTGAAATACTGTTCCATGGAAGCTAGGGTCTTCGAAAAATCCTCCACTAACTTTTTATATTTTGCAGCCTCTGTTTCACGTTTCAAGGACTCCATCCGTACATTTTCTTCCAACTGATGCACTCTCGTGCGAAGTCCTCGATTCGAAGCGGCTACTTTGGCCAATTCATCCTTTGTCCTTTCAAACTCACGCTTCAACGTGCGTAAATCAGTGGACGCGACTTTACCCTGCATTAAGTTATAATGCAAATGTTACAATCTTTCGAAAATATTTCCCATCAACAGCAGTTTTTTTCCTATTGTATGATGACATATATATTCGAAAAAATGTAATGCTTGCCTTAGAAGACGATGGACGGCTAGCAATTTCAGCAATGTCGTCGTCTTTTTCTTGCACAGAGGCAGAAGTGGTGGTTTTTGGTTCTTCGTCATCGCCACACAACTCAACAACTTCTTCAGTCTTGTCAACATCGTCACCCCAACTCCAATACGGCTGCTGCTTCTCAATTACAGATGGGCGGAGAGGTTGCACATCAACCTGCAATTTAGAGAGACAAAAAAACATATTATTAAACCTATAATTTGAATAAGAAGCATAACATTAGTATTATAAACAGAACTAACCTCTGCATTTTCAAAGACTTGGCTCATTACTTCGTGAAAACGAGGCAAACTATTGATTCTCTACTGTAGTATACGAGGGACTTGGGCATTATGTTCGCGCACAACGATATGCAATGCAGCGAATGCTGGAAACACCTCAAAAGCCCATATCTGTTTTCAAGAAATATATATCAATCACTGTAAACAAAGTAAATGGAACTTATACATAAACGGATATTTCCTCACCTGAAGTGCAAAGCCAAATCCTTTTATGTGGTACTCCCTTGGTCTACCACTTGCCATTGTCTTCGATTGCTTTGCTGATTTTTTGGTTTTTAAGGCTTTCTGGGGCACTTTGACTCGCTGGTACTCTGCGCACAGTGCCCTCAACAATGACGAATTTGTCTTCGCATATGACACAGCACCCCACGGATACTTCTGGAATTCTTCAACATCTTCGGCCAATTTCAAGTAGCGCATGTCAATGTTGACATGCTTTTCACTGCCCAACAGCACAAAAACAGCGAAGTATAACAGCCCAAACTTGAAGACGTCCTCCTCATCACTGCAGTCGATGAAGGCTTGTTCGAGTTCGGAAAGGCTGACCGTTTTATTGTTGCAGAAATACTTCTTCTTCAATGAGCAGTTGTCATTAGTTGCAGTCGGAATGAAGGGAAGTTTTCCAAACTGCAGCCCTGTGATGACGCAAAACTGCTGCGCTGTGAACTGTATGACCTTGTTGCCAACGATGAATTTGATCCCGTTGACTTGAGAAACTGTCCTCGGGTCTGCCTTTCTCAACAACAAGCCATGGATAATTTGTGTTGTCCACTTCAGGTCCTCAATTACTAACAAATGGCCAAAACAACTGTCCTTCAACCTTTCTAACTGTTGCTCACTAAATTTGTCCTTAATTGTACAGATCGCTGTTTTTGTATGGGAAAGGGTCAATGCCTTTCCCTGGATTTTTTCATCCGCAGCAATCATCAACTTTGCTTTCGACACCATATTTCCCTACACAACACCATTATACGAATAATTTCAAGCCTTTTAAATATACACAATTACAAGCAATAAACACGCAATACAGATGCATCTCATGGCAATATGCACTAGATATATCAGTGAAAAACCAACAATACAGCCCCAATAGAACTTTATATGCATTTCATGTTTGTTCACCAATGGCCCATGACAGAAAAAATACACATTCATTGTACCTTCAACCCTTATCTTTTATCTCCAAAAGTCTTGCTCTTATATTTTCCCATTTCCTTCTCTTATATTTTCCAATTTCCTTATGTTATATTTTCTGTCCACAAGCCGTGCTCTTATATTTTCCCACGACCTTCTCTTATATTTTATCTTCATAAGGCTTCCTACAAAAGTTTTTCCCATTTCATACACCTACAAGTGCAAAAAATGGGAAAAACTTTTGACTACAAAGTAACTACGGAGTGAAGTGAAGTGAAGCCTATCGTCGGATTTGACACAAGGGGGTAATAATGACACATTGTGCAGAAAAACATCATTTTATTTTAAAGAAACAATGTAATTCGTAAGCAGTGAACAGTGTGGATATCAAAGATAATTTAATCCCAATTGCCATTATTTAAACCTCAAACTAAATATGTTGTGTATTCCAGGTTGATTCAGACATTGTTACATGTCAATAAATCAACAAGCTGCGTTACGTAACCACAAAAAGCATGCTGAGAAATGAGAGGCATCACAAAAAACAGAAATCTAACCTCAGGGAGTCTGACAACAAAATATTTTATGTAGTCCCGTCCGCTATTCTTTACAATATTCTCCAAAAGATCAAGTTATGCTGACTTCTGCTCACTAGAAACCTGCAAATTAGTTTCTACAATTAGATACGAAACACTAGTTACATCCAATATTGTTTGAACAAATAAGTGACTGATAAACCAAAGGTCTAACACGAAAATGCTTCCCGAATGAGAAGGGAAATGGGAAGGAGAAGCTATTTCAGTATAGGCTCTTCAAATCCATTTAAAAGATAGCACAAGCAACACATCTGCAGGTACTGTAACTTCTAAACTAGCCCATTGTGCACCAAAAACTAATATACATCCCCGCATATGGTTGTTTGCCCTTTGTTTACACATTCAATATTCATCCCCAAACTGAAATTCCAAATAATCACAACAGCATATGAAAAACAAAGATAACTTATCCATATCCAATATGCAAGCCCTAAACTTATCAATGACGTGTTTGTTTCACTGCCGTAAATACAATGAATCATCGGAATCACAAATTTCAGACCTAAACCAATTTCAGTGAAACCCCTAAACCAATTTCTGAAAAACCCCTAAACCCTATACCCATTTCAGAGAACTCACTAAACCAATTTCAGAGAAAGCCCTAAACCAATTTCAAACAAACCCATAAACGATTTTCATACAAACCCATAAACCCTAAGCCGTAAGAAAATGCCGATGAACAGTACCTGGTTCAGGTAATCGATGGCATTGATCTTCAATTAACGGATTCCGCTGGGAGAGGAAGAGAGAAGAGAGAGTGAGACCTCAGCGACCAGAGATTGAGAGCGTCAGAGCTCAGCCACGAGCGACGACAGAGTGAGAGCTCAGTGACCAGAGAGTGGAGACTGAGAGATGGAGCCAAAGAGAGAGCTGATTCGCGAGAGGTGATTTTCAGAAAAAGTGTTAGCTAAGCAATAAGTGTACAATAATTTTATATTTATAGGTGTTAGTTCTAAAAAAATTTGGGGGGGGGGGGGGTGGGTATTTTTAATTGAGATTATAAAATGGGGGGTATATACCGCTATTTCCCAATATTCTTAACCACTTGAGTCACAAATCCCTTACTTCTTCAAGATAAGCAAAAAGAAAAGAATTTGTCCCTAAACCCTTATTCTTACATCCGATGTCCTATGTCCAAATTTCATGCCCCTTGTATAAATAAACTTGTAGCTCACGTCACCCTTGATATCCACATTGCGAACTATTCTCAGCTAGGCCAATATAAGTCAGCCACGTGTTCAAACACCATTGGAAGCCGATATAAAGCCCAATTTATGTGCAGAGGAGTAAAGTACTACGTACGCCATTTTAACTGCTCTCAAACACAGAGCCTCTCTCTCTCTCTCGCGCGCGCGCTCTCTCGTTTTCAAGTTCAACGCAGCGTTTGATCTCCGGCGCTCTCTTAGGGCTACGACGGTAAGCTTCTCGTAGTTTTATTTTTCAGGGGTTTTTTTTTAAGTGTTTCGAAATTGCCGATACGCACATTGCTTCTTTTATTGGAAATGCAAAACCCAACCCATCGGCAGAGTGCTTCTCTGTTCTTTTTTCCTTTTCTTGTCAAACACTCTTGAATCTATAATGCATTTCGTTTCACTTTCATGAATGGGTTTTCTAAGAGTGTCAATTTCTCTGTTTTATGAGGTTTGTATGTTTTGGGTTTCTTGAGAGACCGCTCTCTGTTTTCGTTCTGTTTCTTTTTTTTTTCTTTCAAGTTTCTTATTTCTATTACCATTTTGGTTTGTTTGGTTACTGAGAAAGCCAAGGAAAAAGAAGGAAAACTCGGTCTCTAAGAGATTGTCATTGTGTTTTGGGTTTGAATTTTATTTTTGAAAAAATTGCCAACTTGTACCAAGAAAACAAGAAACCCACTTTGGATGTTACTGATGGGGCTTTTGTTTCTTCTCTCCTAATGGATTTTGGGTTTGAATTAGATTTTCGGAAATGACCCATTTTACGAAGAAATAAAAAAACCCATTTTGGATTGTTCTTTATAGGGTTTTTGTTTCTTTTCATTCAAGATCGTAAATTATGGAAATTAAGATATCAAAATTTTCATTTCTAATTCTCCATACCTTACTGAAGCAATCAACAGAGCAGTAAACATTTAAATCTTCGTCGATTTCGTTAAGTTCTCATTTTGTTATGTAGTTTGGTTAATTTATTTTGCACCAAGCAACCGCAATTGAATGAT
This sequence comes from Prunus kanzakura, assembly GCA_020521455.1. Lineage (NCBI taxonomy): Eukaryota > Viridiplantae > Streptophyta > Magnoliopsida > Rosales > Rosaceae > Prunus > Prunus kanzakura. The sequence continues at coordinate 737,378 of BPUM01000879.1, read as the reverse complement.
CTAATTCTTTGAAATTTGAAATTTGATTTTGTTATGTCTCTTTTTAGACAGAAATGGTGACTTCTGAGGACAGTAAGGAGCATAGTACTGGGAATTCTGAAGAAGGTGATCTATCTGATGACAGTGGACAAGAATATCCACCATCTCCGGTTCATGAGGTGAAGGTTGTGGATGGCTATGATGTGGTATGCCATTGGTAGATTTTTAATTTGTACTTAATAAAATAAATGGATGGTTGATAATTGTTGGTAGTTTGGCTTATTTGGTATTGTTCTGTGAGCTCCAAGAGAGCTCCAATGGGTATCTCCAGACCCTCAAGAATTACGCTGAACAGGTTGTTTATGCTTCTCTGCATTGTGTTCCCAATAGAAAATTATAAAAAGAGTCATTCATGTAAAAGAGGGTCACCAGATGAGTTTATGTGACTCGACGTTTCAATTATTTTTGGCAGATTTTCCTTTCATTTGCTTGGCGGTGCATCTGTTATTTGTGCAGTATTGATAATCATTTTGCTTGAAGTTCTACGTGTTGGAAACCATTTTGCTCCCCTTGTCTCTCTCTCTACTAATATTTTTATCATTTCTTCATCAGTAATCTGCTTTTCCTCTGACCAAATTTTTGTTTTTGTTTTTCTATTGCAGTTTGACGGATCTCCAAATGACAGAAAAAGGATTGCTCTTGTTGTTGACTATTCTGAATTTCCTGGATCCAAAAGGTTCAAGCAGAACATAGAGATCGAAGAAGTTGTAACAGAGCATGTTCTTCCTTTCCTTCCTGCCAAATCACTTTTCAGGTTCAGAGCTGTTAGCAAAGAGTGGGATGAGTTGATTACCAGTCCTTTTTTCATTCACCCGCAATCTCATCACTTCCGGGACATCTCAGGTCTGTTTTGTCAACTCCCTGGTGATGCACCTTTCTTCGTGTCTCTTAATGGTGATGCTTACGGGGTTCCCAGTCCTTCCCTCAGTTTCTTGCCTGAACCAGTTACTGTCAGAACCAGTTGCAATGGTCTGCTCTGCTGCCAAAGCTGCAATGGAGAAAATACCTACTATATTTGCAACCCGGCAACCAGGGAATGGAGAACGCTTCCCAAGTCAAACTTGTATCATGGCCCTGAACCAGCCCTAGCTCTAGCCTTTGAACCTTCTGTCCTGAACTTTGCAGCACATTATCAACTTATTTGTGCTTTCTCTCTAACTGATCATCCGGTTATCTGTTTCGAAATATTCTCTTCGAGGTCATCCTCATGGAGACTTGCTGACACAGAATGCTGTGAGCTGGATGCTTCGAAGCTGAATGGAGATGGGCTCTTTATGAAGGGTGTAGCCTTCTGGGAAACTTCTGCTGGGGACATTTTGGCTTTTGATTTGAATGAGGAGCAATATGGTATTCTGGCACTCCCTCTCGGCAGCGGACCACATGGTGCTTTGGCAGAGATGCACGGGGAGCTCTGTTACATTCTGCCTCATCGAAAGGGCTATGAGTGCAACCTGGACATCTATGGTGATATGGACATGAATCTGAAGCATAGTATTTCTCTTGATGGTGATTTTTTCCTCGAATTTACTGAGAAGATGAGGGCTCTGGCTTGCGTCAATAGTGATGTGGTGGTAGTTAATATTGGAAGGATACTGATTGCCTATGATGTGAAAGCAGGGAAGGCTGAAGTGCTAAGAAGTGGAACCAGGACTGATGATGGATACGTGAGGTACCTTCCATATGTGAACAGCCTTGTACGCGTGCATTAATCATACATGAGCAGCCTCTTTTCTGTGGATCCTACTGCCTAAGCCAAGCTAGCAAACTGGATTTTGTATTTTAGGATGAGATTGTTTGCAAGTTTAATTCCGAACTTCTTCTCAAACTCCTGACGAAGTTCTTATTTGAAACTTGTTTGAGGTCATAATCTTTGGCTGCCTGTATGATGCAGACCATGGAAATTTGATCGGAAAATGGTGAATGTTGAATGCTGAATATTTCCTTTTGCTCAGAGCTATGTACTGTTGAATGCTGAAATATTTCATTTCTTAAATCAAGTTTAAACACCGCCAAGATTCACATCAGAAAACAAATCAATTATGGAAATTTTGGTCACATCAGAAAACATACTAAACATCTTGTAATGATAATTTATACATGACAAACGATCGATTTCATCCCAACAATAAAGAACATGATGTTATTTATCCTTTTAATTTGAAAAAAGAATGGCGAATATATGATAAATATCTCGAGAATTACAAGATTAATTAACGGATTTTGTACCAGAAAGGGGATAACTGCTCGTTGGTTGCTATTCTTGGAACCTTCATATTCTTGGTGCTGGTAGTAGCTAGGTTATGGAAGTTGGTTAGTGTGCCCAAACCAATAGGATGTGATGTGATTTGCGTCCAAGTGTGAAGAGAAGCGCCCAAGGTGGAAGCAAAGTCTAAATTTGAAGACAACATTTGTTGCTTGTGAGCCAATAACAATGTGAAGCAAATTAAATGGGGGAGGCTCCAGCGAAGTGCCAATATGAGACAGAGGAACTGGTAAAAGAAATAACCAACACAATCTAAGTTAGGGGTGGCCGAGACAAAAACAGAGGTTTAGAGAGAGAGCTAAGGTTTGGTCCCTCCTTTGTAGGAGGCCATAATGGCAAGGACACACTAGAGTGCTCCTCCCTTTCTCTTTCCTTTCAGAAACCCTCCTACCCTATCTTCTTTCCATTGATCACCAGGTACCTTAATTATTTCGTTACTGCATATCTTCTTCTCCGATCAAATTTTTTTAAATTCGAAAATAATAAAAATAATAATAATCTTTCGATCAATTAAACTAAAAACTACAGATGGGGTCCTGGAGGTCCTAGAGGGGAGATTAATGTTGTTATGTCTACTTGGTAGCACATGTTACATGTACATTAAGCAAACGTTACACATTTTCAATTTCTCTTATTCTTTATATATGCACGCATGCATTTAGATTTGATTATAATTTGCAAATTATAACCTAGTGTTAATTAATTATTATTGCTTTCAAATTGTTTTAGGGGGTCTTCAATCATTGAGGCGAGCAGTTACGGGAGAGGTGAAGTGGTACTTGGCCGGAGGTTGATCAAGAGACGAATAATGTCTTCTGATAGTGCTCTGTCCCCGGATCACTCTTCACCACCATCACCAGACTCCTCGTCGTCATCTCCGTCTCCAAAGGAATCACCTCCCCCATCGCCACCACCATTGGTGTAGCAGCCTTCACTCTCAATGTCAATTATCAGCACTTCAAATTGGTGTAGAAGCTAACTAACATTGGGACCTACACCTGTGTGACAATGGGATGCCCAATCGTTACACCGAGTAGGCTTATATTGTTTTCTTAGTCATGCCGTAACACTTACGAGCCACAATGATGCTTGGTTATCTTTAAAGATGATAAATTACTATTCATTAAGCTTGATATAAATATCAACATATTAATCCAAAGATTTTTTAAACTTTGAGCAATGTCTTCTCTTTCTTTTTTGTCTTTTTAAGGTTTCTAGAGTTTTAAATGTTATAATAAATGTTACTAATAACAATAAAAATCTCAACAATCACCACATCAATAAAAAATCGTAACTAATAACTAATAGCAATAAAGAAACTAAAAATATGATCAATCACACTCAAGCATGAAACAAAAGGTGGTGTCTTGGTCTAGTGCTGAGGCCGAGTATCGTGGGATGGCCAGCGGCGGACCCAGGAATTTTTCAGCGGAGGTGCAATTTTTAAAAGCTAAGAGCTCAAAAAAAAAAAAAAAAAAAAAAAACTAAACATCCTTATCATTTAAACAATACTAATGTTATTCATAATTAATTAAAAAAATAACATTACAATTAACCTACAATTGTTGCCGACGAGGTTTCATATCATGAAAACGTCGCATTATATTTTCATTACTAATACAAGAAAAAATATCTTTCTCAATGTAAACAACCAAGCTATCACTCAACCATTGATTCCCCATTTTGTTACGCAATGGTGTTTTCACAATATTCATAGCTGAAAAAGCTCTCTCAACCGAAGCATGTTGCAACAGGTAAAACTAAAGCCAATGTAACAAGTAAATACACATAGTTGTATATTCTACTCCTTCCTGTATTCACCAATTTTTCAGCCAGATCAGTAATTCCGTTCAATGATGAAAACTCTGTGCTGCTCTGCATATCAACAATATAAAGCCCAAGTTGATCTTCAAGCTTCATGAGGTCTCGGTCATTAAATTCTTGATGGGTAAAATTTAGCAAAACGAAGTATTTTTTGTTTGTCAAAAGCTGCAAAATTATAAGCCGGACTCAAACATGCCATACAAATGAGCAATTCAGTATTTACCTCTGTAAAGCGATTATTCAATTCCACTAGTTGCTTATCAATGATAGTAAGAAATAGGTCCACACGATAATAATGGCGGTTTGTGATTTTCTGAGCTTTACGTCGTGATCTCCCTTGTGGTACAAATAAATCATCCATGTTAGGAACGTCAATATCATTGTTGCCACAAAATCTTGATACTTCGCCAAGCAAATCATTAAAGTCATCATCCCTCACGGATTGTAGCTTTTGCTTACATCTTTGGACCAACATCATCGCATTCACAATATCTTGATCTTTCTTTTGTAATGCCTTTGACAAATCATTTGTGACTCCCAATATAAATCTCATCAAATATAGGTGAAACACAAAGTCAAAAGTTTGTATTTCTTTTAACAACCTATTTGCTTCACCTAAATTATCTTGGTTGACATCATCAACAATCCATTCAAGCACCTTCACCACGGGATGAAACATAGTATTAATACTAAGTAAAGTATCATAATGTGAGTTCCAACGTGTATCACAAGGACGTTTGAGAGTAGTCTCTTGATTTAACCCTTGCCCCGTTTCAAGATCATCAATTTCAAGAGCTTTCATAATATCTTTTTGTTGTTGCTCTCTAAGTGCATCACGACGCTTACACGATGCTCCAATAATATTAACGACACTACTAGCCGTTGTGAAGAAAGTAGCAATGTTTTCATTTCCCTTTGCCACGGCTACAAGAGCTAGTTGTAGTTGATGTGCAAAACAATGGACATAATATGCTTGAGGATATTCTCTCAAAATCTGTGTTTTAAGACCATTGAGCTCACCTCTCATATTACTAGCACCATCATACCCCTGTCCTCGTAGCCTGGACATACTCAAATTTGTTGAAGAAATCAACTGCTCAATTGCTTCTTTCAATTTGCTACTAGTCGTATCAGAGACATATTGGACACCCACAAACCTTTCAATTACTTGCCCTTTTTTGTTCACATAACGCAACACCACCGCCATTTGCTCTCTTATTGAAACATCACGTGATTCATCTACCAATATAGAAAAGAATGCATCGTCCATATCACTAATAATTGCATCAATGGTTTCAGCGGCACAAGAATTGACAAGCTCTTTTTGAATTTTAGGAGCAATATACTTGAGATTCCTTGGAGCATTCTCAAACACAACGGCACGAACTTTCTCATCATGATCGGCAAGAAATTGCAAAAGCTCAACATAATTACCCTTATTGCTAGATGTTTCGCTTTCATCATGACCACGAAAAGGGAGACCTTGTCGCAATAAATATCTAGTGCAATCAAGTGCGGCAAGTTAATAGAATGCGATAATTAATACGAGCTTGGTCTGTCTGCTTGATCACAATGGTTTCAACGTGTTGCTTCTGATTCATTAAATCTGTACAATGTTGTGTAGCTTTATTGTGAAGACTTCCAACTTGTCCACATGGTCCCTAAAATTCTCGGGTCCCTTCCTCCAATTTTTAAACCCTTTCTCAGTGAAGACATCACTTCCAGCCTTATTTGAACTAGGTGGATTATTTGAACTAGCCGGATTATTTGAAGGAGGTTGGAACTAGAAGGATTATTTGAAGGAGGATTTGAACTACCTGGATTATTTGAAGGAGGATTTAAACTATTTCTCTTAAAGTACCGTTCCATAACTGTACAATTAAAAGAAAATAAGAGTTTGATGAATTTGGGTGATGTTAAGTTGGTCTTTTATAAAGAGCATTCTCAATCCCATTTAAATAAGGAATTTCCAAAACCCAATTGAATAAAGAGACTCCCAATTAAAACCCAATTAAAATAGGAATTATAGAAGCCCAATTTAAACCCAATTAACTTAGGAATTATAGAACCCCTATGAAAAGCCACGAAATGGCCCAATTAAAACCCAATTAAAAACCCTGGTCCATTCAACAATCCAGCGCCTGTCCAAAAAAAAAAGAGCAGCGCCTGTCCAAAAAAAAAAATCGCAGCGCCTGTCCAAAAAAAAAAAGAGCAGCGCCTGTCCAAAAAAAAAAAGAGCAGTGCCTTTTAAAAAAGCCTGGTCCAAAACGACGTCGTTTTGGCCAGGCTTCGTTAAAAAAAAACAAGCGCGCGCGCAGCTGCGCGCAGCGCACACAGCCAGCAGCGCAGGCTTCACACTTCGTTTGAGCATTTCGTCGAACAGCTTGCGCGCATCTATGGTCCTGAAGCAGAGGTGCAGCTCCAGCTTCTGTAATGGCTTTTTTCCGGCGACCGGAGGTGCAGGTGCACCTCCTTGCGCCTGCACAGGTCCGCCACTGGGGATGGCCCATGGTGTATGTGAGTTACTGTGGTTGAGGAGATTATTGAGAGATCTTGGCTTTGGGCCTAAGAAACCCATGGATTTATATTGTGACAACAATGCTGCGATTGCAATTGCTCATAATATGGTACAACATGATCGTACAAAGCATGTGGAGGTTGATCGAAATTTCATTAAAGAGAAGTTGGATGCATAGATTGTTTCCTTCTCGTTCATGTTATGAGTATCAATTAGCGCGATGTCCTTACGAAAGCTGTTTCTCCAAGTATATTCCTCAACTCGCTTGACAAGTTGGGCATACATGATATCTTTGCTCCAACTTAAGGGGGAGTGTTGGCGAGATATATTCTTACGGGAGACTTTGGAAAATGCCAAAGGAGAGAGAAAATTTTTAAAAGAAGCCAAAATGGACAAAATTGCCCTTATTTATTTTTGGATTTCCTAAGGATCCTTTACATTTATATGTCTATTATTTGAAAGTTGAGAGGTTTTTCTGTGTTTTTGGAAAAAGCTTTGGCTTTTTCCAAAAGTGAAAGTTTTTTTGTGATCAAAACCTAAATTTACCTATCCCTCCTTATTCAATTAGGATAGTTCTTTCTTATTTTATTAGGTTTTTATTTATTTCATTTTGTATAGGTATTGTGTAATTAGGACTTATCTTGTTTCCTAGTATAACCCTAGGGTTGCTAACCTTCTAATATAAATACCTGCTTTTGGAGAAATAAATACATCTGAGAAAATTATTCTACCCATTTTATTTGACTCATGGAGGTCTCGTCTCTCCCACTCATCATCTATGGCGTCTCCTGCTCTCCTCCTCTCTGAGCAAGCGAAGGGAACCCAATTCAGCACCATATTGAAGAAGGTTCGTTAAAGTTCAAGTTAAAATCAAGTACACGTTTTCAAATTTTGGGCGTTGGGTGCTTCTAGAAATTATGGCACTAGAAATTATCGGCGGAGCACTGTTTACGCTACTCTACGATGGCGTTAAGCAAGCCATGAGCAAGAGCGGCACCTTTAAATCCCTTCTCAGAGATCTCAATTCCACCCTAGAAGCTTTGGTAGACATCCAACAAATTGGAGAGCTTAACGTCGAATTGGGTCTCCCAAATGAGGAAATCGAAGGTCTCAAAATGCTAATGGAGGAAGGTGTAAAGCTCGTTGAGAAGCTCTCGAACCTTCGCATGTGGAACTACTGCTGCTTAAATGATTACACTGAGCAAATTGCTGAATTGAATAGGGCTCTGAAAAGATTGTTGCAAAAATTGAAGTTCCAAAAATCAAGGGATGTGAAGGAGTTGTTGCTTTTGTTAAGGCAATTCCGAGACACGTCCGATGAACTTAAAAGAGGACAGTTGGATATAGAGAAATCTCTCCCGGAGAGAGCAGGGGATGTCATGGAGAGCTCGGTTTCAGGCGGCAATGCGGAGACGGTGCGGGAGCAAAGTCAAGGGAATGGTGAGCAACCAGGTGAATTTCTTGGAACTAGATCTATGCACTGTCCAATTGCTATTGTTTTTTCTTTCTTACACTGTCAATTTTATTTTCCCTTTTGTGGAGTACAAGTATACAGAGCTTATTGAATACTTAACTGAAATTTAGATTAGAAGAATGTTAATCAAGCACAAATTTCTGATGTAGAAATTTATTTTATATTTTTTGAAAAAGAAAACAAAGATTAACACCAATGGCATACGTAGCTTGTTTATGTTGTATGAATCTGATCACCAAAAAAACGAGAGAAAATTGAGTTTTGTGTTGCTTTCTTTGAGTCTCTTGATTTGTTGTTATCTTGGGTTCCGTATGACCCAAGGTTGCATTTAGATGTATGGACTTTCGTATTGCTTGGTTTGACTTGATTCTGTTCTTGGTTTCCTAATGAAATTTAATTTATTGGATTTTGGTGGTGTCTCTCACTTTTTTTTTCGTCACATGTTGAGACAATTACGAGCTATCTGATTTTGGTGGTGTTGTAATTATGCAGTGACGTCATTCGACGGAGGGACTTCTCTACAAGCAGTTTTTGCTGTGTTGTTTGATGTGGTTACAGAAGTGAAGGACAAGACTACGGTTTTTCAACCCTTCCTTGAAGATATCAAATCCACACTAGATATCTTAAAACCATTGATCGAAGAGATTGCAAAGCATAACAAAGTATTAGATCGCCCAAAGGAGGAACTTGAAAATTTTAGAAATCAAATGGAAAAGGGTGTAGAGCTCATCCGCAAGTGCTTCGAGGTTCGTTTGTGGTCCAGCTGCAAACAGTACAAATACACCGACAAACTTATGGGATTGGATCAATCTCTTCAAAAAATGTTAAATATACTCAAAGCGCAGGTAGCAAGAGATCTCAAGGAGACATTGGTTTCAGTCAAAAAAATAGAGGGAGTGATCAAGAAAATTGAAGAAAGTGGTCTGGTGCGAGATCAAATTCAAACTAAAGGTTCGGGTGCAATACCTGAACCTTTATCGCCTAGAGTTGGATTGGATATAGTGAACATGCAAGGAACAAGGGATGTGAAAGAGGCATTGGTTTCAGGTAGGAATACTAATTCTAATATCGAGGGGGTGATCAAGAAAATTGAAGAAAGTGGTCTGGTGCGAGATCAAATTCAAACTAAAGGTTCGGGTGCATTACCTGAACCTTTATCGCCTAGAGTTGGATTGGATATAGTGAACATGCAAGGAACAGGAGATGTGAAAGAGGCATTGGTTTCAGGTAGGAATACTAATTCTAGTCCATGCTTTTAAATAAAAAGTAAAGGTAGTTGTGCGGACGATAAATTTGTACCACATTTTTAAATAAATATTGTTGTATAGGTAATAAACCTACACCATATATTGTATATTACTATAACCCACAAAACTTGATGTGGGCCTAATAAAATAAAAAGTAAGCCATGATATCATACCATAATATTATGTACAAAATGGTGTTTGTGGAAGATATCACACTTGTCCCCACAAAACAAATGCTTTCCATATAGATAATATATATCATACTATTATATGTTAGTGGAAGTAGGGAATCAGGTTGACAGGTTGGACTCATTTCAATTGCTTTTCTTCCTTTTTCCTGCACAAGCTCCAATACATCTACACTAGCTTTAGATGATTACTCATAAGTTGAATGGTGTAGATATTATAGTAACAATATGATACATGAAGATGAAGGACAAGAGCTTATCTTTTTTCGGAGGCTTTGCTCATATATCTCTCTCCTGTAAAGCTCAGCAGCTCCCTCCCTTTAGCATACTGTAGCTCTAGGAGCAGCATTTGAAATTCTGTTTTCTGCCGTTCTAAAAGCGAAGAGCACAGCCAAGAAGTTTCAAACACAGCTCGGAAATCTCAATACCACGCTAGACTCGTTACAACCACTGATTATACAGCTAGAACAATCTGCCAATGTTCCCCTGGAGAAGAGCCTAAAAAATTTTAAAAATAAAATGGAGGAGGGCAAGAAGCTGGTTGAAGAGTGCTGTGAGGTGGGGACGTTCGACTTCATCAAACAGCGCAAATACACCGACGAAATTGAGGCATTGGATGACTCTCTTCTTAGACTCTTAAGTATACTGACAGTGCAGTTAGGAAACCATTCAGCGATGCTGCATAACCAAATTTATGAATCTGTTTGGTTGCTTAGAAAATTTAGGCTGAAGAAATGAAAGGGGCTTTTTGAGTTGGTCTATGCTCTCAGTTCTTTTTTGGGTAGAAAATAGAAACAGTGCAAGCCTAAGAAGTTATGTTAAAAATGTGGTTTGTTTATTTATTCTTGTTAAGATTCCATATTCTCTGTGCAAGTTGATTTTGGAGAGATCATAAGATTGTGGAATATCGTCTTTGAATATTCTCTGAGATCCTGAACTGTGTTTTCATCATGTAATTTTAATTAGACGAATATGCAGAAGCCAATAGTGATTGGTGATTGTTGGTCATAAGAAGAAATTGGTTGATTTACTTGGGTCTAGTATTTAGAATTGATTATGAGTTAAACTATCCTTTTACCTAAAATTTGTATGTGTATCTAGCGCGGTGCTCTGTCAAATATGGAAAACGTGTGACATACAATAGTCTTCAAATACTAGACAAATTCAAAGATCTGATCAATGTGTCACAAAACAAATCTACAATGAAACATTCGGAAAAACCAGCAGTGACGTCTCTGTCTCAGATGTGTTGGCTTGTGTCAAATGTCTCTTTTACTTTATTGTACTTCAGATGTCTTACCTTTCTTTCTTAAGTTTTGAATATTTGATTGCTTTTGAAGGAGTGGAAGAGCGCTTCCCAAGTCAATTCCGATACATGGACCTCAAGGACAAAAACAGTGAGATATACATGGACCTCAAGGCCAAAAACAGTGAGATATACATGGACCTCAAGGGCAAAAACAGTGAGATATACATGGACCTCAAGGACAAAAACAGTGAGATATACATGGACCTCAAGCACATCGTTATGGCACATGCCCTCCCATATCTACCTGCTAAATCACTTTTCAGGTTCAGAGCTGTTAGCAAAGAGTGGGATGAGTTGATTACCAGTCCTTTTTTCATTCACCAGCAATCTCATCACTTCCGGGACATCTCTGGTCTGTTTTGTCAACTCCCTGGTGATGCACCTTTCTTCGTGTCTCTTAATGGTAATGCTTATGGGGTTCCCAGTCCTTCCCTCAGTTTCTTGCCTGAACCAGTTACTGTCAGATCCAGTTGCAATGGTCTGCTCTGCTGCCAAAGCTGCAATGGAGAAACTACCTACTATATTTGCAACCCTGCTACCAAGGAATGGAGAGCGCTTCCGAAGTCAAACTTGTATCATGGCCCTGAACCAGCCCTAGCTCTAGCCTTTGAGCCGTCTGTCCTGAACTTTGCAGCACATTATCAACTCATTTGTGCTTTCTCTTTAACTGATCATCCGGTTATCTGTTTCGAAATATTCTCTTCGAGGTCATCCTCATGGAGACTTGCTGACACAGAATGCTGTGAGCTGGATGCTTCGAAGCTGAATGGCGATGGACTCTTTATGAAGGGTGTAGCCTTCTGGGAAACTTCTGCTGGGGACATTTTGTCTTTTGATTTGAATAAGGAGCAATATGGTATTCTGTCACTCCCTCTCGGCAGCGGACCACATGGTGCTTTGGCAGAGATGCACGGGGAGCTCTGTTACATTCTGCCTCATCGAAAGGGCTATAAGTACAACCTGGACGTCTATGGTGATATGGACATGAATCTGAAGCATAGTATTTCTCTTGATGGTTTCCGCGAATTTCCTGGGAAGATGAGGGCTCTGGTTTGCGTCAATAGTGATGTGGTGATAGTTAAGATTGGAAGGATACTGATGGCCTATGATTTGAAAGCAGGGAAGGCTAAAATGCTAAGAAGTGGAACCAGGACTGATGGATATGTGAGGTACCTTCCATATGTGAACAGCCTTGTACGCGTGCATTAATCATACATGAGCAGCCTCTTTTCTGTGGATCCTACTGCCTAAGCCAAGCTAGCAAACTGGATTTTGTATTGTTTGCGAGTTTAATTCCGAACTCCTGACGAAGTTCTTATTTGAAACTTGTTTGAGGTCGTAATCTTTGGCTGCTTGTATGATGCAGACCATGGAAATTTGATCGGAAAATGGTGAATGTTGAATGCTGAATGTTTCCTTTTGCTCAGAGCTATGTACTCTTGAATGTTGAATGCTGAAATATTTCTTCTTAACACCGCCAAGTTTCACATCAGAAAACAAATCAATTATGGAAATTTTGGTCACAACAGTATTGCGGCCCTATATGCAAACATACTAAACATCTTGTAAAGATAATTTATACATGACAAACGATGGATTTCGTCCCAACAATAAAGAACATGATGTTATTTTTTCTTTTAATTTGAAAAAAGAATGGCGAATATATGATAAATATCTTGAGAATTACAAGATTAATTAACGGATTTTGTACCAGAAAAAACCGCGGAGGAGTGCAAGAATCGAACTTTCTAACAATTACCGTGGCATGAGGGGATAACTGCTCAGTGGTATATACACGTTGGTTACTATTCTTGGAACCTTGATTCGCTGTCATTACTTGGTGCTGGTAGTAGCTAGGTTATGAAGTTGGTTAGTGTGCCCAAACCAATAGGATGTGATGTGATTTGCGTCCAAGTGTGAAGAGAAGCGCCCAAGGTGGAAGCAAAGTCTAAATTTGAAGACAACATTTGTTGCTTGTGAGCCAATAACAATGTGAAGCAAATTAAATGGGGGAGGCTCCAGCGAGGTGCCAATATGAGACAGAGGAACTGGTAAAAGAAATAACCAACACAATCTAAGTTAGGGGTGGCCGAGACAAAAACAGAGGTTTAGAGAGAGAGCTAAGGGTTGGTCCCTCCTTTGTAGGAAGCCATAATGGCAAGGACACACTAGAGTGCTCCTCCCTTTCTCTTTCCCTTTCTTCTTTCCATTGATCACCAGGTACCTTAATTATTTCTGTTTGTACTAGGGGTGGGCATTCAAACCGAGAAACCGGAAAATCGAGCCGAACTGGACCGAAAAAAAACGGGAAAAAACCGAGTTGATCAAAAACCGGACCGAATTGACCAAAAACCAGACCGGACCAGTTTAATACGGTCCAATTCCGATTCTTATGTTGAAAAATTGGCCCAATCCAAACCGGACCGGTCATATTAAATATATATTTTACTTACACATGGCGTTCTATTATTTGTGTTTGTATTAAAACATTGTAATTAAAAAGCAAGTTGGGTGTGCATTCTTTCTTTCCTTTTTTCTCCGTCCTTTTTAATTACAATGTTTTAATACAAACACAAATAATAGATTGTAATTACAATATTATAAAGCCGTCCTATTTTCTCTGCCCTCCTGCATATCTTCTTCTTCTCCGATCAATTTTTTTTAAATTCGAAAATAATAATAATAATCTTTCGATCAATTAAACTAAAAACTACAGATGGGGTCATGGAGGGGAGATTAATGTTGTTATGTCTACTTGGTAGCACATGTTACATGTACATTAAGCAAACGTTACACATTTTCAATTTCTCTTCTTCTTTATATATGCATGAATGCATTTAGATTTGATTATAATTTGCAAATTAAAACCTAGTGTTAATTAATTATTATTGCTTTCAAATTGTTTAAGGGGGTCTTCAATCATTGAGGCGAGCAGTTACGGGAGAGGTGAAGTGGTACTTGGCCGGAGGTTGATCAAGAGACGAATAATGTCTTCTGAAATTCATTAAGCTTGTTATAAATATCAACATATTAATCCAAAGATTTTTTAGACTTTGAGCAATGTCTTCTCTTTCTTTTTTGTCTTTTTAAGGTTTCTAAAGTTTAAAATTTTATAATAAATGTTACTAATAACAATAAAAATCTCAACAATCACCACATCAATAAAAAATCGTACTTAATAACTAATAGCAATAAAGAAACTAAAAATATGATCAATCACACTCAAGCATGAAACAAAATGTGGTGTCTCGTTCTAGTGCTGAGGCCGAGTATCGTGGGATGACCCATGGTGTATGTGAGTTACTGCGGTTGAGGAGATTATTGAGAGATCTTGGCTTTGGGCCTAAAAAACCCATGGATTTATATTGTGACAACAAGGCTGCGATTGCAATTGCTTATAATGTGGTACAACATGATCGTACAAATCATGTGGAGGTTGATCGAAATTTCATTAAAGAGAAGTTGGATGCGGAGATTGTTTCCTTCCCGTTCACGTTCTGAGTATCAATTAGCGCGATGTCCTTACGAAAGCTGTTTCTACAAGTATATTCCTCAACTCGCTTGACAAGTTGGGCATACGTGACATCTTTGCTCCAACTTGAGGGGGAGTGTTGGCGAGATATATCCTTATTCAATTAGGATATTTCTTTCTTATTTTATTAGGTTTTTATTTATTTCTTTTTGTATAGATATTATGTAATTAGGACTTATCTTGTAACATTGTAATATAAATACCTCCTTTCGGAGAAGTAAATACATCTGAAAATTATTCTACCCATATTATTTGAGCAAGCGAAGAGAACCCAATTCGGCACCATATTGAAGAAGGTTCGTTAAAGTTCATGTTAAAATCAAGTATGGCACTAGAATTTATCGGCGGAGCACTGTTTACGCTGCTCTACGATGGCGTTAAGCAAGCCATGAGCAAGAGCGGCACCTTTAAATCCCTTCTCAGAGATCTCAATTCCACCCTAGACGCTTTGGTAGACATTCAACAAATTGGAGAGCTTAACGTCGAATTGGGTCTCCCAAATGAGGAAATCGAAGGTCTCAAAATGCTAATGGAGGAAGGTGTAAAGCTCGTTGAGAAGCTCTCGAACTTTCGCATGTGGAACTACTTCTGCTTAAATGATTACACTGAGCAAATTGCTGAATTGAATAGGGCTCTGAAAAGATTGTTGCAAAAATTGAAGTTCCAAGAATCAAGGGATGTGAAGGAGTTGTTGCTTTTGGGAAGGCAAAACCGAGACAAGCTCGATGAAGTGAATAGAAGACTGTTGGATATAGAGAAGTTGTTCCAGGAGAGAGCAGGGGATGTCATGGAGAGCTCGGTTTCAGGCGGCAATGCAGAGACGGTGCGGGAGCAAAGTCAAGGGAATGGTGAGCAACCAGGTGAATTTCTTGGAACTAGATCTATGCACTGTCCAATTGCTATTGTTTTTTCTTTCTTACACTGTCAATTTTAAATGATTTTCGATATTTCCTTCCTTTCTCAAATAATCAGAATTATGTCTAGATCTTTTCACATAAAAAGTTAATACTTGTACAGTCCAACTAAGCAATTGACAGTAAAAATTCAAATTTAAACCCTCATTTTATATCTATATATATACTACCTTAATGTTTTTGGATTCTAAATTTAATAAAAAAGTGGACTACTTTCGTATTGCTTGGTTTGACTTTTTTTTTCGTCACATGTTGAGACAATTACGAGCTATCTGATTTTGGTGGTGTTGTAATTATGCAGTGACGTCATTCGACGGAGGGACTTCTCTACATGCAGTTTTTGTTGTGTTGTTTGATGTGGTTACATAAGTGAAGGACAAGACTATGGTTTTTCAACCCTTCCTTGGAGATCTCAAATCCACACTAGATATCTTAAAACCATTGATCGAAGAGATTGCAAAGCATAACAAAGTATTAGATCGCCCAAAGGAGGAACTTGAAAATTTTAGAAATCAAATGGAAAAGGGTGTAGAGCTCATCCGCAAGTGCTTCGAGGTTCGTTTGTGGTCCAGCTGCAAACAGTATAAATACACCGACAAACTTATGGGATTGGATGAATCTCTTCAAAAAATGTTAAATATACTCAAAGCGCAGGTAGCAAGAGATCTCAAGGAGACATTGGTTTCAATCAAAAATATAGAGGGGGTGATCAAGAAAATTGAAGAAAGTGGTCTGGTGCGAGATCAAATTCAAACTAAAGGTTCAGGTGCATTACCTGAACCTTTATCGCCTAGAGTTTGATTGGATATAGTGAACATGCAATTTGTTTCATGTAGGAATACTAATTCTAGTCCATACTTTTAAATAAAAAGTAAAGGCAGTTGTGTGGACGAAAAATTTGTAAAGTTATGTTTAATATTAGGCTTCTGTCCATGGCTATGTAATTTCCTTTGAGTTAGTTCTCAACTGCTTATTTCTCATTGGCTTTGTGTAGACCAGGTGCTTTGCTGCATCATATGGTATTATTGGGTTTATAATAAATAATATTGGACTGGATAAAACCTTTTCTTATTTGAGTTTATAATAAGTTGTTTATTATTTCTTTGATACAAGCGAGATTGGAAAGGAGACAATCGAATCTAGGACCTTAAGTGCAATGTTAAATGTTCTTAACTACTTGAGTTACAGACCTCTTACTTCTTCAAGATAAACAAAAAGAAAAGAATTTGTAACTCAAGTGGTTAAGAGCAGTTATTCTTACATCCGATGTCCTATGCCTTGTATAAATAAACTTGTAGCTCACGTCACCCTTGATATCCACATTGCGAACTATTCTCAGCTAGGCCAATATAAGTCAGCCACGTGTTCAAACACCATTGGAAGCCGATATAAGCCCAATTTATGTGCAGAGGAGTAAAGTACTACGTACGTCATTTTAACTGCACTCAACCGTGAACACAGAGCCTCTCTCTCTCGCGTTCAAGTTCAACGCAGCGTTTGATCTCCGGCGGTCTCTTAGGGCTACGACGGTAAGCTTCTCGTAGTTTTCTTTTTCATGGTTTTTTTTAAGTGTTTCGAAATTGCCGATACGCACATTGCTTCTTTTATGGAAATGCAAAACCCAACCCATCGGCAGAGTGCTTCTCTGTTCTTTTTGAGATTTTCTATTTAAACCCCACACTTCTCTTAGTTCACCCCAATTTTTAATTTAAATTTTCACAATTTCTAAGAAAACCCCACTATCTTCCTAAACTACCCTTAAATACACCCCAAACTGAAAAAATAAGAAATGAAAGAGATTTTCTATTTAAACCCCACAAGCTACCTTTAGAGGAGGAAGCCATGAGAAATAGTAAGCAATTAAATTAATTTTTTGATGATATTTCAGAGTCTTATTCATTGTCTGCTTTCCCAGGATTACCACCTCATTATCAAGAGGACATTCTTCACCGTTGCACATTCTCCAGTTTGGTGTAGTTATTATCAAGAGGACATGAAACAGGTGCAACTGCTTTTTTTCTCAAGAAGAAAATCACCAGCTGCTTACTGCTATCCTTTAGGATTGACTCAAAACTACTGCAATCGCATGCAGAAATTCATGTAGCAGTGGACACCACTGAGATTAGTTTTTTCTAATTTCTACACACGCACTTGAGATTAGTATGTCTGAAGCAGCAGCCGCCCATGAAAACTTGTTTTGAGCTGACTGCTTGAATAATGTTCAAAATGAAATAGCAGACAGATCTTGCTCATTCATCTGTCTTTTTATATATTATTTTGTTTCCTTGTAGAGATATTCATCCCAGTTCCATCATATTATGAGCATGAGGAAGTAGGTCAGATGATCTTGTATAATCAGATTTCTCTTGGCAGAGGAACGATGGCTGATGTTGATTTGTTAGAGAAATCAAAATAAAATTATCTTCCTTAGATAGTAACCTTGCTAGCATGGTCATTACTCGATGTTTAGTTGGCTCAAAAATTAGATTGTGTAAATAATTTCGATATAGATTACAAATTTGCACGCAACTTTAGGAGCAGTATCCTAGCCGCATATCATGTGTGTGTGCCTTTGCCGATTGCTATTGGGTAAAACTTAATTTGAAGAGTTGTGGGGTGTGTGGGGTGTGTGTATAGATGTACTAGGGTTAAGTATTAAGTTGGATGACCTTTTTTGTCTTTTTACACAATAATAAAACTTACAGCTTAATTATTTAAGTATTGGGGTGAACTAAGAGAAGTGTGGGGTTTAAATAGAAAATCTCTTCTTTTTTCCTTTTCTTGTCGAACACTCTTGAATCTATATGCATTTCGTTTCACTTTCATGAATGGGTTTTGTAAGAGTGTCAATTTCTCTGTTTTATGAGGTTTGTATGTTTTGGGTTTCTTGAGAGACCGCTCTCTGTTTTCGTTCTGTTTCTTTTTTTTTTCCCCTTTCAAGTTTCTTATTTCTATTGCCATTTTGGTTTGTTTGGTTACTGAGAAAGCCAAGGAAAAAGAAGGAAAACTCGGTCTCTAAGACATTGTCATTGTGTTTTAGGTTTGAATTTTATTTTTGAAAAAATTGCGAACTTGTACCAAGAAAACAAGAAACCCACTTCGGATGTTACTGATGGGGCTTTCGTTTCTTCTCTCCTAATGGATTTTGGGTTTGAATTTGATTTTCGGAAATGACCCATTTTACGAAGAAAGAAAAAAAACCCATTTTGGATGGTTCTTTGTAGGGTTTTTGTTTCTTTTCATTCAAGATCGTAAATTATGGAAATTAAGATATCAAAATTTTCATTTCTGATTCTCCATACCTTAGTGAAGCAATCAACAGAGCAGTAAACATTTAAATCTTCGTCGATTTCGTTAAGATCTCATTTTGTTATGTAGTTCGGTTAATTTCTTTTGCACCAAGCAACCGCAATTGAATGATCTAATTCTTTGAAATTTGAAATTTGATTTTGTTATGTCTCTTTTTAGACAGAAATGGTGACTTCTGTGGACAGTAAGGAGCATAGTACTGGGAATTCTGAAGAAGGTGATCTATCTGATGACAGTGGACAAGAATATCCACCATCTCCGGTTCATGAGGTGAAGGTTGTGGATGGCTATGATGTGGTATGCCATTGGTAGATTTGACGCTTTTATTTTTAGATTTTTAATTTGTACTTAATAAAATAAATGGATGGTTGATAATTGTTGGTAGTTTGGCTTAAATTGTATTGTGTGTCTGTGAGCTCCAAGAGAGCTCCAATGGGTATCTCCAGACCCTCAAGAATTACGCTGAACAGGTTGTTTATGCTTCTCTGCATTGTGTTCCCAATAGAAAATTATAAAAAAGAGTCATTCATGTAAAAGAGGGTCACCAGATGAGTTTATGTGACTCGACGTTTCAATTATTTTTGGCAGATTTTCCTTTCATTTGCTTGGCGGTGCTTCTGTTATTTGTGCAGTATTGATAATCATTTTGCTTGAAGTTCTACGTGTTGGAAACCATTTTGCTCCCCTTGTCTCTCTCTCTACTAATATTTTTATCATTTCTTCATCAGTAATCTGCTTTTCCTCTGACCAAATTTTTGTTTTTGTTTTTCTTTTGCAGTTTGACGGATCTCCAAATGACAGAAAAAGGATTGCTCTTGTTGTTGACTATTCTGAATTTCCTGGACCCAAAAGGTTCAAGCAGAACATAGAGATCAAAGACGTTGTAACAGAGCATGTTCTTCCTTTCCTTCCTGCCAAATCACTTTTCAGGTTCAGAGCTGTTAGCAAAGAGTGGGATGAGTTGATTACCAGTCCTTTTTTCATTCACCAGAAATCTCATCACTTCCGGGACATCTCTGGTCTGTTTTGTCAACTCCCTGGTGATGCACCTTTCTTCGTGTCTCTTAATGGTGATGCTTATGGGGTTCCCAGTCCTTCCCTCAGTTTCTTGCCTGAACCAGTTACTGTCAGATCCAGTTGCAATGGTCTGCTCTGCTGCCAAAGCTGCAATGGCGAAACTACCTACTATATTTGCAACCCTGCTACCAAGGAATGGAGAGCGCTTCCCAAGTCAAACTTGTATCATGGCCCTGAACCAGCCCTAGCTCTAGCCTTTGAGCCGTCTGTCCTGAACTTTGCAGCACATTATCAACTTATTTGTGATTTCTCTTTAACTGATCATCCGGTTATCTGTTTCGCAATATTCTCTTCGAGGTCATCCTCATGGAGACTTGCTGACACAGAATGCCGTGAGCTGGATGCTTCGAAGCTGAATGGCGATGGACTCTTAATGAAGGGTGTAGCCTTCTGGGAAACTTCTGCTGGGGACATTTTGTCTTTTGATTTGAATAAGGAGCAATATGGTATTCTGTCACTCCCTCTCGGCAGCGGACCACATGGTGCTTTGGCAGAGATGCACGGGGAGCTCTGTTACATTCTGCCTCATCGAAAGGGCTATGAGTACAACCTGGACGTCTATGGTGATATGGACATGAATCTGAAGCATAGTATTTCTCTTGATGGTGATTTTTTCCGCGAATTTACTGAGAAGATGAGGGCTCTGGTTTGCGTCAATAGTGATGTGGTGATAGTTAATATTGGAAGGATACTGATTGCCTATGATGTGAAAGCAGGGAAGGCTGAAGTGCTAAGAAGTGGAACCAGGACTGATGATGGATATGTGAGGTACCTTCCATATGTGAACAGCCTTGTACGCGTGCATTAATCATTCTTGAGCAGCCTCTTTTCTGTGGATCCTACTGCCTAAGCCAAGCTAGCAAACTGGATTTTGTATTTTAGGATGAGATTGTTCGCAAGTTTAATTCCGAACTCCTGACGAAGTTCTTATTTGAAATTTGTTTGAGGTCATAATCTTTGGCTGCCTGTATGATGCAGACCATGGAAATTTGATCGGAAAATGGTGAATGTTGAATGCCGAATATTTCCTTTTGCTCAGAACTATGTACTCTTGAATGTTGAATGCTGAAATATTTCATTTCTTAAATCAAGTTTAAACACCGCCAAGATTCACATCAGAAAACAAATCAATTATGGAAATTTTGGTCACATCAGAAAACATACTAAACATCTTGTAATGATAATTTATACATGACAAACGATCGATTTCGTCCCAACAATAAATAACATGATGTTATTTTTCCTTTTAATTTGAAAAAAGAATGGCGAATATATGATAAATATCTCGAGAATTACAAGATTAATTAACGGATTTTGTACCAGAAAGGGGATAACTGCTCGTTGGTTGCTATTCCTGGAACCTTCATATTACTTGGTGCTGGTAGTAGCTAGGTTATGGAAGTTGGTTAGTGTGCCCAAACCAATAGGATGTGATGTGATTTGCGTCCAAGTGTGAAGAGAAGCGCCCAAGGTGGAAGCAAAGTCTAAATTTGAGGACAATATTTGTTGCTTGTGAGCCAATAGCAATGTGAAGCAAATTAAATGGGGGAGGCTCCAGCGAGGTGCCAATATGAGACAGAGGAACTGGTAAAAGAAATAACCAACACAATCTAAGTTAGGGGTGGCCGAGACAAAAACAGAGGTTTAGAGAGAGAGCTAAGGGTTGGTCCCTCCTTTGTAGGAGGCCATAATGGCAAGGACACACTAGAGTGCTCCTCCCTTTCTCTTTCCTTTCAGAAACCCTCCTACCCTATCTTCTTTCCATTGATCACCAGGTACCTTAATTATTTCGTTATTTCGTTCCGCCCTCTTGCATATCTTATTCTTCTCCGATCAATTTTTTTTAAATTCGAAAATAACAATAATAATCTTTCGATCAATTAAACTAAAAACTACAGATGGGGTCCTGGAGGTCCTGGAGGGGAGATTAATGTTGTTATGTCTACTTGGTAGCACATGTTACATGTACATTAAGCAAACGTTACACATTTTCAATTTCTCTTATTCTTTATATATGCACGCATGCATTTAGATTTGATTATAATTTGCAAATTATAACCTAGTGTTAATTAATTATTATTGCTTTCAAATTGTTTTAGGGGGTCTTCAATCATTGAGGCGAGCAGTTACGGGAGAGGTGAAGTGGTACTTGGCCGGAGGTTGATCAAGAGACGAATAATGTCTTCTGATAGTACTCCGTCCCCGGATCACTCTTCACCACCATCACCAGACTCCTCCTCGTCATCTCCGTCTCCAAAGGAATCCCCAAAGGAATCACCTCCCTCATCGCCACCACCATTGGTGTAGCAGCCTTCACCCTCAATGTCAATTATCAGCACTTCAAATTGGTGTAGAAGCTAACTAACATTGGGACCTACACCTGTGTGACAATGGGATACCCAATCGTTACACCGAGTAGACTTATATTGTTTTCTTAGTCATGCCGTAACACTTACGAGCCACAACGATGCTTGGTTATCTTTAAAGATGATAAATTACTATTCATTAAGCTTGTTATAAATATCAACATATTAATCCAAAGATTTTTTAAACTTTGAGCAATGTCTTCTCTTTCTTTTTTGTCTTTTTAAGGTTTCTAGAGTTTTAAATTTTATAATAAATGTTACTAATAACAATAAAAATCTCAACAATCACCACATCAATAAAAAATCGTAACTAACTAATAGCAATAAAGAAACTAAAAATATGATCAGTCACACTCAAGCATGAAACAAAAGGTGGTGTCTCGGTCTAGTGCTGAGGCCGAGTATCATGGGATGGCCCATGGTGTATGTGAGTTACTGTGGTTGAGGAGATTATTGAGAGATCTTGGCTTTGGGCCTAAGAAACCCATGGATTTATATTGTGACAACAAGGCTATTTCTTTCTTATTCTATTAGGTTTTTATTTATTTCCTTTTGTATATCCTTATTCAATTAGGATATTTCTTTCTTATTCTATTAGGTTTTTATTTATTTCCTTTTGTATAGATATTATGTAATTAGGACTTATCTTGTTTCCTAGTATAACCCTACTAGGGTTTGTAACCTTGTAATATAAATACCTAATTTTGGAGAGAGTAAATATATCTGAAAATTATTCTACCCATTTTTGAAGAAGGTTCGTTAAAGTTCAAGTTAAAATCAAGTACACGTTTTCAAATTTTGGGCGTTGGGTGCTTCTAGTAATTATGGCACTAGAATTTATCGGCGGAGCACTGTTTACGCTGCTCTACGATGGCGTTAAGCAAGCCATGAGCAAGAGCGGCACCTTGAAATCCCTTCTCAGAGATCTCAATTCCACCCTAGACGCTTTGGTAGACATCCAACAAATTGGAGAGCTTAAGGTCGAATTGGGTCTCCCAAATGAGGAAATCGAAGGTCTCAAAATGCTAATGGAGGAAGGTGTAAAGCTCGTTGAGAAGCTCTCGAACTTTCGCATGTGGAACTACTGCTGCTTAAATGATTACACTGAGCAAATTGCTGAATTGAATAGGGCTCTGAAAAGATTGTTGCAAAAATTGAAGTTGCAAAAAGCAAGGGATGTGAATGAGTTGTTGCTTTTGGCAAGGCAATTCCGAGACACGTTCGATGAACTTAAAAGAAGACAGTTGGATATAGAGAAGTCTCTCCCGGAGAGAGCAGGGGATGTCATGGAGAGCTCGGTTTCAGGCGGCAATGCGGAGATGGTGCGGGAGCAAAGTCAAGGGAATGGTGAGCAACCAGGTGAATTTCTTGGAACTAGATCTATGCACTGTCCAATTGCTATTGTTTTTTCTTTCTTACACTGTCAATTTTATTTTCCCTTTTGTGGAGTACAAGTATACAGAGCTTATTGAATACTTAACTGAAATTTAGATTAGAAGAATGTTAATCAAGCACAAATTTCTGATGTAGAAATTTATTTTATATTTTTTGAAAAAGAAAACAAAGATTAACACCAATGGCATACGTAGCTTGTTTATGTTGTATGAATCTGATCACCAAAAAAACGAGAGAAAATTGAGTTTTGTGTTGCTTTCTTTGAGTCTCTTGATTTGTTGTTATCTTGGGTTCCGTATGACCCAAGGTTGCATTTAGATGTATGGACTTTCGTATTGCTTGGTTTGACTTGATTCTGTTCTTGGTTTCCTAATGAAATTTAATTTATTGGATTTTGGTGGTGTCTCTCACTTTTTTTTTCGTCACATGTTGAGACAATTACGAGCTATCTGATTTTGGTGGTGTTGTAATTATGCAGTGACGTCATTCGACGAAGGGACTTCTCTACAAGCAGTTTTTGCTGTGTTGTTTGATGTGGTTACAGAAGTGAAGGACAAGACTACGGTTTTTCAACCCTTCCTTGAAGATATCAAATCCACACTAGATATCTTAAAACCATTGATCGAAGAGATTGCAAAGCATAACAAAGTATTAGATCGCCCAAAGGAGGAACTTGAAAATTTTAGAAATCAAATGGAAAAGGGTGTAGAGCTCATCCGCAAGTGCTTCGAGGTTCGTTTGTGGTCCAGCAGCAAACGGTATAAATACACCGACAAACTTATGGGATTGGATCAATCTCTTCAAAAAATGTTAAATAGACTCAAAGCGCAGGTAGCAAGAGATCTCAAGGAGACATTGGTTTCAATCAAAAATATAGAGGGGGTGATCAAGAAAATTGAAGAAAGTGGTCTGGTGCGAGATCAAATTCAAACTAAAGGTTCGGGTGCATTACCTAAACCCAGGGACGGACCCAGGAATTGCAAATCGGGCGGGCTAAATTTATCTTAAGTACAAATATATTAAGAAAATTTACCTTGAGTTTTAGGCTTGAACAATAGATTTTAGGTACTAAAAACTAGAGGTAACCCACAGAGGTGGCTAAATTTTTTTGGGGTAAATTATAAGCCCTTGTTTGTTATATTTTTATTTTATATAAGCACTTTTTTCAGTATATTTTCGTCATCGTATTTAGAATTTTTTGTTATTATACGACATTTGAAACAGAGAAAATGTTGGAATTATTAATAATATTGTTGAAATATTTGGAAGGGATTGAAGGGAAATAAATAAAGAAAAAAAACAAAAGATATTTATAAGGAATTGAAGTTAAAAAAGAAAGTAATTATAAAATAAAAACATCCCATTTTGGGGCAGTGCACCTGACAAAATACATCTCCCCCCTCTCCCTTTTTTATTATATTTTGTTTTCTCATCTCTCTCCCTCTCTTTTTTTATTCTTTTTTCCTCTTTCTCTCTCTCTCTCCCTCTCCCTTTTTCCTTCTTCCTCTCTTCTTCTGTTCTTTCTTCTCTCTCCGTCTGCTCCATATGGTGTTCTAGAGCCATGTCTGAAGTTCTTGCCTGATCCAGTTGACATAAGGACTTCTTCCAATGGATTACTTTGCTGCCAGGGTCGTGATGGCTACAATTACATATGCAATCCTGTTACTAAGAAGTGGAAAAAACTTCCTAAGGCAAAGACTTATCATGGGCCTGTATCTTTCCTGGCACTAGCCTTTGAGCCTTCTGTGCTTGATTTTGAAGCAAAATTTGAACTTGTCTGTGCCTTCTCTGTACCTGGTCATACGGGTGTCTATTTTGATATATTTTCTTCAAGGTCCAACTCTTGGGAACTGTCTGACGCAGTATGCTATGAGCTCAATGCTTTGGAGCTGAGAGGGAATGGGATCTTTTTGAAGGGTGTGGTCTTTTGGGAAACATCAACTGGGCACATTCTGGCTTTTGATTTGAAGGAGAAGCAATATGGTATGATGCTACTCCCTCTCGGCAGTGGACCACAAGGAGTTATGACAAAGATGAATGGGGAGCTGTGCTACATTCTGCCTTGTGAAGATGACGACGGTCAGTACACCTTGGAAATCTATGGCGATATGTGCATGAACCTGAAGCGCAGGATCCATCTCGTCGGTGAGGTTTTCAACCATGTTACTGAAGGGTTGAGGGCTTTGGCTTGTGTGAATGATGATGTGGTGGTAATTCTTCTTGGAAGGTACCTGATTGCTTATCATGTGAAAGCAGGGGAGATTGAAACACTAAGAACTAGCAGGACCAATGCTGGATATGAAAGGTTTCTTCCATACGTGAACAGCCTTGTGGCGATTTAGTTGGCCTCTCTTCTCAAGGTTGCTTGCTGCTGTCCTATATTGCCATTTGTGCAAAACCACGAAGAAAGAAGGCATTTGGTAGTTTTTGTTAGGTGGTTATGTCTGGAACTAATTGGTAAAGTTATGTTTAATATTAGGCTTCTGTCCGTGGCTATGTAATTTCCTTTGAGTTAGTTCTCAACTGCTTATTTCTCATTGGCTTTGTGTAGAGCAGGTGCTTTGCTGCATCATATGGTATTATTGGGTTTATAATAAATAATATTGGACTGCATTAAAACCTTTTCTTATTTGAGTTCTATGTATGCACTTTGTACCTATGATATTCCATTTAGATTTGGTTGTATAATGCAACTTGACGCAACTTTAAAAGAAAACCCACTAGACAGAAAGATAAAAACAAGACATTTCACATTTGTATTGACTTGACCCCATACCAAAAACAGAGCCAAAAGGAAAATGACCGACCCAAAATGAAAATGATGGCTCATATTGGAATCATCATTTCTTAACCTTATGGTTCGAGTACAAGCTTGTCACTTTCTGCATTCCTATTTCGTTCATTTTGACGACGCATGTGAACAAAGGTACCAAGAGAAAAACCCAATAAGTTGTTTATTATTTCTTTGATACAAGCGAGATTGGAAAGGAGACAATCGAATCTAGGACCTTAAGTGTAATATTAAATATTCTTGGGAAATAGCGGTATATACCCCCCATTTTATAATCTCAATTAAAAATACCCACCCCCCCAAATTTTTTTACAACTAACACCTATAAATATAAAATTATTGTACACTTATTGCTCAGCTAACACAAGTTCAGAAAGTTTGTTCTCTCTTAGGTCACTCAGCTCTCTCTTTCTCTCTGGCACAGCTCTATTTCTCTTTGGTTTCTGTCTAACGCAGCTCTCTGTGTCTCTCTTGGCTCTCTCTCTCTTGGCTCTCTCTCTCTCTAGCGCAACTCTGTGTCTCTCTCTTTGCTCTCTTTCTCATAGCGCAGCTCTTTCTCTCTCTCTTTCTCCCTGTATTCGGTCTCTTGCTCTCTGTTTGGAATCGGAACCCCTCCCTTTAGGTATGTCTTCTGAATAGCTGCTTGCAACCTTGAAGCTTTAGTGGATTGCCGACCTCAAAAAGGTAGTGTTGATGGTTATTTTCTTAAAATTAGTGGGATTATGTGAAATGGGTTATATTTTGATTGTTTGGGTTTGTGTTAAATTCGTTTTGGCTTTAATTGCTTTGGGTTAGGTTTTGTTGAATATTCATGCTCAGTTATCTGGGTTTGTACCAATTGCACTTAGATTGGTCTGGATATGTGAATCTTGAAACTTGGGATTTTCCATTTGATGTAGTATATCTGTATAGTGTGATTGCTGATGTGTTACTGGTGTACTGCTGTTGCGTTCCTCTTATTTCACCGTCGTATTGCTGTTATGTTGATGTTATATTGCTATTATATTGTTTTTATATTGTGGTTATATTGCTATTGTATTGTATGGTTATTGTGGTTATATTGTGTTAATGAAATGTTGTTTTGTCATGGTCAGAAATGGAGACAATTGCTATTCTCGTGTGCTACAATGGAAAATGGGTCACCTCGAAGAAGATGTGCAAATACGAAGGGGGTGAGTCAAAAGGCTTAATAGTTCCACGGACCATCAAATTTGCTGATCTGTTGGACCGTGTGCATCAGATTGGTAATACAAACAGCATCGAAGACAAGGTTAGCTTAAAATTCTCAGTTTTGGTGGCCTCGAATGAGTGGAAGCACATAAAGATTGAGGACGATGATGATGTAAAATTTTTTATGAAGTACAATTCTGAGGTAACACCTTCAAAACTAGCTCCCTTACTCGTGAGTATAGAAGATAAAGGACTGAGAAATGATGTAGTTGATACTATGCATATCACGACAGATAGTAGTCGGATGGGTCGTTCTTCAGTTGCCATTGTTGAAAGCAATGAAGTAACTTGGAATAATACAAATGGCACTGATGTGGGAGGTGAAGTAGGGACAGATTTTATGGATATGATTGATTTTAGCGAGGTGGATCAGATGCATGTTGGTGATAATGGTACTGAAAGAAATGAAGTGTCAGTGTACTCTGCCCCTCCTATTTTGGGCTGCTTGAACACATCTGCCCAACTGCCAATAATGCGTTTAGGAGGAGAATCTGAACCCATTCGTGAACATTATTCGAATGAAATAGGTGAACAGAACCGGTACAATGAAGCCGGTGTAAATGATGGAGAAGCATATTTGGATGGGGGGTTTTCGCGAAGTGATTGGAATCCGAAAATTAAAGTTGGGGAAATTTTCTCTACTAAGAAAGCATTGTTGACGGAGTTACAGTTGATGGCATTAAGAGGCCACTTTGAATTTAAGGTGCAATCGTCTTGCACTAAGAGGTTGCTTGTGGTTTGTTGTCAACGTCCATGCCCATGGCGAGTCCGAGCATCGAGATTTGGAGATAACAGCTTCATGATTGTGAGGTGTAAGACTGTCCATGAATGTGATTTGAGGGTTGTAAGTGACAACCATCGTCAAGCAACTGCAGCACTTGTAGCCACTTCATTTAAAAGGAAGTTTAAGGATTCTCGGACAATATACACACCAAGTGACATTATGAGAGATGTGAAACACAACTTTGGTTTCAGCATCCATTATTCGAAAGCTTGGAAAGCAAGGGAGTTAGCTCTATTGTCCATTAGAGGATCAGCGGAGGAGGCATATTATATCCTTCCAGCTTATTGCTATGAATTGGAGCGTATGAATCCCGGCACAAAAACACACATCCATACTGATGAGAACAATCACTTTGTGTATTTATTTATGGCGGTTGGCGCATGTATTAGAGGGTTTCGTTCTTCCATGCGCCCAGTGATAGCCGTGGATGCCACTCATTTAAAATCCAAGTACAAGGGTGTTATGTTTGTAGCAAATGCATTTGATGGTAATCGAAATATATATCCTCTTGCTTTTGGGATTGGGGATTTGGAGACGGATGCATCATGGCATTGGTTTTTCACTAAACTTCATGAAGCCATTGGTGAGTGTCCCAATCTTGTTATTATTTCTGATCGCAATGTTAGCATAGAGAATGTGTGGAACAAAGTTTTTCCAACGGCGCAACATGGCATATGCTTTTATCATATGAAGGGGAACATGAAACGCACTTGCAAGTTGAAAAAGCATGATCACATACTTATGCACTTTGAGAAGGCTGCGAAATCTTATTCCATTGCTGAATTTGATTGTCATTTTCGCAAGATCAAGCGAAAGGAACATGTTGCTCAATATCTTGAAGAGGCAGGGTTACATAAGTGGTCTAGAGCTCACATGGATGGACGCCGCTACAATGTAATGACAACAAATATTGCGGAGTCAATCAACTCAGTCCTTAGGTTTGCAAGGATGATGCCAGTGGTTCATTTGATAGGGGAAATTATGAATCTCCTTGTGAAATGGTTCACCGAACGTCGTGACTTGGCTTTGAATTGCACAACAACATTGTGCCCCAATTTTGGAGAGAAGAAGTTGAGGAACAGGTTGGAGGATGCTGCAAGGATGAATGTGGTTAAAGTAAATAATGCACAGTATAATGTTTTGGACGGTTATATGGACGGCCTTGTAGATTTGACGAACAACAGTTGTAGTTGTAGAAAGTTTCAGCTTGAGCAGCTACCTTGCAAGCATGTAGTTGCAGTTTGCCGCTTCTTGAAAGTAAATGTATACTCAAAGGCTTCTCGGTATTACACTCGGAAAACTTGGATGAATGCTTATTCGGATAGCATCTACCCGGTACAGCCTCACGGAAGGTGGGATATTCCTGAAGATGTTCGAAGTCAAGTTGTGCTGCCTCCCATGGCAAGGGTCATGCCAGGCAGACGAAAGAAGTTAAGAATTCCCTCGCACGGAGAGGGCACCATTAGAAGAAAGTGCTCAAGGTGTGGTTCCGGAGGCCACAATAAAAGCACCTGTAAAAACAATATTCCATTGCGCAATGTATCTTAGACAATATGATTTGTGTTGCTTTGGTAGGTCATGTAAACTTTACTTTTATTTGTGGTGGGTTTCGTGTTATGTTGAATGGGAATTTTTTAAATTTGCGTAATTTGGGTTGCAGTGCTACAGCATGCTGTATTGCTTCCAGATTGCTATTTTATTGTACCTTTATTGTACTTTTATTGTACTGGTATTGCTTCCAGATTGCTATTATAATTTGAGTGCGAAATTAAAGGGTCTGGAATGTAATTCCAAAAGGTTCCAAAACTTTAAAGTTCTTACAATTCCTTTATTACACAGTTACCCTGATACTCCGACTAAACCTTCTTTTCTGATTACAAATTCGGCGGATGCATAGGCTAGATGTGGGGCAAATAGAAGGTGAAATGCCCTATGTGTTTGACTACATATAGTTGTTGAAGGAGCATTACGAATGTTAACCCCAATAGATTGCTCATGTCTTGCCAAGAACACTCTTGAATTTATGCAATGTGCCCAAGCCAGTCCCAAAGCTGGACTCACCCGTCTGCCTGATGTGTTCAGGGACTCCAAGTTTCCCAACCTCACCCCATTCACTCCATCATGTGGCCCAATAAAATCCACCACTTGGTTGGTGACAACCACCGCCAACCCAAACTTATTTGCTAAACCCTTCAATGTCGCAGATATGTTGAAGAACATTTCAGACCGCCTTTTCAAATCTGCTGGTGTTGTCTGATACTGTGATCGGAACAATGCAGCAATGGAATCAATGACAATGAGTTTGACAGGTAGGCGGGTGTGATCAATGGCAATAAATGCTTCTATGTCTCCAAGGACATTGATGAGTTCTTCAGCATCATGAACACCACGAACATATATGTCTTCCAATGGCTCCAACCCTATTAAGTTGGGGTATGATGCATGATAAAGGTTGCCTAGTTGTTGCAATCGACGAAATGAGAAGCTAAATTCTGTGAATATGTAGATGGAGGAGCCCCCTAGTCCGCCATGTGAGGGTGGGAGTTGAGCTCGTACCGTAAGTTGGAGACAAAGCTGCGTCTTCCCGGAACCACTCTCCCCTACCAATTCTGTTATGGAGTTGCAGGGTATCCCACCCCCCAAGCAGTGATCTAGTATTGGGCATCCAATGGATAATTTAGGGGTTGAAAGAGGAAGGAGCATGAGGTTTTGGGGTGTCATGTTTCTGTAATTTAGGGGGGGATGTGATGGTGGTACAAGGCATGCATTATATATATAGAGTTCATTTTGAAGGTCTGTGATGTAGGCCATGTCTTTTAAGGGATGTATACTTCATCCTTTTTCCAGGTTGTAATTACTTAATAATTTTTTTGTTTAATTTTTTAGGACCAAATAATTTGAAAAACATTTTGATGCAGTACGTACTGTAATACGATCATATTGTAACTGTATCACCTCTGTATTGTACTCTTATTGACATAATATTGCCATTATACACATGTTTATTGTACAGTTATTGCTCTTATATCGCCGATAAACTGTATACGCACAAATACAAAAAGAGGCATGATCATTCCATAAAATCCTATTTCCAAACTTACATAATACAACAACATACAACAACAGGCCACCCCATGGTTCCATAAAATCCTATTTCCAAACTTACATAATACAACAACATACAACAACAGGCCACCCCATGGTTCCATAAAATCCTATTTCCAAACTTATATAATACAACAACAGGCCACCCCATGGTTACATAATACAAAAAGAGGCCACCTCATAGTTCCATTTCCCTGCTGTTGACAAATTCGAAGTTTGCATACTCTTCAAGTGCGGCGACCACGACCCATGAAATTCATGACCCCGGCCACAGTGATGTTCGCCCAGTTTCCTGCCGGATCCACTATTTTTGCAAACTTACGAAATAGTTCAAATCCCCTTTCCACGTGTTGTTGCTTCAACTTGGCCATTTCTTCTGATTCCTTGAATACCATAATTGCAGTGGATTGGGCAATTTCAATTTTTGCTTTGATTGCCTTTATATGTTGGAGATGCATGCGGGCATGATAACGAGAGCGAATTGTGCGCTTTTTTATGACATCACATCTAGCTTGGCCCTCCACAATTTTTGATACTATGTCTGCATGGAAATTTTTCCAAAACATGGTATTGCCTCGACATTGTTGCATGCCATGGGCCAAGTCTGCAGTGAGTGAATTGGGTGAGTTGCCTTCTGTTTCAGTCTCCCCTCCTTCAGTAATTGAAAGCGTTGGGTTTGGTGTGAGGTTATGGTCCATGGTCTTGGATATTTAATGTAGGCTGGTGTATGACTTCATTGGAAAAAAGGGGGACTAAATGCGATGTGAGTGAAATCAGTGAGGAAGGTAATGGCTACAAGCAGGAGTTAATGTGATGGAAGCTTTCATTTCAAACAGCTGGGTTGATTAATATAGGCAGGTTTTAATGACCTGGAGTAACAGAGACAGTTAGTGGCGGGAGGGATTAGGGGGAGTCATTGGCGGGAGGGCTTGGCGGGAGTCTTAGGCGGGATAGTATTGGGCGGGAGTCTTAGGCGGGATAGTATTGGGCGGGAGTTATGACCCAGTTCACTGTATGCCTTTTTTTCATATATTTCTATTTTGGATGTTCCGAACTTGGTCATTTTCCCATTATGTAATTCAAATAAGGGATTTGCCTATTTGCCTAATTGATCAACTCATTCAAATTGACCAATATGGTTATTGTCTTATTTCTGATTTCAGCAATCTCAATTCGTTTCCATTTTTCCATTTTTCATATTTTCCTATTTTCCATCTGTCATCCAATTATGCAATTATGCAATTATCCAATTTTTAATTTGTTGTGCCAATTTTATCCTATTTTGCAATTTCCCAAGTTTCCTTTTGTTCTATTTTCAGTTTTCCAAATTTTCAATGTTCCTATTTGCCCATTATGTAATTAAAAAAAGTTGCATACTTTGCGTAATTGAGAAAGTAATTCAAATTCTCCAATATGGTAATTGTCTTATTTCCCATTTCCACAATTTCAATTCGTTTCCAATTTTCCTATTTTCCATGTGTCCCTGTTTCCTATTTCCATTTATCCAATTATCTGTTTTTGTCCAATTATCCAATTGTTCTATTAACCAATTTTCTTTTTTCCAATTGGCGTATTTTGTAAGTTTCCTTTTTTTCCTTTTTTTCCTTTTTCCATTTTTCCAATTTTCCAATTTGCTAACTCTCCTTTTGTTCTATTTCCAATTTTGCTATTTTCCAAGTTGCCTTATTTGCTATTTTTCAATTATCCAATTATCCAATTATCCCATTTTCCAATTATCCAATTTTCAATTTTCCAATTTGCGAATTTGCCCATTTTCCAACTATCCTTTTTCCTATTTCCTTTTTCGTATTTCCAATTTTCCATTTTTCCAATTTTCATGTTTTCAGAGTTTCTTTTTTTTCCTTTTTTCCTATTTTCCAAGTTTCCTTTTGTTCAATTTCGAATTTCGAATTTGAACAATTTTCCAAGTTGCTTTATTTTCCAATTTCCAATTTTCCTATTTTCCAAGTGTCCTTTTTTCCTTTTTCCATTTTTCCAAGTGTCCTTTTCTCCTATTTCCTACTTTCCTCTTTCCAATTTTCGTTTTTTCCTATTTCCAAGTTTCCATTTTTTCGTATTTCCGATTTCCCAATTTTCCAATTTTCCTTTTGTTCTATTTCCAATTTTCCAATTTCCCATGAAGGTTTGCTTTTTTTCGTTTCTAAGCCAATTTTATTGTTGTTAATGTAATGCTGTACTGCTGTAAATTACAGCCAAGGAGTTAATGGTGTAGGTTGCAATCCCATCAATTTAATGCACCAACTACATACCCAATATATGCACTTTCCTATATATAACTGCAACATAGGCAGCTTAATTAACGGCGAAGGTAAACATTCATATCAGTCTGACTCAAAGGCAAAGGCAAACATTCATATCAGTCTTACTCAAAGGCAAACATTCTCCACATTCATATCAGTACTTCATATCAGTCTTACTGAAAGCCAAACATTGTCCACTAAAGCTAACCATATTGTCGTTTACAACTTGACACAGAATCTACGTTTATTTGTTTTGTTGCAGTCGGCAGCTGTGAATTGTAGTACTTCAATACTCCAATACTTCAATACTTCAATACTTCAATACGTCAACATGTCGGATGTACGGCCTCCAAACGACCAAGTCAGTTACCCGGGGGACCTGCCCTGGCATGTGCCATTCCCATCTCCACCGCTGACTCCGAATCATGATCCCACTTCATCTGGAAGTGAGGACGAGAGCAGTGATCCGCTTGACAAAATCTCTGCCGTGAAGCACGACCTCCAATATTTGTCAAAGGCAACAGATTGGTGGGAGGGCAAATGCGATATTCATGGCCAAGTTATGGGAAACTTGGCCAACAAGTTGAACAAAGCATTTGCTGGAGAAGTTAAGCAAACTCTAAAAGCAAAAACTCGGAGCAAAAAGTTAGAGTCGTTGAAGTTGAAATTGGAAGAGCGAAAGAAAGATGCCGTCGAAAAATTCACAAAATCTGAAGAATATAACCATGAAATGGTTGACTGTTTCAACAACGGCTTCGAAATGTTCCGAGATTATGCTTCGGTCATCTCACCAAACTACAATTGGAGTGAAATTGATGTAGCTGGTGTGTGGGAGGTGCTGAATACGGGTGCTGAGGGAATGGCTCATCATAGTCTGGTGCATGCAGCGAGGAGAAAGGACAAAGACATGGATCTTTTGATGGAGCTGTAGTAAGGGTGAGTGCTGCTTGAGTTCATCTGAGCCCAGTACATGGATCCGTTGTTGGCTTGGTTTTCCCTTCGCGGGATACTATTGTTAAGGTTCGGGGGCGATTTGTTTTGCATCTGTGAAATGTAATCTCTAATGGATGTGTGTGTATTGTATGTAGATTAACTTACTATTGCTCTTATATTGTATGTATATTGCTTAATATTGACTTTGTATTGTATATATAGTGTATGAATATTGCCACCCTATTGGATGTATATTGTAAAATTATTGCTATCGTATCATCCATATATTGTACCAGTATTGGCTCTATAGTGTATGTATATTGGTCTGATATGGCTATTATATCGTAAGTCAATGGCATTTGGTCTAATAACAGTGCACTTCGTTCAAAGTAATCCTGATTTCAAATATCACGGATACGACAATTGTTATCCATCCTTATATTTCCCAACTTTCCTTTTGTTCTATCTCCTGTTTTCCAATTTTTCAATGTTCCTATTTTCCCATTATGTAATGAAAAAAAGTTGCATGCTTTGGCTAATTGAGAAAGTAACTAATATTGTCCAATATGGTAATTGTCTTATTTCCCATTTCCACAATTTCAATTCGTTTCCAATTTTCCTATTTTCCATGTGTCCCTGTTTCCTATTTCCATTTATCCAATTCTCAGTTTTTGTCCAATTATCCAATTGTTCAATTAACCAATTTTCTTTTTTCCAATTGCCCTATTTTCAATGTTTCCTTTTTTTCGTTTTTCCAATTTTCAAATCTTCGAATTTTCTAACTTTCCTTTTGGTATATTTCCAATTTTGCTATATTCCAAGTTGCCTTATTTGCTATTTTTCAATTATCCAGGTATCCAATAATCCAATAGTCCAATAGTCCAATAGTCCAATAGTCCAATTATCCAATTATCCAATTATCCAATTATCCAATTATCCAATTTTCAAATTTCCAATTTGCGAATTTGCCTATTTTCCAACTGTCCTTTTTTCCTATTTCCTATTTCCTATTTCCAAATTTCCAAATTTCCAATTTTCATGTTTTCAGAGTTTCTTTTTTTCCCTTTCCTATTTTTCAAGTTTCCTTTTGTTCAATTATCCAATTTTGGAAGTTGCTTTATTTTCCAATTACCCAATTATCCAATTTTCCAAGTGTCCTTTTATCCTATTTCCTACTTTCCTTTTTTCCTATTTCCAATTTTCAAATTTTCCAATTTGCTAACTTTCCTTTTGGTCTCTTTCCAATTTTGCTATTTTCCAAGTTGCCTTATTTGCTATTTTTCAATTATCCCGGTATCCAATAGTCCAATAGTCCAATTTTCCAATTATCCAACTATCCAATTATCCAATTTTCAAATTTCCAATTTGCGAATTTGCCTATTTTCCAACTGTCCTTTTTTTTCTATTTCCTATTTCCAATTTTCCAATTTTCCATTTTTCCAATTTTCATGTTTTCAAAGTTTCTTTTTTTTCCTGTTTCCTATTTTCCAAGTTTCCTTTTGTTCAATTTCCAATTTTGGAAGTTGCTTTATTTTCCAATTACCCAATTTTCCAATTTTCCAAGTGTCCTTTTATCCTATGTCCTACTTTCCTTTTTTCCTATTTCCACTTTTCCAATTTTCCAATTTTCCATTTTTCCAAGTTTCCATTTTTGCGTATTTCGGATTTTCCAATTTTCCTTTTCTTCTATATTTCCAATTTTTGAATTTTCCAAGTTTCGTTATTTCCCATTTTCCAAGTTTGCAGTTTTGCTATTTTCCTAATTCCCAATGTTCTTGTCTGAAATTCGCAAGAAATGCTTAGTTACATAGTCCTATTTTGGGTTGAAATCCACATTTTCCAATTTCCCATTAAGGTTTGTTTTGTTTCGTTTGTAAGCCAAATTTATTGTTGTTAATGTAATGCTCTACTGCTTCTTCGTTTTCCCTTCGCGGGATAGTATTGTTAAGCTTTGGTGGCGATTTGTTTTGCATGTGTAAAATGTAGTCTGTAATGGATGTGTGTGTATCGTATGTATATTCACTTAATATTGTAGTTATATTGTATGTATATTGCATGTATATTGCATGTATATTGCTTCATATTGCCTTTGTATTGTATAGATAGTGTATGCATATTGCCACCCTATTGGATGTATATTGTGATGGAGAAGAGAGTGAAATGAAAAACAACTCGGCCGTGACTGTGAGATTGTGTACATAAAACTTGGAACAACCTAACCAATTAAAGCTAAGGCATCTCATACGTATGCCTACAGAAAATAACAGTGTATGGTCATCTTCTTTACAATATTGCAATCAACACTTGGTTGAGACCGACCTGCAAAAACAACTGGGTTAAGTACATAGATAGAGTTTATGAATGCCAGTTCCAGAATTAAGACCTATGTTAATTTGTAACTGCCACCGAGTCAGTTCATAGTGCCAAGCCAAAAGATCCCAAGAAAAAAAACAAAGTAAACAAGAAAAAAGAGGCATGGCATAAATGGGAACCTCAGCAGAAAGCATCACATAAGCATAGAAGCGGATTGGCTCCATTACAATGTTCAAGATTGATGTAAACACTAGATAAAAGAGTTCTTATTCAAACCTCAGCAGCTTTGTCGGTTTCATTGCTGGACCTTCAATATCGTCTTGCACAATAGCATCAGTTGACTTCGTCAAAGTTCCAGACAAACACTCCGCAATTTCTTTTAGACCCTGCAAGAAAGCATGACTGAAATTCAATATTGGAATACACGCGAGAGTCTAAAGTAGTCTAAAAATAAAGCTGTTTTACCTGCTTTTCTGAAATGGAACCTAGCTTGTAATCGTGCCAAAAGGAAAAGTAACATACGTTGCTACAAATTGAAAGCAAAATTTGTCTCACAGAGAGTGATGTAAAGGAAAATTAGTACATAAGGGGAAAGTAAAAAATTGAGAGAGGGCATGTAATGAAAAACTGTAGCAATTCCAAAATATACCAAACGACCTGTGACATTCATCCTGCTCCAGCTAACATCAGCAAACACAGTATGAGGTTCCAAATTCCAATAACAACATAATGCTACGCAGAAAAGTAGAATTGCGGCGGACATTATTTAAAACGAACTCAGTCAAAACTAAATTCAGAAATCTTAAGAAAGCTGTATGCTTCAGTAAGTCCACTAACAGATTCCCAGAGCAGGAAATGAAATTCACCTATATCACATAAATTGCAAACTAAACCACAGACAGAAAATGTGAACAATGGCTACAAAAGCATCCATAAAGAGCAACAATATTTATATATGGAGGTGTACAAAATAGGTAACCTTCAAAATCGAAACAGTGTGTGTGCCATGTAAGGCAATTACCCACTGCTTCTAGACTGTACAATATAACACCTCACAATATACAGCAGGGCCAAAGACCCGGGTTGCTACACATAATAACTAAACCTAGTAGCTCTAGCAAAAAGGCAGGAATTTCCAGCAAACCATCCACGTCTGCATCTTCATATACACCAGTTCCTGACATAATTAATCACCACAGTCAATTCCCAAGTCCTAAGTCCACAGTCAACTAAATTCACAGACATGAAGCCATATACCTCATACATAAGCCTCCCCCCTTAAACCCTCTATTGCAAGCTTCAGTCTGTAATATGTGCTCTTCAAAGGGTCAATTGTTGTTAACGAAATCCCAGCACTGAGATGCTCCAAGAATTTTACGGTCATGATTCCGCAAGACGCACTGTCAAGCCAAAAAGTTGGGAAATTAGAAATGCATTTCTGTCAAATATTTTCTAAACTCGACTAAATTGACAAACCTTACCCATCTCGTTGTTGTGGCACATCTCTAATGGTGCAAATTGAGAATGGCGTAAAGCTTGACATTTGCAGCCCCCTTTGCTTAACCTCTTCAAGCTCAGAACCTTCATAAAACTGCATTTCAAACAGCACTCGTGCCAGTGTCTCCGAAATAGGGCGAAGCAGTCCAACCAGCTTCTTCTTGGCGGTAAAATCAGAGTACGAGTCATACACAGTTGCAGTATGATTGACGAAATCAAGTTCGATTGCAACCCAGTGGGCCCCTTTCAGATTATATGGAAAATACACCTTCCTAACTTTTGTCCAAGCTTGGCCATACCCGTGTTGCCACGTACCGCGCACATAGTGATGTATATTGTTGAGCTTGCTGGGTGTAAGCTCACTGATTTTTGAAGCAGCTGCCTTCTTCGCTCCACGTGTCTTGCCAGTCACTTTGACCGGCTCTAGAAATTGCTGCACACATTGAAATGAAGGCATATTACAAAATGACAACCAAAAGCAAATGAAGCAGTGAATGTAAAATGGAAACATGTTGACCTGCAAGCAACAATCAGCCGTTGTCCACTGAGTTCCAAATACCAACGGATGCGTCAGTTGCCTTTTGCGGAAGAGAAAGGTTGCCATGTCCAAGTGCTGAAAGTTCACGTATATAATATCAGCACAATTTCATAAAACTATACACTTAATACAGGTTAGAAAACATTTGAAGTTTCGTAATAAAGTAGAGATTTGTGTATTCTTACCCTTGAGCTAATCCATTCCGTATGATCGATCAATTTGTAGAAAAAATCAGCCCCGACGGAACATGATTCCAACTGGACCTCCGCACTACAAGAGACAAAAACGTAAATTCCCCATCAGAACTGAGGTGGTAACAGTTTTCACAACATATATAAAATAATATTGTCCCATTGAAAATAAAAGTTTTCAGAACTTAGGCACAAACGTAAATTCCCATTTCAAATCGTTTATATTGTAAAATAATAGTCGTATACATGCTGTAAAATTATACTATAAGCACATTGGGCCGTGAGCAATCAATAACATGGCCGTCATGCAGAGGCCCTACGGGCATAAGTTGAAATCTGGCTACAGTCCGGCTACAATTGAGTATTCTTAGGTAAACTACTTATCTCTATTTGTTTCTCGGCCTTCAAATTGTAACGACAACCAAGCAATTGTATTTGTCTTCTATTTCAACTGTGTTTTTCTTCACTTCAAATGTGACCATAAGTTGAATTCTTTGTTCGAGTAATAATTTGTTTTAGATTAAGAAACTCTTTGAACACATAACCATAATCCAAGAGGTAACTGCCATATACACTTTAAAAACATCCTCCACTGCATTAATATTTTTTTTGTATGAATAGAAACGTTTTATTGATAATCAAGAGGAAAAAACCTCGATTAAACAATGAAAAGGAAAACTCCAGAACAACTGAAGAAAATCTATGCAGCTATGACTGAAGATAAAACTATAGGAAGAAAACAAGACTTTAGGTAACATATTCTTAAGACAGCAGCCATGTCTCTCAAGATTATAGAGTAATGATAATCCTTGAACTGCCTAGAACCCGATGCCCAAAGAGAAGCCCGGAATTTAACTCTATCCCATAACTCCTCAGCCCTTACTCCTAACTGACCGTGACAAAATCTTCGATTGCCCTCCATCCAAATGTTCCAGATCCTCGACTGCATTAATATCACTGAGGAAAGACACTAGCAGAGTCGAGGAACATGAGGAACATAACATGGAGGAGAAGACCAGATGGCATGGGCGGAAGGAGCCGCTATTACAACCCCTTCTAAATCTCTTTTATTGTCTTCTTTTGAGTCTAAATGTTATAATAATAAACTACAATTCAAAATTTCTTACTACCTATATTTAACAAAATACATTTAACAGCAGCAGTCAATATTTTTTTCCTTTAACAAAGTCTGAATTTTGTTCATCACAAATATACACATGTATATTAAAGCGAACTTGGTAATTCTCTCATTTCTATATCAGCACATACTAGCATAACATGAACATTGGATTTTGAAGGTAAAGAATCCTAACCTGATCTCATTTTTCCAGCCAATGCAAAACTCCATTACTGCCTTCACATCTTCAATGGGAAGGGGGTTTGATGGATCAAAACATGGCGGGGTTTCAGTCGCATCCGACACACTCATCGTCCTCTTCTTCCTCAACGGATCAGTAAATGGACTACACAAAGTGTGGGACGGACGCTTCTGTCTACAGCCTTTACCTTTCTCTTCTTTTGTTCAACACTTTTAGACCCTTCTCCATCACCAGCCATACTCACTTTCAGTATACTTGGAGGATTGATCGGACCTCCCGATGCCATCCTATCACTTATTTTCCAACCTTCTAACAAAAACATCATTCTTTTGCAGATTTCGTCACACCCGGCCACATCTTCCGGGGTAGGCAGCTTCTCAAGAAGTGCATGGTCAGCTGCTTCATGCACTTCTAAGTGAGGAACGGAAGTGACCATTTGTGCCTCTTCGACTACCAAGGCTGCGGATGGTTCGGCTCCATGACCGGGGCTTTTTGTTTCCATTGCTGCCGGTTCTATATGCGGAGTACCATAGTCATGTAATGGTCCTTCATTCATATGAGGACTACGGAGGTCCTCATGTCCTTCCCCACCCTCATTCAACCCACTATTTTTTTGTTTCAGCTGCTCTATCTCCCCCTTGAAATACTGTTCCATGGAAGCTAGGGTCTTCGAAAAATCCTCCACTAACTTTTTATATTTTGCAGCCTCTGTTTCACGTTTCAAGGACTCCATCCGTACATTTTCTTCCAACTGATGCACTCTCGTGCGAAGTCCTCGATTCGAAGCGGCTACTTTGGCCAATTCATCCTTTGTCCTTTCAAACTCACGCTTCAACGTGCGTAAATCAGTGGACGCGACTTTACCCTGCATTAAGTTATAATGCAAATGTTACAATCTTTCGAAAATATTTCCCATCAACAGCAGTTTTTTTCCTATTGTATGATGACATATATATTCGAAAAAATGTAATGCTTGCCTTAGAAGACGATGGACGGCTAGCAATTTCAGCAATGTCGTCGTCTTTTTCTTGCACAGAGGCAGAAGTGGTGGTTTTTGGTTCTTCGTCATCGCCACACAACTCAACAACTTCTTCAGTCTCGTCAACATCGTCACCCCAACTCCAATACGGCTGCTGCTTCTCAATTACAGATGGGCGGAGAGGTTGCACATCAACCTGCAATTTAGAGAGACAAAAAACATATTATTAAACCTATAATTTGAATCAGAAGCATAACATTAGTATTATAAACAGAACTAACCTCTGCATTTTCAAAGACTTGGCTCATTACTTCGTGAAAACGAGGCAAACTATTGATTCTCCACTGTAGTATACGAGGGACTTGGGCATTATGTTCGCGCACAACGATATGCAATGCAGCGAATGCTGGAAACACCTCAAAAGCCCATATCTGTTTTCAAGAAATATATATCAATCACTGTAAACAAAGTAAATGGAACTTATACATAAACGGATATTTCCTCACCTGAAGTGCAAAGCCAAATCCTTTTATGTGGTACTCCCTTGGTCTACCACTTGCCATTGTCTTCGATTGCTTTGCTGATTTTTTGGTTTTTAAGGCTTTCTGGGGCACTTTGACTCGCTGGTACTCTGCGCACAGTGCCCTCAACAATGACGAATTTGTCTTCGCATATGACACAGCACCCCACGGATACTTCTGGAATTCTTCAACATCTTCGGCCAATTTCAAGTAGCGCATGTCAATGTTGACATGCTTTTCACTGCCCAACAGCACAAAAACAGCGAAGTATAACAGCCCAAACTTGAAGACGTCCTCCTCATCACTGCAGTCGATGAAGGCTTGTTCGAGTTCGGAAAGGCTGACCGTTTTATTGTTGCAGAAATACTTCTTCTTCAATGAGCAGTTGTCATTAGTTGCAGTCGGAATGAAGGGAAGTTTTCCAAACTGCAGCCCTGTGATGACGCAAAACTGCTGCGCTGTGAACTGTATGACCTTGTTGCCAACGATGAATTTGATCCCGTTGACTTGAGAAACTGTCCTCGGGTCTGCCTTTCTCAACAACAAGCCATGGATAATTTGTGTTGTCCACTTCAGGTCCTCAATTACTAACAAATGGCCAAAACAACTGTCCTTCAACCTTTCTAACTGTTGCTCACTAAATTTGTCCTTAATTGTACAGATCGCTGTTTTTGTATGGGAAAGGGTCAATGCCTTTCCCTGGATTTTTTCATCCGCAGCAATCATCAACTTTGCTTTCGACACCATATTTCCCTACACAACACCATTATACGAATAATTTCAAGCCTTTTAAATATACACAATTACAAGCAATAAACACGCAATACAGATGCATCTCATGGCAATATGCACTAGATATATCAGTGAAAAACCAACAATACAGCCCCAATAGAACTTTATATGCATTTCATGTTTGTTCACCAATGGCCCATGACAGAAAAAATACACATTCATTGTACCTTCAACCCTTATCTTTTATCTCCAAAAGTCTTGCTCTTATATTTTCCCATTTCCTTCTCT
Source organism: Prunus kanzakura (assembly GCA_020521455.1). Taxonomy (NCBI): domain Eukaryota; kingdom Viridiplantae; phylum Streptophyta; class Magnoliopsida; order Rosales; family Rosaceae; genus Prunus; species Prunus kanzakura. Next base: position 694,441 of record BPUM01000879.1, on the reverse strand, counting down.
TATATTTTCCAATTTCCTTATGTTATATTTTCTGTTCACAAGCCGTGCTCTTATATTTTCCCACGACCTTCTCTTATATTTTATCTTCATAAGGCTTCCTACAAAAGTTTTTCCCATTTCATACACCTACAAGTGCAAAAAATGGGAAAAACTTTTGACTACAAAGTAACTACGGAGTGAAGTGAAGTGAAGCCTATCGTCGGATTTGACACAAGGGGGTAATAATGACACATTGTGCAGAAAAACATCATTTTATTTTAAAGAAACAATGTAATTCGTAAGCAGTGAACAGTGTGGATATCAAAGATAATTTAATCCCAATTGCCATTATTTAAACCTCAAACTAAATATGTTGTGTATTCCAGGTTGATTCAGACATTGTTACATGTCAATAAATCAACAAGCTGCGTTACGTAACCACAAAAAGCATGCTGAGAAATGAGAGGCATCACAAAAAACAGAAATCTAACCTCAGGGAGTCTGACAACAAAATATTTTATGTAGTCCCGTCCGCTATTCTTTACAATATTCTCCAAAAGATCAAGTTATGCTGACTTCTGCTCACTAGAAACCTGCAAATTAGTTTCTACAATTAGATACAAAACACTAGTTACATCCAATATTGTTTGAACAAATAAGTGACTGATAAACCAAAGGTCTAACACGAAAATGCTTCCCGAATGAGAAGGGAAATGGGAAGGAGAAGCTATTTCAGTATAGGCTCTTCAAATCCATTTAAAAGATAGCACAAGCAACACATCTGCAGGTACTGTAACTTCTAAACTAGCCCATTGTGCACCAAAAACTAATATACATCCCCGCATATGGTTGTTTGCCCTTTGTTTACACATTCAATATTCATCCCCAAACTGAAATTCCAAATAATCACAACAGCATATGAAAAACAAAGATAACTTATCCATATCCAATATGCAAGCCCTAAACTTATCAATGACGTGTTTGTTTCACTGCCGTAAATACAATGAATCATCGGAATCACAACATTTCAGACCTAAACCAATTTCAGTGAAACCCCTAAACCAATTTTTGAAAAACCCCTAAACCCTATACCCATTTCAGAGAACTCACTAAACCAATTTCAGAGAAAGCCCTAAACCAATTTCAAACAAACCCATAAACGATTTTCATACAAACCCATAAACCCTAAGCCGTAAGAAAATGCCGATGAACAGTACCTGGTTCAGGTAATCGATGGCATTGATCTTCAATTAACGGATTCCGCTGGGAGAGGAAGAGAGAAGAGAGAGTGAGACCTCAGCGACCAGAGATTGAGAGCGTCAGAGCTCAGCCACGAGCGACGACAGAGTGAGAGCTCAGTGACCAGAGAGTGGAGACTGAGAGATGGAGCCAAAGAGAGAGCTGATTCGCGAGAGGTGATTTTCAGAAAAAGTGTTAGCTAAGCAATAAGTGTACAATAATTTTATATTTATAGGTGTTAGTTCTAAAAAAATTGGGGGGGTGGGTATTTTTAATTGAGATTATAAAATGGGGGGTATATACCGCTATTTCCCTATTTTTTTTAATTAATAGTATTGCCGCGCGGCTATACTGGTAAAAAAACAAAAATAAAGACCGCCTAGGCGCTAGGCGGGCCCTTTTCCAAAAAAAAAAAAAAACTAGTATAGCCGCGCAGCCATACTGGTATTTTTTATATATAAATAAATTAATAAAAAATAAAAATAAAGGCCGCCTAGGCGCTAGAAGGGTCCCTATTTTTAAAAACTAAATAGTATGCCCGTGCGGCTATACTTTGCAAATATAATATATTTAAAGTGTATAGCCGCCTGGCTACACTATGTTTTTAAAATTAATAGTATAGCCGCCCGGCTATATTCGTAAAAAAAAAAGGCCGCCAGGCTCTAGGTGGGTTCTTTTCCTTTTTTTTTTTTTTTTTTTCATAAATAGTGTCTCCGCGGCTATATTCTTTAAATATATAGTGGGATCCCTTTTAAAAAAAATAAGTTTTTCCCCAATTTTCGTTTATCGATAAGAGTAGTTTATAACATTATCCATTACTATTAGGCCATTACCCCGAGTCTCTATTGTCCCCTTTTGATTTTTAACTTTTTCAGAGTTATTACCCATATAAAAAGTTTAGCATTTTCATGTTTAATACTCGTATTATATATGTACATATGTATTTTTTGATAATAGTTCGGTTTTCCGTACAAGTCTTAAAGACTCGGTAAAATACACGTTTTAAAAAAAAGCAAACATACAATACACGTACGTACGTATTTTTCATGTTTAATACGTGTGTTTTTTACAAAATTTTCAATAATACACACAAAATTCATGTATTATACACATCATTTTTATATATTATTATATAGTGGCCGAACTTTTCAGTTGTAATTAACTTGCCAAAATTTTACTAAATAAACACGTACGTATTTTACTAACTATGAAAGAATTTGAGAGGCTAAGATTATTTTTTACTTGTTGTAAGAAAAATGCAAGATGGTGATTTTGCAATCTCTTTGCCAACCAAAACAACAATTTCAAACAAAGATTTATGGGTAAAGTAGCAAGAGAGGTGGTAGTATTTTTCATGTATAATGTTGTTTGAAAAGTGAAGCATAAGCAAAAAGCATGCCATGTCCTAAAATCCTATGTGCCATATCAAATACAAAATGCTTCTCTACATATATTTAATAGATGAATGCATCCCTCCTTCAAGAACATGTCAAATGTCAAGAGTAATTTAGAAAACAACATTGAATGTAACAAGGAGCATATTTTAATTAAGGTCTTGTTTGGTTGCTTTTAAAAATGTTGGAAATTGAATTCATTGAATTGAGCTGACCTGAGTTCTTTTGCAAATTCTAAGTTGAGCGCAGCGTTGCTCAATTTTAAGAGAATTTAAATTTATAAAAAATAAAACTAAATTACAGGAAGCCAAGAGCTCTATTTGTTGTGCTTTCTGGTGTTTGTCACCAGTCACAGAACTTATATAAAAGGGGTAGGAGGAAGGCCTATTTTTATTTTCTCCAATTTTTCGATGTGCTTTAATTTATTATGATTTTGTTTTTTCTTCTTCTTATCCTTCTTGATACTTTGATAGGCTTGAAATCCATTTACTAGCATGGAATAGATATAAGGAATTAGTTGGGTCACATTGAAGTCGTGAAGGAAAAGAACGACGTAGACAATGGGCCAAAGGGAAACTGACTCAAAGTCCACTAAGGGTGAGGGACCTCTTCTACGGCTATAATGAGAAGTTTAGAGTGATGAGTTTATTTGAGGGGTTCAATACCGTCGTCATCAAATGTGAGAAACCAATGAATTTAAACATTTTAAATAATTTGATGGTGGATTGAAACCCTCATAAGCTCCTCACTCACTCTCTGTCCTTATAGAAGAGGATCCTCTCCAAAGTGAAAACTCAGCTTTTTTAATTAGTGTCTATCTACACAAATTCTGATTTAGATCACCAAAAGTAATTAAATTGCCCTTCAGGTCCCTTTCGAGTCAGTGATCTGTTTCTTGCTCAAGATCTTATCAAGGGGCTTGCAGATTCCACTGATATCAGCTCAGTGATCAACATACATGTTTCAATTTGATGAGCAAGAAAGCTTATAATCTTCAGATGGCTTGAAGACATGACATAAGTAGATACATAATGAGTTGAAGGCGTACTGGTATTTCACAAGCAGTTAATTATGGCTTTTGGCCAAAGCCTGGTTAAGACATAATAGCTTTCCATCTACTTGTACTACATAAAAAGTAAAACTACATGATCAACAAACTAAAGACTTAAGGGGAAGAGAAAATGTCCTCCTGGTGCAGCCATGTCTGGTCGACTGAGGTCATAGAAGCAGCTTCCTGTGAGCTGCCCATCAGAGCTTGAAAAGCACTTTTGACCTTGCTCAAGTTCTTGTGGTGACGAATGCGTCGAAGAACAACATCTCTGTCCATGGCAGCAGCAGCAGATGATTTCAAGTAGACATGCCTGGTGATGGAAGAACTCTCTGCTTCTGAGAGTTCTTCATGCCCGTCTTTCTTCTCAGCTTCTGAGAAAGATGGTTGCTTTTGTTGTGGTGGAGCTTTGGAAATAACGAAAGCCATTTTTCTTTTTCTGGTGAGGAAATAATAGTAAGTTTGTGAAAGATGTAGGGTTGGGATTATAAGTATATAATATAGGAGGGTGAGGCAATGTGAGTGCCTTATGGCATACGGGGCTTGATTTTATAGGAGATTGGTATCGGTGGTTTGGTGGTTTTATTTATTTCATTTTTGTTTTGGTCCTCACAGCTTGTAAGTGGTTTGTTGGGTTTCAAGGTTCTCCATGGCCTGTAGTTTTTCTGATCCAATGCAAACCATGGATAATTGTGATTAGCCGACTCAACGGTGAAATTTCATTGCTTTATGGTTTCTTTTTCTTTTTTTCCAAGAGGTAGGGTACAATATTTGATCTTCTGCTCCCAATAGCCAGAGAGAGGTATAGGTGGAAATTTCTTTTTGGGTCAGAAGATAATTTTTGTTTATTTTCTGTTTTATTTTTTGCTGTTTCTTGTTGTAACATTAAATCAGAGAGTTATTTGTCCAAATGGAGCCCAATGCAATAGCGGTTGATTTTGTCAGCCACCTGAGGTGTGACGACTGACATGATCATGGAATCTACCAACCTTTGCTATCACTGGGTTGGCCCACAGCCTTATCCTTATTCTTTGTAAATTTGTTTTTTAGCAACAAAAATTGTAATCGAAAAAATTAAAAATATGTATTGAAAGCTCCAAAACCAACAATGTCGGTGAAACGATTTCATGTTTGATTCAACAACAATGTAATAGATCAAATCTTGTAAAATGTCATGCCAAATAAATCAAATTAAATTGCTAAAAAAATGGTTGTGGATTCTTTTGCAATTTAGGATGTAATTACTTTGTATCTGGTTTTTTAAAATTTTTAATTAAGATTTATTATTATGATGTTCCAAATAGTGGAATTTTCAAAATTTCATAAAAAAAAAATAAAAAAACTGTTTGAGCTTCTGCCGCTGAAGCTGTAAATTTAGGATACAATCATTAGTTAAATATTGAATGAGCGCCAAAATTTACAACTTGTGATGATGGGCCCTTGAAGTCGACTGCTGGATTATCTTTTTCATTTCATGTTTCATCCAAATCCACAGCAAATATTTGCAAGTTGATAAGCAACCAACTTAGGAAACGATGGGCAACTTCAGTTGGTTTGGTTATAAACTGGGGGCGTCTCTTATGCATTTACGAGGGTGACTTCAGATATGAACTTCCATTTGACTGAAACGGAAACTGCTAAAATAGTAAAATATTACTGTACCAATTAGCTATTCGTCTAGAGAGTCTCAGGTTTGAATCGCCCCTCCCCTACGGATAAAAAATAATAATACTATAATGTACTGCTAAAATTACAAAATATAGACCATTTAAAAGGAGGAAGAAATAAAAAATGTAAACGGAGGAGTTTCATTCGTTGTTCTTGTTATCGAGGAAAGTCAACAAAAAGCCACTGACAATGCGACGGGCTACCGGATTAGGAATACAACGACATAACCTACCATCTATATATGCTACAATGCCTGATAAAACAAACTTCCCAATGCCCCATTTCCAAGCGAACTTAACCCTGGGTGCTACCTCAGCAGGGTTTGCAGGCACAACTGCCTTTGCATTGTCACCCTCTGAATTCCATTTGATGCCGGCGATGAACTTATTCGATTGCTTCCTCAGCAATCGAATGGCGAAGCTCACGAACAGGTGCTCACATAATGTCAGCACAGTCGGTCCGAGTCTCCACTCCTGTTGTAAAAAGTTTCTTAGTTACTTCTAACGGTTGATGGGGTGAACTCATGTAATGTAAGTGGTGAAATGCAGTAGGTGAAGTGAATTTTGCATGATAGTAATCACAATAGCGCATATCTATTCGCAGCTAAGGAAAAAATCATGCAGAACAGAAATGATCAACAAAGGTTGAGGGGGAAAGGAGGGACACTTACACTTTCACCTCGAAGATGACTCAAGGGGCGAGATGTAATTGAAGGATCTCCTTTCAGCAATGCCTTGCTCACAAGAAACCCCTTCACACGATCCATAATCTCTTCTATAAGAGAACTGTTCGGGGGTAGGTTTTTGAGGTAAACCTAAGCATACACACACATACATTTAGAATCTCAAGTAGAATACTTTCTGGCAATGACAACATGGCCTGAAACAAAATTCAACTAAAAGATTTGCAAGTATAAATGTTTTCTGTTGCTAGAATTCAAATAAACTTCACTGCACACGGACTAGTCCATCATTACCAAACAAAGATTTCAAGTGACCCTAACGTAAAATGTATGCCAAACTTCAACACTCTAGCCACTAGACAGAGTGATAAGTCCTAATACCAAGAAAAAAACATGCATGAATGGATTTTAAATTCATATCCATGTATGCCTGAAAAACTTTCTGATTTATTTTAAGATTACCTGATTGTCGATGACCCTGACTCTCAAATATTCTTGTCTATACACTGTGTCCAACATGGCTTGCAGGTAACCTTCAATATATAACTGCAGTAGTCCAAAAAAACCGATTGGTGATTAATCTTCAAAGGACAACATTTCGTTCTAAAAAGAGTTGCCCTTTATTGGTTTTTGGTATTTCTTGTACTAATCTTTATGGTATTTACCTATCTATATTCACAACCTACACCAGAATGCAATTTCGGTAAGTTACTAGGTTCAGAACTACACTGTTAAGAGGCGGAAAGAAAGGCAAGGGAAGGAATATGGCAAGGTTGTAATTTTATTACAATTTACAATAAGGCAAAGCTATCATTACCATAAACATTAGAATTTAGTATTCACTGCTTCACCAAATTGAGTCTGATCAGACTTGAGATTCAATATAAACTTTTCATAGAAAGTAATTCTATAACTTGTAATCAACTGAACTTACTCATCTCCATTTGAATTTCAACTTGTCTTAACCTCATTTTGATTATAGTTCGCACTGGCGGATTCGTGTACGAGTTCAAAATGTTGGCACAATTATCAAAACCAGGTATTTAAGCCTGTTGGCATTGCCATTCTGGTATCAACTAGTAAGCTTACGTCATAACAGCTGTGCCCTAAAACATAGAAACTTTACAGCCTGAAAGCTTCCCATGTAAATGCCCCCATATAATGTTAGAACTCTTACCAGAGGAATTTGAAAAAGGTATTACCTCATCAGCCGCAGGACTCCGGTCAAGCTTAATCTTTCTATCTGGGCCACCTTCCATCAAAGCGGTCCCCAGTAATGATGGCTCCATAGCCAATTTTAATATTCCTTGGTGAAATCCAGTCACCTTGAAAAAAAAATACCATTACAGCCAAAATGTGTCATTTCTTATTCAGATGTAACCAAACTAAGCGTGCAGCTGGTAATGTTAAGATTAATCCTACCACTCCGTTAAAACCACTTGCTTCTGCACCCTTCAAAACAGAGTCTGATATTTCAGTGACCGCAGCAAAGAGTACATTTGACCCCGCTGTTCTCAACTGTAAAGCCACCATAAAATTGATAGTTGGGTACGTCCAGGAGTTTGCAAACATATCAGTAACTGAAAGAATATAAAACTTACAGATTTTCCTAGATCACCAAAATAGCGTTTTGTCCCTGAGAACCCGTTACCATCAATACATTTACTGATTAATTTGAAGGTACCTGATCCATAAAGCCAAAGCAGAAAACAAAAACATATTTCAAGTCAGGGGACAAATGACACTGCAGAGTAGGGACCAGACATAGTTATTCGAAAGACCTAAGTGCTTATATGGATGTGGAATTACAAGTTCACTCAGACAGGAAAAGACAGGCAAAAGCAATCAACTTGATATATCTACCAGACCTGCAAATGCAACAATACCCAACATGCATTTTATGCTAATAACAATCCACAAAATGCAAAAATACATAGCTGGACAGTGGTACTAGAATCTTTAATATGTTAGGCTTAATTCTGATTCTCATGTTGTCAATCACCTGTTAAGGTGAACTCTCTGACCTTTATCTTTGGCATACATTTCTACTCAATTCAAAGGATTTGGCAAATTCCGTTACAGCTCAAGAAATCCAGAATATTATATGAATGTAATTTGGATGCACGTCTTAATTCCTCACTTTCAAACAAATCCTTGAAAAGAAACTTTAACAAATTTGTCTTTCCATGCACTCATCTGTTAGACCCCAATCCCAGAAATGAAATCAAAATAAAAAAATAAAACAGAATTTATATTTTTTAAATGTCAAAGAAATACCACATTGGAGAGCAACTGGCAAGCAAGGAAATGCAAGGAAACCACAACCAACCAACAAAAACCCAATCACTGGGCAACTAAAGTAAGAAACAAACAGGAGCCACATGGGAGAATAGAAGGAAAAGAGGAACAACAGAAAAAGAATAATCAAAGAACCAAAAGTGTGAAAGGCATACCTAAAGTCAAACCTGGAAGATTTTTTAACCCACGGGAAGGATCAAAGAAGACATCAAGAGAGGATGAAGCCAAGTCATCAAAGATTGACACAAAATCTGGTGGAAGCAATGGACTTCCTTTTGCAATATAGATAGCCCTCATGGCATACCTAATAATCAAATTAGTGCTCAGAAATGAACAAGCATACTACATAAATCACAAAACAAGACTGAATATGAGAGGTTTACCATGAATAATGTTGTGCACATTTGATAAGTAATTCGCGCATCGTTATCAGAGCATGAGTGACCATAACGCCGTTGAGCTCTACAACCTTATTTTTAATCGCAGGGACCTAAAGAAATACAAGAATAGGGGAAAGAAATAGATGGAGAAACACTCTCGTGAAATCCAAGAAAAGACAAAGTGATTTAAACATTTTAAGTGTAAGAAAAGAAAAATTCCATAAGTATCTCGTGACACCTTTACTACACTGTGCAGTAAGGACCTTAGAGTCTCCTCAGCTGAACTGTAACTTGAATACGAGTCCCCAGGAAGAAAGTTTGCAAAAATCTACACAGGACATACAAACACAGGTCAGTTTCCGTAGTATACTATAAATAAGGATGACCTTTTTATAAGCATAATTAAGACATTCTATAAAGGAGTAAAATGAAAAGCATCTAACCTTTATCGGGTGAATCTCAAAATGATCAAAATAGTATTGCTGACTCTTGGAGTTACTCAGAGATGTTCTCCAAAATGGGACAATTTTCATTAATGTTTCCTCATCAAGATTTAAATCCATTGGCTGTGGAATACAAGACCAAGTCACAAATTCAGAGCTGCTACAGCCAATGCAGTAGTGGACATACTACTATCAAATCTATAGGACACCAGCTCACATCTATAGAAGCAAACAGAACAAAAGGAAAGGAAAAAAAAAACACATATACAAAGGCTTAAGAAAAAAGAAGAGTTTAACATAAACGATTAGGTGTAAGGTGACTGATTTTACCTGCAGAGCAATAGATGAGTATTTAACTTGTACGACATTGGAGCTGGTTGAAAGGAAGACAACAACAATTTTGAGTACACAGTCATTTGAGTCATTGTAGTCGGATTCATGTCTACGAAGCATTGCTGCAAAAGGAGCCCCCACCCACTTGTGCTCCAAATTCACTGACTGCATTGATTTCAAGAAGGCACCACAGCAAGCTTATTTAAAGAAAAATGTCTAAACAAGCATTGTATTAAAGCCCTCGAAAACAAGAAAAGAAAAGAAGATGACAGGCCCTCAGTAAGTCAACAAGCATATAGAATAATACCTGTACACTGATCTGGCTAAATTTTTGCTCATGAGTAAAGAGAGAATCAAAGTTAATATTTCCAATTCTAGCAGCTAAGATTGGTGTGTAAGCTGATGGCTCCATATCATCTCCATCCTTCAGAATCAAATCGTCAGATATGTCACTCAGTTGAACAACATGGTTAAGAAAGATGACACTGACACTATAAATAGATATGGTCTCCATGTAAAACTCAAAAGGCAAGACCCTCATTACAATTGCTGGAAACAGATATGCTCAAGCATAATAAAGTGAAACCTGAACACTGTCTAGTAAAATGGAGATAATATTTTCATATTGTCATTCAAACTAAAAGCTCGCGATTGAAGTATTTTCTAAGACATTGTATCCTAGCCTCCACACATGCACGTAGAAAAACTCAATATGAAGCCATTCCTTTATTTTTTCCTCCATGTGTATGTGAAGTTCAAAAATTTCAATCGGTACTGGGTACAAGAACCATGAACAGAAGGAAATTCAGCAATAAAAGTCTAAGTTCCAACTAAAATATAAATATAAATATTAAATTTCACTGGTTGACTGGATCAAGAACAACCACCAGGAACTGAGCAACAAGTCACCAAGAGAGGTCTAATTATTATTATTTCTTTAACTTATCCTTTGACAAAGAGAACTGCAAACTTAATACAAATGTGATTAAAATAAAAGGATCCAGGCAGGAGGTTGCATAATATCAAAAAAAAGAAGTAGCATGGTAATACGGTGACCAAAGCTTTCAGTATGACTCTTTTACTTGCCTTCTTTTCATGTTCAAGTAGGTGGATTGTGAATTGTGGAACTCTTAGTTGAATCTTCTCACATGAATGAAACATTTTATCTCCCTTGTGGCTCCTGGAAATCTCACAAAATCTCAAAACCCGGGTTGGACCGTCTGCATATACTTCGTACCCCACCTTCACCATCTCCATGGCATTTAACTCACCAAAATCAATCCTCTGGTCTACTGATCTTTTTCCCAATGGTAAATGAGATGCCAACCCACTCTGTTGCCGTAGTTTGTAGAAAGGCTTCCATGCCCGTACCTTATCCAAGTTAATTTCACGTAGTAGAAGACTATCTACAAGAAAAATTAAGTAGTTCACTAAGTTACACGTTCAATATCGATAACGTTGAAAGTAATGAACTAATGTGATTCATAAATTATGGATACCCATGCAACAGGGATCCTTTAAATATTTTGTCCACATTGCACGTTGGTATGGAAATATTAAAAAAGCTCACTTCCGTCCCATAATTCAGCACAATATGCATACAGGAAGCTTTTCTTTTCTAGAAAGAAAAAAAAAAACACGCGAGATCTTGAAATGAATGAGAACACAAGTTTTTAATAGAATTAAGATGTGTTAATAAGTCATTTGCAAGCTTCATCTCTATGTTGATTATGACATGAAATTACGAAACAAAATCTAATGAATTACTTCAAATTACTTATACAACACAAAAAGAGATTAATGTCTACCATTGATTCTGACAACCAACTTATGCGGAAGAGTCGAATCATCCCAAACATAATCAGTACCACTTTCAGATCCAAGAATCTCTGGCTCCAACGAATCCTGGAAAATTCAAGTAAAGAATGAAAAGGGAAATTAACACACACATAATGGTTACAACCTGTATCTAATAAATTAGTAGTTGAGAAATAAGGAAAATGTAACAGAACAACCTTCTGGTAGTAAGTTATAGATACATCATGCAAGCAATTCTCAATCCGATATGGTAGACTGACATTTGGAGGTTTGTGGAAGTGTAAAACAAGAGTAGAACCTTCTTCCACAACATGAACAGCAGCAAATTCTGTTACACTGCTTTCTAGTGCTGTCACTTGGTCCATATGAGGTTTTTTGAATTTGAGGAAAAATCTTCCTAGTGATGCAATGCACACTGGCCCTGACCAACCTAATTTAGACTCATCCAATCGAAACTGAAGATATATTAGTGAACCATCATTAACTTTTCTGTGCTTTTTCATAATGTGCTCAAATAAACTGAAATCTCTCTTCTTGTTCATTCCATCCTGCAGCTGTAGGGTTGCCCTCTGCTTACTGTTTATGGGGATCATGCCTACTGAGTCATCCTTTCACAATTAAAAACGAGATAATAAAGTCAGAATACAATGCCAAAATAACATAAAAAGAATTAAATAAACAAACAAAAAATAAAAAGGACATGTGTTAAGAGAAAAGAAAAGAAAAGAAAAGGAACCCCCGAGAAATAACATTGAGAGCAAACCTGTAAATAACATTGACGAACTATGATACGTTCTTCTGATTCATTAGCTACAACATGTCTTGGGACCATAGTTACTACTTGTGATGGTATAACCACTCTACTCAAAGGTGGTCCCGTGGAAACCCCAAGCTTTGTAATATATTTGACTCCAGATCCTTCCTCGACTTCCAAGCTTATCTCCGCAAGGCCCGATAAAGCATCCAAGTCGATCAGTGTCTCAGATGCATTATCTTCTAGCAATTTGAGACACACTTTGTTGGGTCTGAAAACAGAGGGAACATAAGATGTCCATAAGGCAATAACATAAAGGGACACCTGTAAAAATCACGCAATTAAAAAAATACATTAACAATAATTTATCTTACTTTAAGAACCATGATCTGGTTGTCTTTGGAGGCAAATATGATCCAAACTCTGGAGGAATGCCCGAACCATAGTTCTCTGCTTCATCCCTGCACATAATTTATGGCTATCAAGTAGGCAAGATAGAGAAGTGCTCATCAATATAGAGGGGCGGAAGGACTACCTAGAAAGAGGCCTCTTATTAGGCACATAGAAATAAAGGGTAAACTCTGTGTCATTTCTCAGGGAATATGATGTAAAGATAGCAGCCTGCAAATGGGATATAGAGATTAAATCCAACAAGATATGAACCAAACTAATTAGCCATATGATTAGCATATGTGTGCAGAACTTTAAATAAAAAATCCAAAATGTGTGTAATGCCTCTGTTGACTAGATATACATCACGAATATGGTAGAAACTGACAGCCAATGCATAACAACCTCTAATGTTCCCCTGTTCCCTCGAGACAATCTTAAGGAAGCAAAATACTTTCCCCCACCAAAATCCAGATCAATATCCAAACAAGGGACATCACTCTTCTGCTTCTGTAACTTTTTGACCCAGTCACTGCTGTTCACTGGTCTGCAGCTTGAATTATAAGCAGTCAAAGTAACAGTAAAGTAAATTATAGAAGGATTGGCATAAAATTCGACCATCGAACCACATGATATGGTTGATTGATTCCTATCGTTGTCAGACCCAACAGTGTAACATCGATCTGCACTGGGGCAAATAATGTAACTCAGAAGATGTAAAGTAAAATAACTAATGATAATCCCAGAAGATTCCCTTTGCTTACCTGATTCACTTAAAAATACATGTACCTCCGTGTGCAACAAATTGGATACGCGTACTGTAGGAAGAAGATAAATATCCTTTTGCTCTTGAAATGCGACTGGTGATTTGTTATTTTCGAGGACATCTGTAGACCGATTAGGTTGTACAACAGGAACATTTCTCCCGATACTTTGAACCAGAAAATGCATGTCAGAAATACTGGCCCCTTCAGATTTAAGGGTACACTGTGCAGTGCTGAAGGAACATTTCACCGACTCTGTAAACAAAGCATTCCGCACTCTGTAGCTTAATCTATCAAAAATTCCAGAGAGACGAACTGCCTTTCCACCTTTAAGATCATCTGACCATTCCACTGAAAGTGAATTCTTCGAAGTCATTAAGCCATCTGGAATTTCAGGTCTAAAAGATAACAAGAAGTTACCTGCATATCAGTCACCATGAAGTTTTCAGGGCAATAGTATTTTTTTTTTGGGTCAACTTCAGGGCAATAGTAAGCATCAAACAAGATAATGAAAAAAAGAATGTGGAGGAAAGATTGCATCTCCTAGCTGTTGGACTATAGATCAGGGGAAAAGAGCAATGGCAACAAAATATATTCTGCCCTTAATAGGTTAACATGTCTATATAAACTTTTAATAGCCAGAAAAAATCTATTGGCATCAAGCTTAATGCTCGAAAAGAACCAGTTAAATCAGACCAGTGAACATCAATGCCGATACCATATTTCTGTTCTGACAAAAAAAAAAAAGAGTCCACATTTCTGTAGCTAGAGCAGAAATAATAGAATAACACTGTGATTGAAAAACCAACACAGACAGAGTCAAAAAGTTTGCCTCCATTAACTAATTATTTATGATTCAAAAGTGATGTAAGACAAAAGAGTTATACAGTTAAGACTAACTGATTGACATTATGCATTTAATACCAAACTTTCAAAGATGCTCATGATAATGATGATTATGGAGGCATGCTAGCTAAGAAATATATAACACATGGACTAAAGTAGAAAGAAAATGAGATTCTGATTTAATTGAAATAACTGACGTTGAGAACACATACCAAGACCTAAAGACATCAGTGCCTTCTTTCTTCCACCAGAAAGATTTAGAGCATCAAACATGGCCATGGAGTCATCAATTGTATCACCTGCATTTAGCATCACTGAAGCAAACTCATCTTCCTTCTGCTGAGCTCGTTGAAATCGTAGCTCCATCGGGAATCCAGTTTCATTATGTATTCTTATCAGAGGAGAAATAACAATTGACAAACCATCCTACAGACAAACAGAAACTAATAGGCATAAAAGAAAATATAATGAAAATAGTGTGAGCATCTCGATAATGAACTCAAGGAAAAGCAGAACAATCGATGAAAATACCTCAGATTTTCTTGAAACATCAACAACAACAAATGGGCCAGGAAAAGTTTTTGAATCTGTTCAAGAAGGAAAAGAAGAAGAAAAAAAGGAAAATGTAAATCCAAAGACAAGTAACTTAAAATGGAATTCTGAAATTATCACCAACTAGGAAACTAATTTGTTATTCAGTTCAAGTTGAACCGTTTCTCATTTCTTTTAATAAAATTTGAATTTCCGAAAAAAAAACTATAAAACTAACATTAAACATGAAACTAAGCCAATTGGACTAAGAATGCAAGTAAGTTCATCATAATCAATTAAAGCTAATGCCTTCAACCAATCTTAGCCTAATTCTGTCCAGTAAGTTTGATATTAGAGTACTTCTCTGATGAATTCACTTTATCCATACAAACTTATGTATCTGATAAAATTAATCCATACAAAAGCGCTTGTACGTAAGTATGACCAACCCATTCATATTTTCTACATTTCAAAAAAACTTTAGAAGCGTATTTCACTTCACCAAAAACCTTGTAGAATTTCCATCCACTATGTCCATCAAGTTTAAGAATTTATTCTCCACCTTTAGAATTTATTTGACTTCAAGAACCAACGTTATAACCAATTTGGACAAATGAAAGGAGCAAGAGAATTCAATTCCATTTTACTAAGAAACATAAAAGTTCAGGCCGTATCCATATGCTCGTAGTAATAATCAAAGCTATTTTATTTCAATTAATGTATGACGGTCATTCATATAGTTTGTTTTAAAATTCATATATTATACATTTCCGAATACTCTAGAAGCATATTTCACTTCACCAACAACCTAGCAGAACTCCATGCACTATGTCCATTAAGTTCAAGAGTTTATTCTCCACCTTTACAATTTATTTGACTTAAAGATCGAACTTTATAACCATTTGCACAAATGAAAGGAAAAATATAATTTGATTCCTTTTAATAAGACAACATAAAAATTTCAGGCTGTATCCATAAGAGAGAATAGAGCATACCTTGAAGTGATGTTATTTGCGTTTTCCAAGCAAGTACTTTAGCTTCTATAAGAGAGACATCAATTGATTTAGTCACAAAAGATCTAGGAACTGCAAGTTGGATTGAAACAACTGAAGCAATCTCTGGAGGTTCATTTGCCAAATCCGAGCACCTTACAGTTAAGTAATAAATAAGATCAATCATTTTCTTTTTTGATACAATCCCAACTTGATTAATAAAAATAGAAGAAAATCCAAGTAAGATGGATGGACGAGAAGTCCATCAAATCTAGTTCAACAAATTCAACCAATAACACATAAGAGCACCCCAGAAGAATTAGACTAAAAGGAATGTCTTTAAAATGCTTTGACAAATAAGCACAAGGGAGAATTAGACTATCTCAAAAAAATAATTAGGATCACTCAATTTATCACATATATTTAAAATACAATGACATGAATGCAGACCAAAGTTTGCGTAAAAAGACCCTATAAGCTAAATTTAAGACTTTCCAACAATTAATAAACTTTTTGATTAATTGACTTAACTATGTGTTCCTAACGTCTTATTTCACAATGCAAGATATCAAGAAAATTAGAAGCGACAACATATGTCAGCCTGTGTCCTGAGCAATCCCATTATTTCACCATTGAAGTCGCAAGCAATTCCGAAAATAAGCACACAAGACAGTTCAAAATTTCTTTATCCATAAAACATCCTAGTTAGATAAATGATTTCTCGAGTCAAATCAAATCAATTCCCAATCAGGGTTTCTTGATATTAATTAAAATGTAATCAACTTCATACAATAACCTAATCAGTGTTCTAAAACATGAAAGCATAGAGAAAGGCGTTGTATGTCCAACAAGGCGAGGTGTAAGCCTCAAAGCGTTGAGGTAGAAGCTTTTTGAGGCTCGAATTTGTATAGGAAAAAAATACATAGAAAAACCAATTGAAAGACAATCTCTCCTGCTTGTCATCCAGCCCTTCTTCTATTCTTTCAAAACTATATATCAAACATTTTAGAAATTGCCATCTTCAGGCCCTCACACCAGAGCTAGTCGCTCTGCTATCATTCATGCAGGTACGGTTCTCTCTCTTCTCTCTCTCTCTCTCTCTCTCTCTCTCTCTCTCTCTCTCTCTCTCTCTCTCTCTCTCTCTCTCTCTCTCTCTCTCTCTGGGTCTGAGAATAGTCTATTCATTCTCTCTTAATAGTCTATTCATTGTCAACCGGTGATTCTGACTGATCTCACCAGAGCTCCCTCAAGATTTCGCCACTAACTAATGGGTTCTTTAGATTTGGGTTTTATGGTTTTCTCGGTTCGAAAGAGATCTGTTGCAGTGATGCATTGGGTGGGTAAGGGAAAAATATGCTTAGCCCATATAGCGTAAGCATCATGGAAAAAGTGTAAGATATGTAGCAACACGTACGCTACATTGAAAAGCATACACTATTCGGGAAAAAGTGAAACTGAATGCACTACATCAAAAACAGCCACCACCAAGCTCTAAGGCATGCCTGACCCACGATTTTTTAAAACATGGAACCTAATTACTTGACTTTGCCTCCATTCAAGACCTCAAAGATAAGGCAAAACTAACATTGATGTCTAGCATACCAAAAGCCAAACTTCACCCATGCAAAAGGATTCACATGACCAGTGTCGCATGCCTTAAGAATGCTAAAGCAAATATTAAATTTACAACATAAGTGCCACACCCCATGTAAACTCATCATAACAACTTTCGAAATGAGAAATGTTTGATACATTCTGTATCTAGTTTACTGGAGATTCAGAACTTTCTCATTAAAATAGAGCTCAAAAAATGGTACACTATCATTAGAAAAAAGGAAAATTTTGTTATGAAATGTCATCTGACCCTGCCTTGAAAATGCGGATTAGTATAATTCATATTACGATGAGCTACCTTAAAATAACGGATGCAGACTGCATTCTAGAAATTGTTACACTTTGCTTGTCAAAGAAGTGACAGAGAAGGTCTGATCCTGACTGGTTCACCACCTGCCAGTGTAGAAAATTTGTAATAAAAGCCACAATCAGGATCCGATTTATTACAAGAAACTACAACAACAACAAAACCTATAGAGGGAGGGGAGCAAAGTAAAGAGAGGGAGGGCAGGAAAGCAGAGAAATGATGAACAGAAAACTCCAGTTCCATTACAAGATATTGTTTGTGAAGTCAACAATAATATATAAATAAGAGCTACTTACAAAAGATCCAATAAAAGTTCAAACCAAAGCTACCAGAAACGAAGGACCAGTTATATGTGGCACCAATAGCAACACCTATTCCATTAATAATGTTCTAAAGGTATCCCCTAATGGTAACATGAACTTATGAAGTCTGTGATTCCAGGAAATTAAATGTAAATGCTAAGCTCTCAGACATTTGATCAGACATCTTAAATTTTCTACATGCAGTACGACAAATTCCCTTCAGACCCACACTACTGCCTATCACTAGTAATCCAAATGGAATTTGTACATAAATTCTTGAACAATGAGGTTGGTGGATTATCCACCAAAGCAGATAGAGGGCTACTAGCAATTCATCAGAAGATTTATCTATTGGGCTCCATTGGGACTCATGGGCTGCTAACCATAACAATAAGTTACCCGATATTTTCACAGCCTCCCAGAATTTTTTGACACTCACTTAGTACGACCATATGTGAGAAAATGTCAGTTCATGAAATTTAGGCAAAAGATTAGACAACACAAACATATTGTCAACTGTAACATGTTGATAAACTAGGACCTCGCTCTCATAAGGCAGGTGATTGGCATAGAAACTAAAACTATTCTCCACAAGATACATGCAGGCCGGAACATGGATGCATATGAAATTCATAGTTATTGCACATTGACATATAAGCAATATTTACAAACACAGTGGCAAACCTTGCAGCAATTGGCCCAAATCTTATTGCTTCTCACTGAATAAGGACCAGCTAAATTCAATTTCCCAATCACAAAGAGAAGTATGTCCAGTGAAAGCTCGGAAAGGGATATATTCAACTGCAAATATTCCATATGAACACTTGGTTAAAATCTGGATATACATAGGCAAAAGGGTGCTTACTTCACCTCTGTTTTCTTTGTTTCATTGTATGGGTCCTTAATGACAAGATCATTCGAGAAACCAGAATCTTAACCTCTTTAGTTCTGCAGTGGATATGAACAGGTACTCCATGCGAAACAGCTTCTGATCCCTGAAGTTGGAAGCTAGAACGATAGAAAAGGCATACTTCAACTGGGTGGAGAAGTTCTCTCCTACATTTCAAAAACAATAGAGGAAATGTACTGTAAGCTAGCCAAATGGGGAATGGATTACAGAGCAAAAGCAACCCATTACAAAATAATAGAATATGTACAACTTTATTCAGCATAAATACTCACCATAAGTTTTTTTGTGCATCAAAGTAATGTAGCACTGCAGTTGACATGCTTATAACCCTAGTTTTAGAAGGGAGAATTTGGACAGTAATTTTGGTTGGGTCAATACAACCACAAAGGAGAGGAAACATGTCTTCTGTATCTAAAAGTTCATGGAAAATGGTCAAAGAAATTTTGTCAATAGTAACATCAATGCAAGGAAGTTTTCCACTTCTCACAGAAGTTTTCCCGTCATCTCTGAGTGCATCATGTTGCAGACTAGTTCCAGATGCCTCCCCCAGGTAACCATCCATCTTTATGTCACGAGCTACAGAAGCATTATGGAACACTTTCAACTTGAATGGATTTCCAGGCTTCCTAACAAACTCTGGAATTCCATCTACAAAAGCAACAGCAGAGTCATTCTTCTTGTTCAAAAGGTAAAAGGTCCTTTGAACCAATTGATTGTTGGGCTCCCAGTCAATGTCACCCTCAGAATTCTCAGGCTCGCAAGAAATTGCTTTCCAAAGTGCCCACCCATTATCATTAGCGCTAGATAAGTCAACAAAACCAGATCCCGGACGGTAGTTCAAGCGCAATGGCTCCCCTAAACCATTCTTAGCATACAATGATATCAAGGAGAACCACGAAACTGATGACTTCCATCTCCCTTGGTTGTGATACTTGACCTACACATGAATTTCAGTAGAGATGGCACATATCATGGAGCAAAACCATGAAGATAACGAAGAGAAATCAATAAATAGAACCAAAGAGTTGTATCAAAGCTGAGTAGTCAATTGCATAATGTCATAATTGTTTAGTTAAAATCTTCATTTGTAATAACTCCTTTTCAGTTTTTTTTTCTATTTTTGGGTAAGGCTTCATTGATTACTTGATGTCATGCTACTTAATCTATCACCTCTTGTTTCTACGCTGCATTTGTCAGTCATTCAACCTTACAAATTGTATCTATCTTCCCACCTTCTGCCCTTAATTTTTTTTTCTTTCATATCCTTACCGTTCACCAGCTTTATCAGTGCTTATATATTTCCTGTAATTCACATTCATATGACTTGTTTGTTCCAGCCTAGCACAGTGGCTACCTCAACCTCCATAAGGATACATTACAGTATCCTTCATAAAATAACTCCAACTTAGGACCTATATTTACAGAAAAACAAAAGCAAAAAAAGGGCAAAAAGCCACATAGCTGAGCATCCCGTCCAGATAGTGAATGCACATAGATTATCAGGTTTCCCTCTCAAAGTACAAAACTAAGAGAACGACCAGAAATTTGTGATTTTGGTATCATTATTTTGAACAACATGCTTGGAATATAATATTTTAGTAACAAACTAGCTGCAAACTCATATCATTATGCAGAGAGCTACTTAGAAGTACATATTTAAGTACACTTTCTTTCTTTTTTCTTTTTTTGAAATTTAGTATTCATCATGATCTAGCCATAGAAATGTGAAGTATCAAAAATACCATACCCTGAAAAGAGCCCTTTCTCCAACAAGAGAATAATGAACTGCACCCGCTAAATTGAACTTATCCTCCTCGCCCTCAACAGTGAAGTACATGTGTTGATGGACATCCTGAATTGCAACTATTGCACCTATACAGAGTAGAATATCTGTTAATCAAGTCCTCTCAGATCTGCAAGCAAGAGATGCTTTGCATCTTGGAAAGCTGTATACCGTTAGGAATCATTGCCTCCAAACTGTTTTTGAATTCCTCATTACTGGACTGGTGCCTTCTATCCGGTTCACTGATCATCTCATCTTTGAATACCCCAGAGAAAGATGAAATCATAGACAAGAGCATCTGATGTAAAAAAAAAAAAAAAAAAAAAAGCAGAGTAGACCGAGTGACACATGACTTAGCAATTGTAAGGCACAAACAAGGTAATCACATGTTTTAATACTAGACAAAGCAATTGCAGGATGAACCCATTTTGTAAAATAATATATCAAATTTAGAAAGAACCAGAGAAATATAGACTTGCTCACCTGTATTTCAGACAGAGATATTGTAATATCGAAACATGATATAGATCCAATTCCAACCCAAACCTCATTTAAGCACAACGAATCATTTAAAGGCTTCTCTACTGATATGAAGGCACCTGCATGCTTCAGGATATACTTCTGATGAATTGGATGGAAGGCCTCAGGCAGAGAATTATGTACAGAAAACTCTTCCTGTGGTCCAGGATCTCTTGAACAGCTTGCATCATTAACAGGATGAATCCTATCCTCATGATGAGAAAATTCAGCAGAACCTCCAGATACAACATCAGACGGAAAACCATTTGATGTGACAGAAGAAAAATGAGGAATTTGGATTTCATTTTCCACAATTTCTTGAAAGGCCTGAGAAAGGATTGACATGCGAGAAAGATCAAATACGAGTTTTCTTCTCATGTTTGCCACTTGAAAGTTCAAATGGACATCAACCTCAAGCACAAGTTCCTGCATACCACCTGCAAACATAAACTAACTGTTTACATACATATATAGTAACTCAGCATCTGTAACATACAGTGGAGAACAGATGCATATACCATGTTCGTCTTCAATCACAAGAACAGAAGAAAAATGAGAAATATTTAAGATGAAAGCTTCCATCTGTGTGATTTGGGCCTGTTGAGATGTACAGTGAGTCTCTTGCATATACTCCTGAACGGAATGATCATTTGGTCTGGTTGTATCCACAGAGATTTCAGCTTCTTTGATGTGTTCATCAGATGATTGTAAACCAGACAAAAGATTTGCGAAACAATGAAGATACGAAGCAAAACAGTTGACGAAGGTAGCCAAAGCTGTTATTTCAAGGAAAAGAAAACCACCCTGGAAAAATTACCAGATTGCCATTACTGGAAAAATTAGAAGAATTGATTGCTTAAATTAGAAATACAAGGACTCAACTGAAACTTAATCCAAAGTTAAACGAGCAAAATGTATTTAAGCCCAAGAAGTATAAAGAAGACCATTGATCCCTCTCTAATTCATACAAAAACAGAAATACAAATATCACCTGAATTCTACAACAGATTGTTTGAAATTCACCACCAACAGAAACTGATGACAAAAACTTATTTAGCTGATGTGCCCCATTCATAACATTCTTTGCTGAGTACCTTCCCATATAAATATTACCCAACGCAACATTTATCAGTAACCAATGACCTGAGCCTGGTGGTGGTACATTTGAAGCAAATTCTATATCCTGAAGAAATGTACAGTCCTGACCATTTGAGCTTTCAGAATTAGTGGTCAATGGAAGATTTTCCACGTGCACTGTTTTACCAACAGAAGTAGAGGTACCAGGTGCATTGCTAACATTATCTGAAGATAGGTAATTCTGAGAGAGGGACAGTGAAATATTCAATACAGAACTAGAAAGCGATAGTTCATATAAGCAATCAAAAGATTGCAGTAGCAGATCACTATGATCAGTACTTTTTCCCTTCTGATTCTTATATCTAAAAATTACAGACTGGATTTCTGATAAATTAGAAAGAACTTTCACTTTTCCTTCCTTCCAAGATAAATCAGCAGTTATTTGGTGAATTGAAATTGAAATTCCAGAGTCAGGCAAGTCATGCTCCGCTAACTTTTTGCTACTTGAAACATCAAAGTTTCCTATAGAACTGTCCACATTACCACTGATCCTGGACTTGTGAAGAATTATATCCATTGACTTGATTTTGAAGATCCCATTAATTGAAAATAGGGAATTGCTATAATTCAAGGGAGCTCCAAGTGCAGTTGTCTCCGCATTCTGAGGTTCAGAAATTGCAAATTCTTGCTTTGCAAACTTAAAAGGCAAGTAACTAATAGACCCAAAACTGCTAAATGAATATGATATCGCAGAAGATAAATTTTCAAGCACCTGTCAGAAAGAAAAATGGTATGAATGAAATCAACATATATCACAGACAAGTATTGACCAAATAATTCAAAAACTCATCCAGCTCCCAAATTATGGGTCCTTTCAGAATAACAGTAATCATCATCACAAGTACAAACAACAGCAAGTAGGCAGCGGTTGACGAGGTGCAGCGAAACAACAGTGACAACAAGAATACTACTTTAACAGGACTAAGGTACAAATGGAACCTGAAAGCAACAAAAATAATGTACTAACGAAATCGAACTTGAATACAAGAAAGATACCTCGACATACCCAACATCAAAATTGTCTCCTAATTACATAAAGATCCCGTCTATAATTTTATTTTATTTTTAAAGACAAACGAAGTCTAAAATGGGTAGATTCAGTAAAAAAAACTAGGAAAACTGTATAATAATCAGTTCTAAACAAATATTAACAAACATTAATATCAAGACTAAAAACACAAATTTATCAGTAAGCAGCAAAAAGCACAATCACCTGAAAGAAAACATAAAACTCATCTGCATATGATAAAATAGTGAATCCTTCAGCTGTCCCACACAAAGCTGCCGAGAAAGCAATAACACTTGTGCTAAAGGAATGAACATACTCCCTGCACAACAAAATAATTCACTATCATGACAAGACAGATAATTTAGTCAGCAGGCTATGCAATTGTATTCTCTTCTGGATTTGATGGGTGGGGGCAAATAAAGGAAGAAGGTTCTCTGTTTCACCACATTTCTTATGATCTTCAAAAGTCTCACATACAAGGAAAGGAAAGTAAAGAAAAAGAGTAAAAAGCATTTTCACCTTTAGAAGATTTCGAAACATTAAAAAAATACTAAAAGAGGAAGAAGAAAAAACAAGACAACGTTCGTATAAATAAAGAATTTACTCCTATGTCAATAAAATCCTCAATGCACTTCAGAATTTAATGAAATTGATATACTAATAAAGAATGTGAAAAGCTTAGATTAACACCAGTGAGCAAAAGATTTAGCCTAAAGGAAATTCATAAATAAATAAAAACCATAGGAATTCACCTTCTCTGTGTGAAGGATTTAGAGAATATAAAATATTAATGGAAAATAAGCTGTAAAGTTCAATAGAGCAACCATAAAAAACCTCTCTGAAAAAGTTGGATAAAAGAGTGTGTGAGATAAATCTATCAAAGCTCCAGGAGAACAAATATAAAGAGAAACGAAGCAATAAAATCCTACCTGAAGGATGACAAACGCACAGTCATTGGCTTCAAAACTAAAATTTGGCTTTGTCTTTTTCCTGCAGAGTCAACCAGGTAAGCCTCTAAACCACCAACTCGTAAGTAAGAACCAAGAGAAATGCACTCCTGACATTGATACTTCCCATTATCTGATTTAAACATATCGACTATTATAGGCTGCTCCAACCTGAGGCGCTCTGGTTCCATATCACCAGGTCCTGAGGGCGCAACAAATGATTCCATATCAAATTGGGAAGTTGGCCAAACTGCAGCTTCAATGTTGCGAAAATCAAATGCAAGGTGAAATTCCTCCTGACCAACTTCATGATTTATGTCTTTGTTTCCAGCATCAAAATTCTTTCCCAATGAAATATGAATGTGAGGACCAGCTGCAAATATCCCTAGTTGAATATGTTTCTCTGGAAGTATCTTAACCAATGCCATTTCTAATTTACTCGCATAGCACCTGTATTTGTTATCCTCACTAGCTCTTGGAGAATGTGACAGAACCCCTGATTGACCATTGTCCTCTGTCCAGAATAGAGCATGTTGTATTTGCTTACAGAGCAGAGATACTGATAGTATCGATGAACATCCCAAAACCATATTCAACTTTCCTAGAGTCAAAAAGAATTTCGAAAACCCAGAATCTGAGTTTTTGAGGTCTGGATATGTCAAGAAGTTTTTAATTTCACACAGAAGGAATGGATTTTCAAAGTACTGGATCTCACTTTTTTCAAATTCCTTGCAAGCTGTGTTCCAGTTCAACCACATGTCTCCAAGAAAATTTTTCAGAAGTGAGAGACAAGCACCTTCCACATGATCGGCATAACCAGTTTTGTAAGTTTCTGAAAGGGGAAAATTTTGTGCTGGCTCAGCCCACAAAATATTCTTCAAATCATCATTACTCTCCTTCCAATGTGCTTCCATAGAACTAAAATATGATTTTGAACTGCTTTCCTTAACAGTAGCTTCCAAAAGAGATGAGGATCTAACCTTTAACTGCCCACAGGATATAAGTACAGACTGTTCGCACGTGTTTTCTACATATTTTAACAACAGTGAATCAACTGAAAGACGAAATGAAAGGAAATCCGAGAAAGAGGTCCCAATATGGGATTCTAATTTTTCATTTACTGCGAGTTGAATTTCATTTACATGAGAAATAGTGATTAGAACATTTCCAAGGATCAAAATGAAGCAAAACTCTGTACATGGACCTCCAGAAACAATATTCAAGTTCGCCTTTTTTGGCTCTTTGGCCAATACTTTCCTAAAAGTTAACAAGCGTATGATAAAGTGGATTATCTTGCACAAAACTCTCCAGGTACAGGCTAGTATGAAAAGGATCTTGAGAAGGAAGTTGAAGTGAATAGTCACAAATGATTTTCTTAAACCATCTTTGGCACATTGAACATTTGATGCTGCTCTATGACGCGCTATTCTCCATGCCTGTGCAATAGCTTCAGCCGGCAACTCTTTCTCAATATCAGAAATCACCTTCATTTGGTTTTTAACAGAACTGAAAAACATCTTGTCCTGTGAAATTCTAGTAGCTGATCTCTTCAATGAGTGGACATCAGAATATCCAACTAGTAACAGTAAATGCTCATAAGCATTAACATAACGTAGCCATAAACAAACAACAACAACTAATTTTTGCAACGAACATCTAGGACCTGGAGTCACGTTGTCAATTTTGCTTGCAGCTAGTTTCCATAGTTGCACAGCATTTCTAGAACAATGAGATTCTTGTGATGATGCTTTACCAAATGCTGAATAGAAGAAAATATCATCTGGAGAAAATGAAAAACGTAATTCTGGAATTCCAAGATTTATGTCCACAAGCTGAAGGTCATTCAATTTAATGCAAGTGCACAAATCAGTCAATAACAAGACGTGTTTGAGCTGATCTGCCCTCTTAAACCCAACCTCAAAACCACTGCCTACTATAGTAAAAGAGATCTCTTTCAAAGGTAGAAAGAGTGCACCAAATAGGCCCCGAAGAAGACACCCATGATCAAGATACTGAGGATCTGCATTAATATCTTTTAAATCCAACAAACAAACAAGTGAATCATTTAAGATGGGAACCTGCACTTGCACATTGATATCATGCATTCGAAGCTGGCAGTGTTTAAGTATCAGATTGAAAAGGGTTGTCCTAAAGTTATTTGTTGAAGGAGAAGTGGCCAAGAGCTTTTCGAGAACACCACGCAAAGCACTACCCTGAATTCCAGTGAAAAGCCTCAGGGGTTGTATTGGAGATTAACGGTTCATCAGTCAAGTAAGCAAACAAGTTTTCACCTATCTACATGTGATAAGAGCGAAAATTTGAGATTAAACACTAGCAATAACAATGCCTACCTCAGGATCAATCTCAGAAAGCTTCTTCTTCATATCTTCTGCAAATTTATCCCTCGGTTTCGGCCTACGTTCTAAATTTCTCTCTTCCATCAATTCCCTTTCAATATTAAAAAAATATATATATAGGAAAAATCAAGCTCGCAAAAACCAAACAATGCAAAGAAGAAAAAGAAAAATTGAACACAGGCGGGCAAGCAGGAGCAGTGACTTACCCAGGTGATAGTGTCACAGTGACGCCATGAAATTCGATTGAAAAGGCAGGGACGAACCAGTTCGAGAATCGAACGGTCAAGTGTTCGACAGTGACCTCTTTGAAGGAAATATGGGACGATTCGTCGAAGAGCTGGTTGAGAACCGCAGTATCGAAGCGGAGGTTCTTGGCGACCGCATGGGAATTGATAAGCCCTAATTTGAGCTCGAGGTCGGGCTCTTCTCGAAGCCATGGCCGTAGCAGAGAGGCTAGCTTCCGTCGGGTTACGTTGTTCAGGAACATCTCTGATTAGGTTGTTATCTGACGCTAGGAGATGAGTGGTTTAGGGTAATCGTAGTTTCGCCATTAGAGAATTCGGAATTTTCTCGAGAAACAAACGGAAAATATTTGGCCTGACAAGGTGAAGTGAAGATTGTCGATGAGAAGTGCGAGTGTATCGGCGGGAAATTAAACTGAATCGGACAGCTTCTTCTTTGTAGTCAGTTGGGCTTGGGCTTACTCGGAACCGGCTAGTAAATCAGACATGCCTTGATAAAAAAGAAAATTTATTATAATTAAGAAGAAAAATACTATTTTGTCCATTGTGATAAAATCTTATTATTCGTTTGACAAAAAAAAAAAAAGATAAAATCTTATTATTCTTTTATTTTAATATTATAATTACTGTTTTTTTTTTTGGTGAAATTTTTTATAATTACTTTGAATACTCATCTAAGTGCCCGTTTGGCATTGCTTATTTGGGGTGATAAGTGATTTTTAAAAAAATTTGGGAAGTCCAGCCCGTTTGGTAAAGTATGAAAAAATCACTTATCATGAAAAATTGATGTGAGAGAAAGTTATAAGGGAAAGCAGCTAAACCAAGGTTATCTGCTATTGCAAAACTTCGATGAACAGCAGACTGCACATACAGAGAAAGAAAATTAACACTCAAAATGAGAAGGAGCCAAAACCCAACCTCATACAACTTTAGCAAGAAAAAGTGTCTCAGTTCTTACACCAATCGCTAGATAGCAAGCCAAGCTTATTTGTTTTGCCATGCTGTGAGAGAAAGCTATAAGGTAAAGTATGAAAAAATCACTTATCATGAAAAGTTCCTATGCGCTGGATTTGATGATTAGCAGGAATTATTTTCTGATTATGCGAAAATTAGTACTAACAACACTTTTAACAAAAAGTTTACCAAACGCCAAACTGTTTTCTCTCACAGCTGATTTCTCTCACAGCAAATTTGACAGCGATTATTTTCACAGCACAGCAATGCCAAACTGACCCTAAGTATATATAAATTAAAATATAAAACCTTGAGCAACATAGATGCTCGTGTTTGCTCTAATAATAGTAAATGTAAGGTTCAATATGGAAATCCCAATCAATAAGCAATTTTCTTCCTTAATTAGGTGTATACATAATACATCCCTCCAATAACTAATCATTTACAATATTTGTTTTGGGCTCTTGTTCTTTCGTCGGAGAATATTTGAGATATTTATTTAAAAATTTATTTTAGCATGACATATTATACAAAAACTCCTATTTTTAGCATGACTCTAGGTTTTTCCCCTATTTTCCACATATATCCTATTTTTATCCAGCACTTTTCCCACAATAATGATCCAAGCACGAAGATGGCGGACCAATTTTGGTCCATTGACCAAGTCAAAGGCCAACTTCCACTTTTACCATTTTCTTCTTAACCGCCCTTTTTTCTGTTGCTCCGTTCCTGGTGGCGGGTATTATCCAAAATTAGATTTACGACCAGAGCCAACTTGTTGCCACCTAAGCTCCTTAGGACACAACATTAATTTTTACTACCACAAATCACACAACAGTCCTACGTGGCGTCGCATGATTGGCCAGCTCCTCATCCACAATTACGGCGTAACAAAATATCCGGCCTCAAACGTACGCAGCAAATCCAATTTTTTCCCTTCGATTTTTTAACCAAAAACTAAAAAAACAGAAAAAAAGGAAGAAAAGAAAAAAGGGAAAATCCCAGGCTGTTGCTATTCCTCAGCTTTCAAAGCTGTCGGCTTCCTTCACACCTGGTTTTTCCTCTTTATTATTATATTTCACCCTATATGTAAAGCATGAAAGGCTCATCAAGAGGTAACCGCATATTCTCCGAAGAGAACAACATTTGTGGCCAGAAGTTCGGCAAGTTGCAGAACTCCCCGGAGCATAACGACTCCGCTTTTACGATCAGTAGCCCCCCAGACTACGACCCGGATTACTTAATGGGCGCAGAGGAGGCGGGCCCAACGTCTCCTCTCAAAAAGTCCCCGTGGTCCGCCCACATGAACATTAGTGACGACAAGAATAACAGTAACGACTCTTCAGAGACGGCCAACGAGAGCTTCTCGCCCAACGTGCTCATGGGCTCATTGGTGCGCGAAGAAGGGCACATATACTCGTTGGCCTCCTCTGGAGACTTATTGTACACGGGTTCGGATAGCAAGAACATTCGGATTTGGAAGAAGCACCACGAGTATTCGGGGTTCAAGTCGAATAGCGGGCTGGTAAAAGCGATCATCATAGCGAGGGAGAAGATCTTCACCGGTCATCAAGACGGGAAAATTAGGGTTTGGAGGGTGTCCTCCAAGAACGCAAGCAATCACAGGCGAATAGGAACTTTGCCAAC
The DNA here is from genome assembly GCA_020521455.1 of Prunus kanzakura. NCBI lineage: Eukaryota > Viridiplantae > Streptophyta > Magnoliopsida > Rosales > Rosaceae > Prunus > Prunus kanzakura. The sequence continues at coordinate 665,154 of BPUM01000879.1, read as the reverse complement.
GTTGAAGAATTACATAAAGTGTTCCATGAAGCCAAGTAATTACGTGGAAGTGAAACGCAACAGTAAAGTCCTATGGATCAAGCACCTTGATTCCATCTCATGCTTGAGCTTGAGCGAAGATCAGACGTTGCTTTACTCGGCCTCCTGGGACAAGACGTTTAAGGTTTGGAGGGTTTCAGATTTCAAGTGCTTAGAGTCAATTACCGCTCATGACGATGCCGTTAATGCCTTGGTTGTTGGATTCGATGGATTGGTCTTCACCGGATCCGCAGATGGAACGGTGAAGATTTGGCGAAAAGAGTTACAAGGAAAAGGGACAAAACACTTCTTCTCACAAACGCTTTTAAAGCAAGAATGCGCGGTCACAGCATTGGCTGTGAACTCGAACGCCACGATCATTTATTGTGGATCGTCCGATGGGCTAGTCAACTTTTGGGAACGGGAGAAGAACCTCCAACACGGAGGAGTTTTGAGAGGACATAAGCTGGCTGTTCTTTGCCTGGCCACGGCCGGGTGCTTGGTATTCAGCGGCTCCGCAGACATGGGGATTTGCGTATGGAGAAGAGTAGATGGGGACCACATTTGCTTGTCGGTGCTGACGGGGCACACTGGGCCGGTGAAGTGCTTGGCCGTGGAGAGAGATAATGAGAACTCAACGCCCGGAGAGAAAAGGTGGACAGTGTACAGTGGGAGTTTGGACAAGTCGGTGAAGATGTGGAGGGTTTCGGAGCAAGCACCGCCGATGGTGCCGAATCAGAAGCACCAGCATTACACGTCGGATGGATACTGTGTGCCAATGTTGAGCTCGGCGCCTAGCTTTGCTTCCCGTGGAGGGAAAATGGGTTCAAGAAGATTTTAGGGTTTGATTTATGCATGATCAAATTTATTATGATGGTGTTTGTGTGCATGTGATCAATGGATGTGACTTTGTGCATGCTTATAACATGTTTGTCGATAGAAGGTTTGGCTTGGTGGGTTTGTAAAGCCAAATTTTTGGGGCATGAGTGGGATGCCAAATTCACCACTTGTTGATCTTGAGGTCACAAATTAACAAACATATATACCGTGTCTGAAGGATTTTAATTGCGTAGCTATGCATTTTAATCATGTTTTCAACTCTACATGCGCGTGTTTTGTTGGTCGTCTTTCGTTTATTTGAGTTGGGCTTACAAATTAAACAAATAAAAATATGGCTTGAAAAAACTAATTACCAATTAAAATTCTATCTATACTTTATAATGATGATTAAGACTTCACACCATCTTTGATTCATATACGTATGCAGCTATGCTTCGTTGGTATTGAAAGTATAGTAACGAATGTGAATCACCAAAAGTCTTCTCATACTCGTGACAATATGGCAGATCTTAGAATATCTTACTTAATATTTAGTAATTTTCAATGGGTATGATATATTTAGGTTAGGTGTGAGGAATCTCTCTCTCTCTCTCTCTGTGTGGCTGTAACTTGCAAGCAACCTACCTTTGAATTTAACTTTTGGTGGTTTTGGACTATCAGATTATGAATACAGGAGTCAAAGATGAAAACAAGTTGATGAATATATATTAGTTACTGTACTGTGCATCGGACTTTTGTAATGAGTTGGTTGATTTATGAGAAATTCTACATTCCTATTGATTAATGGTGGTGTTACTGTCATCCTCCATTCCTATTTTCTACGCCTATCTCCCTACTAGTAGTAGTACTCATCATAAAATTATATATTTATATATATTAATTTCTTTTTATTGAGAAATTCTTCAAATAATTTTATTTGAGGGACACTATTTAAGGTCCCCTACAATTTTTTTTTTAAATCCAAACCATCTATTTTTTAAGTTTACATTCATAAATCATCCTTGCAAAAAATTAGATAAATCAGAAACCGTTTTGACATCCAATCGTATCATACAAAATCAATGAACACGGTGCTTTAAGAAAGTACTAAAATTTCAATATTTCAATTGAGTGGTCAAATGATATCGGATTCAAGTGATTTTTTGTATAGATGATCTTTGAATAAATATCTACAAAAATAGATAGTTTGGATTCGTGAAATACAATACATAACACTAATGGATCAGGTAATTGTTTGGATTAGTTTGGATAGTTTGGATTAGATAATTGTCTTTTCTCTTTTTGTTGATTGTCAATGATGCATTTCTATTTGTGATTAGAGGTGTCTAATGGATCAGGTCTCTTTTTGTTGATTGTCAATGATGCATTTCTATTTGTGATTAGAGGTGTCTAATGGATCAGGTCAACCTGAGTATGATCCGAGTAAGTAAGGCCCGACACAACATGACTTGTATTTTTAGACAGGTCGAGACATGATAATTCGGCCCAATGAGCTGGGCCAGCCCGAGGCCCATCTTGGCCGTGTTGGCCCGAAGCTCAACGAGCTAGCCCGTTTAAAGCCACTTTTTAAAGGACTAAAACTAAACGTCTATGATAAACAAAAACGTTTATGAAAGCGTTGAGTAAAAAAGACTTATGGAAAAAAGTACTTTGTATGTAAGTAGTCTCAAAAGCGCTTTGATCCATCAACTGTGCGCAACTAAATATATCATTGGGGTCGATAGATTGAAACATCCTCCATCTTAAAGGTTCTCTTATTAATCTTGGGTGATGATTTTCTCACTCTCTTTTTATCCACTTACACTCCATTTTGTTTGTTTGTTTTTTTAAATACATTTTACTATAACATACAACTTCCAACAAGAGAGTGTAAGTGGACAAAAGAAGAGTGGAAACATACAATTTCCAACAAATGAAGTATAAATTGACAAAAGAGGAAAACTCAGCTCCTTAATCTTTGAATATATATGCAACTTTTTGACGTTTAGTAACAAATTCCTAATTCTGGCTACTTTTTTATCAAATAATTCTGGCTGCTACTTGATAACACGCACGTTATACACGAATTGTAATATTTAAGGACTTTGAGAAAAATGGTGGTGGTGGGTTCCGTAAAAATGCACTATAATATATCATGCAAGCCGACAAATGAAAAAAATATTGCTTTTGAACTTTTTTAGCACAACCTTTATCTAATAACCATAAGATTTAAACTAGCCAATCCAAAGCATTTTGCTTATCCATACGGTATAGAAATGTATGGTCCATATCGTTATATATGATTTGAGTCACAAATTTGAACTATATACTAGTGGAGAGTATGTATATATATATATATAGGTGCAGAGGTGGGGTTGAACTACAAACAATTTAAGAATATATTTTTCTTTTTATTATTTTTTAAAATACAAATTATAGTCTAAACTACAAGGAGAGAAAATTTCTCACACGCACAGTATCAAGGTGCCGCATGAATTCAAACGTGAGACCATTAATCTACATATCGAGACCATTTGGCTAGACTTTGTTGGCTTCTTTTCACTATTTCTTAATAGACTAAAAACACTTACAACATCACAAGTGTTGCAATCTCTATAATATCCAAACTCAATCAATAAAAAATATATATGATATGGGACATTTCTTTATATTCTTACAATTGAAAACGCCATATTTGTGACATCTAAAGAAGAAGAACCCAACACAAAGCAAGTCACACTTTACCCTATGTACCGGTTTTTATAAGGGGTATGCTTAAATACCAATTCTCACGACGCTCAAATTAGGTTTTGACATTTATGTAAAGCATTTCAAGTATCAACGAGACATAAATTAAAGAATGAAATTTCCACGAATATATATATCTAAAAATTTGATCGAAGGCATGACAATATCATATGTAATTGTTGTAAAGTTTTCATTTTATATCTGTTGTAAAAATTATTATATGATCGAAGCCCACATTCATAATTGGAATTTCATGTTTAGAACAAGCAGCCCATTATTGCAGATTTCGTTGCAGGAGAGAGCATTAAATGTAACTGAACTCAACAAAGCAACAGAGAATCCTAAATCCAGTTCCACGCTCAGAAAATTGATTGGCTGCAACTCCGCCAAAGCAGAACGACATCCAAACAGTAAATATAAAAAGCGCATAAAAGAAAAATTCCGTAATGCCCTTTCGTGGTCCTCTTCGATACCAACACCACGGCAAAAAAGACAAAAGTACCCCAAACTGGACCCCACCCCTCTCCACCAACCCAGAAAAGGGGAAAGAAAAAAAAAAGTAGTAAAAGATTCCAATCCAAAAACCAGCTTGCTGTATATATTTTTTCTTCACTTCTCCCCCTGTCACTCTCTCAGTCCCCCAACTTTCCCAACACATTTTCCTTCTCCCCAAACGCTATCCTCACCTTCTCTCACCTTCAGCTTCCCATGAAAACTTCTCCTCTCTCCTTTTCTCAATCCCTTTCCTCCATTTTCACTCCACTCTCCACCAATCAAAATTCAGCCAAGCCATTGCTTTCCTTGTGAATTTGTAGTCTCAATCCCGAGCTCATGTTCTAGATGATTCTGTGCCGTTCCTGCTCAAATTAGGGTTTCGAGCTAGATTTCGACGACGCAATGCCTTCAGGAGCCGACGATGGGGCCCAATACTCTTTTGCTATAGAGTACAAGGGTCCTCCGGTCAATTACGATCTGCCCCGGGCAGTTCCGATCAACGTCGATAGAATCCCGGTGGCGGCGGTGGTCGGACCGGTCTCGCTGCCTGAGAAACTCACCTTACCCGTGGTCCAGCCCGTACTGGCACCCAAAACCTTCTCCAAGGAGCTCAAAAAATCTACAGTCTCTCCCACTTCCGTTTTCGATCGAAGCAGCGAGGACGACACGAAGGAATTGGAAGGCTCGGAATCGACGGTTTCGCCAACTTCGGTGATTGGATTTGAGGAGAGAGTTGTGGAGAGTGGGGTTGGCTGTGCGTTGTCTGGTGAGTTGAGTAGCTCTGGTGCGTTGGAGTTTTCGAATGGGTTAAATTACAGGTCGGGTGAGTTTTCGGATGTGAATAATGGTGGGAAGGAGAGTCTGGACTTCAATAGCGATTCGAATCAACCCGAACCCGATCCTGATTGGGCCTCAACGGAGTCCGTTTTGAGCTTGGACTATCCGTCGTCTCGGGTTTCATCCAGTAAGGCCTTGGATTGTGATGTACGACGGCCTCCGCTTGTGACGTTTCGGGACATTGAGTCTGATGATGGTGTTGATGAAGAGGAAGCTGAGGTTGTACAGGCCAAGCGGGAACCTCAAAGCAAAGGGAAGAAGAAGACGTGCTATCGGTGTTTTAAGGGGACCAGGTTCACTGAAAAAGAGGTTTGCATTGTCTGTGATGCCAAATATTGCAGTAGTTGTGTGCTTAGAGCAATGGGGTCGATGCCCGAAGGTAGAAAATGTGTGACTTGCATTGGGTTTCCTATTGATGAGTCTAAAAGAGGGAGCTTGGGAAAGTGCTCTAGAATGCTCAAGCGGCTGTTGAATGATTTGGAGGTTCGACAGGTGATGAAAGCTGAAAAGTTTTGTGAAGCAAATCAGCTGCCGGCGGATTATATTTGTGTGAATGGACAGCCTCTTTGTCATGAGGAGCTGGTTATATTGCAAACCTGCCCAAATCCACCAAAGAAGCTAAAACCAGGAAACTATTGGTATGATAAAGTTTCTGGTCTTTGGGGAAAGGTGAATATGGTTTACTTGATTCGTTTTGTTGTTTCTTGTTGTCTTGTCATTGTGCTAACAACCTTTTGGAATTTCGTGTTGCTGTTGAATTTTAACAGGAAGGGCAGAAGCCTTCCAAGATAATTAGTCCCCATCTTAGTGTTGGGGGTCCCATCAAGACAAATGCTAGCAATGGAAACACACAGGTTTACATAAATGGTCGGGAAATTACCAAAGTAGAGCTTCGGATGTTGCAGGTTGAATAGACTTTCTAGACATATGGAATCATTGTTGCAACTGGTTAATATGCAGGGTTATTTGAAACTTTTTTTCAACATTGCAGTTGGCAGGGGTTCAGTGTGCTGGTAACCCACACTTTTGGGTGAATGAGGATGGGTCATACCAAGAGGAGGGCCAGAAGAACACTAAAGGATACATATGGGGAAAGGTATGGTTTCTGAGAATACTTGCATTCATCATTTATGTTTTGTTTGCTTCTTTAGATTTTCATGTATTTTAAATTACTCTTAATTTTATTCAGGCTGGAACAAAGCTAGTATGTGCTGTCTTGTCACTACCAGTCCCTTCTAAATCTTCAAATCCTTGCGGAGAACCCCTGAACTATGTGGGTACCAGAGTCGTTCCTGATTACATTGAGCAGAGAATACTTCAGAAGATCCTTTTAGTTGGATATAATGGTTCCGGAACAAGTACTATATTCAAACAGGTGATTGATTTATCGGGAATTATGTGTGTAATGTCTCATACTTTCTATTTCTGTTTATGTGAAGATGACTTGTCTATAGTAAACTCTGAAGCTGAATAAATTATTGTTGTTTTAAGTTTCAAGAGATGGATAATATCTCCAAATCAACATATGTGTATAACATGTGTGATTTGTAGGTTAAATCTTGCTTCAATAGTGGTGCATAAAATAATTACACTTTTTGCTTGCTTCTCAAAGTCTAGTTTACGTGTTGACAAAAAAAAGAGAAAACAACTTCTAGTCAAGCTTTATGCCTTAAATTTAGATGCAGTTGTTATTGTTCAAGCATACTTTCTGAAAATGGTAGTTTTGTTTTCATATGGATTTTGAATTGTATGCGTGCTACATGTGATAGCAAACATACTGGAAAAGAATAGTCATTGAGTATTTGTTTTAAGATATCTTGACTAGGATGCATTTCTTAGCCAACAGGTTTGCACTTGGTTTTCAGTTTCTAATTCATATCCAGTCGTTCAGAATGGAGCTCTTATTCTGCACCAAATTTTGATAAACCCTTACAAAGTATGTTAACCTTTTGTAATTATGAATGTTTGTTCCAGGCCAAGATTCTATATAAAGCTATCCCTTTCTTGGAGGATGAGCGTGAAAATATCAAGTTCACAATACAGAGCAATGTGTATGGCTACCTTGGTATACTCCTTGAGGGCCGTGAGCGGTTTGAAGAGGAATGTTTGGATGAGATGAGGAAACAGTGTTCTTCCAGTCAAACGGATGCCAATGGTATGATTGTATATACTTTTATAACTTTTTCCATCTCTTTGACTTTATGCATGTGTACATCTGCATACCCATAGTTTATGTTGTTCAGAATGAGAACTAGATAACGTGTTTATAAGATATTTATATGTCAAAACAATTGTTTGACAGCAGATTTGACTTTATGTAATTTCCACTTTAAGGAATTCAGTTTTCTTTTTTTTTTTGCATTGATTGATTAACAATGTATTATTATAATTCTCTTAGTCAGGTTGGCTAGTCATGCATCATACTTGGAGAGGCTTGCATTCAGAATAACCATGTTGAGATTGATATATTGCTTAAAAAATTTCTCTTCTGGTTAATAACAGGGAATAATGACAAAACTCTTTACTCCATTGGGCCGAGGCTGAAAGCATTCTCTGATTGGCTTCTCAAGACTATGGTGTCGGGCAATCTGGAAGCCATTTTTCCAGCAGCTACTCGTGAATATGCACCATTGGTTGAAGAGTTGTGGAAAGATTCAGCCATTCAGGCCGCATACAAGCGGAGAAGTGAACTGGAAATGCTACCTAGTGTTGCTACTTATTTCTTAGAGAGGGTAAGATGATGCTGTGTGCTCCTGTGTTTAACTCTTGTAAATTGTTTCTGTGGTACTCATGCTGTTCAATAGTATTATCTTGTGCTTAATCTAATGGACTGGGTCTATTAATTGTACAAATTTTGTATCAACTAATGGGGACTATAGGAAAGATGGGGATGCTCAATGTCTGTGGAGGAAGAGATATAATTGTCGTTGCAAGATAGAGTGAAATCCTGTAAAATATGCTGATGTATTATAAAAATAGTAAAGAGAGCAAGAGTTGGGGCAACTGATTAGGTTGGGAGTGCCCTTAACACGCATCTCTAACTAGGCCATTTTGCAGATGCAAGTATATGATCATATCCTTGGACATGTTTTTAGTTGTAGTTCAAACAAACAAAATTGTGCGAATGGGGAAGATGTATTCGCTCTAGTCAACATGTGTTAAAAAGACCAAGTGGAGGTCTTAATTCTTAGGTCTATTTTTGGCTCTGGAAATGCTTGGTTGCCAGATAATTGCTTGTCCTTCATCTGTTTCATAATGTATTACTCAAAATCTCATTTGTGGCTCACAGTTTATTATTATGCTTTCTAAAATTGAAAATTTTCCTTTTCAGGCTGTGGACATATTAAGAATAGACTATGAGCCCTCGGATCTAGACATCCTATATGCTGAAGGTGTAACTTCATCTAATGGGCTTGCTTGTGTAGACTTCTCATTTCCCCACTCAGCATCTGAAGATAGCATCAACACTAGTGATCAGCATGACTCTTTGCTTAGGTCTGTTACCCTGTTTATTTCACATTTCAGACTAATTTGAGCTGCTTACTTTTTGTTTTTTGTTTTGTAAATAATTATTTCTACTGATAAGCTCATGTGTGGATAAGTGTTGGTGAAAAACCATGGAAATAGATTAGATTAGATGCTTGGAAAACTGAAGTTAAAGCTAGAAATGGTAACATAAATATATTCAGTTAGTTTCATTGTACTGTCGAACACCTTGTGTTGACTGCTACTTTCATATTCTCTTTTTCACTTCCACTGGTCACTGAGACGATGTTTACTTCTTGCTTTGTTCACTTTGACTGTTCATTAACCTTTCTTTTATCTGGTTGCTTCGTAGGTACCAACTTATTAGAGTAAATGCAAGAGGACTTGGAGAAAACTGCAAATGGTTGGAGATGTTTGAAGATGTTGGAATGGTCATCTTCTGCGTGTCCTTGAGCGACTATGATCAGTTTTCTGCCGATGGGAATGGGTCTTTCACTAACAAGATGTTGCTGAGCAGGACTTTCTTTGAAAGCATCGTTACTCATCCGACCTTCGAGCAGATGGACTTCCTTTTGATTCTAAACAAGTTTGATTTGTTTGAGGAAAAGGTAGAACGGGTGCCGTTGAATCAGTGTGACTGGTTTGACGATTTTCATCCAGTGATTACCCGTCATCGCTCAAATAGCAACACCAGCAGCAACAACATTAATAGTAGCCCCTCATTGGGTCATCTAGCATCCCACTACATTGCAGCAAAGTTCAAGAGGCTCTATTCTTCTCTAACAGGGAAGAAATTGTACGCTTCCGTGGTGAAAGGCTTGCAGCCTGATAGCGTGGACACAGCTCTTAAATATTCGAGGGAGATTTTGAAATGGGATGAAGAAAGAGCCAATTTCAGCTTTGATTATTCGGTCTATAGCACTGAGGCAAGCTCCTTTTCACATTGATGTCAAAACTGAAAAGGCTTGTAAATGAGTTTTACTTTAGTGTGACATTTATCAATTCCACTGTGAATATAATGGTTTGTATATGAGCAATAGAAAAGATCGTTGCCTTCAACCAGGCCTAGCAGCTTCAAGATTTTCAAGGTCATTGAGCATAATTCTAAGAATATTTTTTTTTAAAAAGAACAATATTATACAAGAGAACGTGCTCTAGAAAAGCTTCTGCAACTGTGCCTGACATGCATGTGAGAAAATCCTGATCTTATTGACAATTCTTATCAGGAAAACAAAAGCAGGCTTCTTTCACAAGAGATATTTTTTGTACGGAAATAAAATTGAGAAGAAAAGAATTTATAGATAACCAATAAATAGGCAATTTCATTCTATTTTTTGCTCTTACCCCGGCCCACATCTAATACACGAATCAAAATAAAAAATCAGCTGCAAATACAAAAATTACTTATACATGAAATAAGTTACATCTGAGTTTTGTTGTATAATTCCCAAAACTCTCCATGGTATGAAGGAGAACCAACCACACCCGAAGAAAGGAAAAGGCAATAATATCTAACATAAAGGAATCTTCAGTCATCTACAAAACTGAATCGAATCTGTTCTAGCGAACTCAATAAAATGTTTTTCGTAGCCCAACCCAAAGTCAGCATTTGCTCGTTCAAGAGGCACATATCGCCTTGTGCACGGCGCTTGCACTCCTCAATTAATTTAGACCACTCCTTCAGAGCTGACTCTAATTCATCTCCAGCATCAAACAAATTCTCCCACCTATACTTGTTCATAAGGAGGGATTTGCGGATATAGCATGCCTACATAGCATATTATCACACACATTCACAAAAAATGAGGAGCCAGAAACTGTTTACAGTGCAAGCATCACACCAATTTAGTAATGGTTCAAAAGTTTTTCTATTTCTTGAAAAAAAGTTAATTTTACCTGTAACAAACCCATGACAATATCTGTTGTGCTGGCTCCTTCCCGTACACAAATAAGGATGCCTTGCTAGAAATCATCAAGGGAAATAAATTAATATCATTAGAGTATGATACATAAGCACATGAAATGTAGGTCGAACATCTGCTAATATACTTACTCGCCTACTCCTTCTAATTCTTGTGTAGAAGATCTCCATGGATATGAAGTAATAATCCTCACCACTTGTAGAACGCATTGTCATCGCGGACAACTCGGGGATCTGATTCTTGGGATCCAAGTACCCTATTCTGATAGGCCATAATCCTTTGTCTGATTCAAACCGTAGTTATCGGCCTTAAGTTCATAGGTGCTTGCATAAAAAGCAAGCTACTGAACAAGGTTATAAGAAATGCATGTGAAAGACCTAACCTTTGCTCCTTAGGAAATCAATTCCTTCCTCTTTGCTAACTTCTGCAGGTGCAGGAACATAACCTAACTCAATCCAAGTATTTAGTAGAATTTCAAGTCTATCCTGAACACAAGAACCAAGAAAAAGCGAGACGCTGAAAATTAAGATACTTATTTATCAGGAAATTTCATTTAGTCCTCTAAATAATGGGTAATGAGGCATATGTTGTGCAGGCTACTAAAAGAAATAAGATAGAAGAGATAATAATCACTCACCTTAGTTAATGTTTGTAAATGGACATGTTTAAGCCCTTGATATATTGCAAAGAGGTCAATCACTGAGAAAACAGGGTATACAAAAAAGGGCAAGGCTGTTTGCAATCTGGCACCGCAATCACAATTTAGAAAAGCATGCAAAGAATAGGATTTGATAATCATAACAGTGAATACATCAAATAGGAAGAAAAGTCAAGTAATGGAAGCTGGAAAAGAGAACCTTTGGCTGTTCTTGAACAACATATTTAACAGTGCAGCGAGCAAAAGGCCAAGGTTATCAAAGCACACTGTTTGAATCTGAAAAAATTCCAACAGTCAAAATATGTTTTGTTTCAAGTATACAAAAGATAATTAATTTCTAGGAAAGATTATAGCATACCTGTGCCTTTGCAGAAACTTCACCAAGGTTATCTGCTATTGCAAAACTTCGATGAACAGCAGACTGCACATACAGAGGAAGAACATTAACACTCAAAATGAGAAGGAGCCAAAACCCAACCTCATACAACTTTAGCAAGAAAAAGTGTCTCAGTTCTTACACCAGTCGCTAGATAGCAAGCCAAGCTTATTTGTTTTGCCATGTTGGCTAAGGATGCCAGAACCAAGAAGTATTGCGGAAATGCAGGGGTCAACAACTCAACTCCAAGGCTCAAACTGAATAGCACTGATGTTGAAAACCTAACTCTCTTCAAATAAAAAAACAGAAGATAAATGAGTTTCTGAAGCTATCACATTCTAATGCACAAGGAGTCCATATTACAGAATTTCGGACTTTGTTTAGTTTTATTAAAACAACCAAAGTACAGTGCTTACAACAACCTCAATAAAGAAATTCCATGCCATAAAGATATATGTGAAGGCAATCGAAGACGGTCTTTCTGACCAAATATTACTGGACTAGAAGTCATACCTTCAAATTGGTATCAAAAGCAGATGCTAGACTAGCAGTGTAGATGCACCTACTCAGCCGTCCAAGTCCCTCCTTCAAGAGCCAATTAAGGGCAGCAGCTGCTGGAAGTGAACGAGAGTACCCAATGCCAATAGCTCGAAACATTGCCTAATATCAGTGCATCCCCACGTATAACGAACCATCTCAACCAAAATTTATACATATCTTAAAATTAAAATCGTTTATAATTCTATCTTATAAGCATTATAATCCTAAAATTATCAAACCTCACAAAACCAGCGTGTAAAATCTCCTGACAACTTATTTTGACTTATTTCACTTATTCATTCTGTACATTTCAATCAACTAATAAAAAAAATGTGCCTTTTATCACATAAATTCGTACCTGAGTGGCGAGGACCTGTAGTGCCGAGCTGAAAACCCGGTGCAAGAACTTCCATTTCACATAATCCATGTAATTTCCACTAACTTGCTTAGGGATAAAGAAATCCCTAACAGCCAAACTACAGATTCTATACAATTTTCGGAACCCATCTTCGAAATTGAAACTAAACGACGCCGCACCGCCATCTACTCTAACTAACTGCAAACAACTGCCATCCCAGAAGTACCTAGAAACTCTACCTGACCTCCGAATCACCACCGGAAGACGACCCGGCGTGGCGGGTCCTGGTTCTTTGCCAAGGCTTTCTTCTGGTTCATATCCAATTGAAGTTCTCAATGAATTGGTAAAGTTTGGGGCTTTGAAGCAGGTTTTGAGCTTCTTGGGGAATGGTCTCTGAGCTGTGAATTGGGTTTCATGGATTTTCCTTGGAAGTGGAAACTGGTGGGAGTTGGAGGCTGTGTAGAAAGCAGATTGCATCAGAAATGTACTTGGGAAAATTAGGGTTTGTAATTAAATGGGTCTAATTTTCGCGCCAAGTATTGGGGACTTGTTAGTAGTGAGGGTTTAAGGGTTTTAGAGCTTAAACAGAACCAGTTAATACTGACTATACTACTGACTAAGCTAACTTACCGTGAGAAACAGAGGAAAGAGAAGTTCCTCAATCTTTTGTTTTGTTTTGTTTTTTTTTAAAGAGGAAGCAGAATTTTCCAAAACATAAATGAGAGATAAGATTCGCCCAACTTCACAAAAGGCAGCCACCTGAGCCACGCGTTAGACTCGCTTTTTATTTTTCCTTCTAAAAAATATTTTATTTTTAGTTTTATTAAGGGAATTTTTTTTGAGAAGTTATGGAAAATTTTTAGGAGATGAATATGATGAGAAAAGTATATAGGGTTGAAATTGAAGCTCCCGAGTCCTAGTGATTTACTATATTGTTTCTTTAATACAATAACATAGTTTGGGGGGAAAGGTTTAACAAGTGTTGTTTAAGTTGATCTCATCATAGTAGTCATTTTAATGCTCATAACGGGTAGCTTCAAAATTTCATACAAGCGATATTTAGACGACATACTTTTGGCAAAAAGAAAAAAAGAGAAGATATTAGACGACATGCTGAGGTAAATGTTCTCAACTACTTGCTCCTTGCATACTTTAAAAAACCATTGGCTAAGGGAAACTAGTTAAGCAACCCAACCTTGGCATTACCGGCCACATCCAAGTCCCTAACTGATGAGTCTTAACAAAATTCACACCATCTCCATTTCTTTCAAACTTGGAGGCTAGATAGACCAAAGTGAAATCCTTGGAGTCTCAAAATACATAAGAAATGAAAGTTTCTTTTCCTTTCTTAAATGTACAGAACCAAGCCAAAACCTGGAAGCCTATGGCTCAAAAGCATCTGGCGTCGCATGCAAAACTGCCCATCATACTGAAAAACAACTCAACTGTTGCATCTGAAAATAGAGACTTTCATCACAGCATCATTTCTGTCAATCAGCTCAAACACACAAACATCTCCCACTTTCAAAGCATGATCCTTTACAAACTGGTACCACCCTGCAGAGAGCCTGCAAGATTTGCGGTTAGAAATACACTTCACAAGCCACCTCCTGTTTGAGTCTTGAAGCCTGACATACTTCTTTTTTCCAATACAACTATTCTGAAAGCTCTTTGGTATAACCTACAAAAGTAAGATTAAAAAAGTATTATTGCATATATACTATCAATATATGCACCAATTGATGCCTGACCAAATTAAAAGAAAACTAGCCCAACAAACGAATATAATTATGAGAGAAAAGAAATCCTGCCTGAACAAGCACAATAGTTACAAGAAAAATGCAGCACTAATGCTGCCTGGACTTTCAAATTCAAACAGCACTAATGCTTCTCCAAATGATCGTGCAATAGTTACAAGAAAAATGCAGATATGATCGATGACGTGAATCAGCAATATGATTTCCAATCATGACAGTCTAGATGAAATCACAACTCTCAAGTTTTTTTGTTTCTCTTTTCTTCTTTTGTAAAACTAAATCAAAATAAAGAGGTAGGAACTATTGTATACTTATATGCATCAGAATGATGGGTCCAATGTTCATACCAGTCTTCCCTTGCCCACATATGCTTTATGCATAATAGCTCTGAAAAAGGGATGCTTAGAAGAGAATTTTTTGGCTGCTTCAAGAGCTTCACTCGGATTTTCCATTTGAGTCCTTGAATAAAAATGCTCTGTAGAACCCAACTCTCCTGCATGAATTAACAAAAGAAATGAGCATGTGCAGTTTTCCAAAGGGTTTTAAAACTTATCCATTCAGAAACTTACTAGGCAACCCAATTTCGGAATCCTCGTTAAGTTCATCCTCTTGAGAATCAGGCTCATCAATATCCATCGATGTATCAGATTCAACATCAATTACTTCATTTTTTATGGCACAAGTGGCTTGACTAGTTGTAGTTCCATCAGCTGAGCCAAAGCCCTGGCCATCTACATTCTGTGTTCCATGAATTGCATTATCATGTCCCTCCTCAAGGGATCTGTCATTTTTGCTAACCGCCATTACAAACTTCTTTTTGCACCCATTTCTCCCATATACATCAACATCAAATTTCGAATTTCCAGCATATCGAAAAAGTAGAAATTCACAAAGCTTTAAACCGTGGTCGTGCACAAATTCCTTCCAACCCTTTTGGAAAAAGAAACCATCATTAACCTTTTCCACATTAACTTTCCAAGTTCCAGCTGGGGTCCGAAGAAGAGACCTCCGAGGTACCTCTCCAGCAAAATGCACGTAAAAAGCCGGAGGGATTTTCTGTAACAAAGGCGATTAGGATGCAAATGGAAATTTATATCAGACCTGACATTTGGTAAATTACCTTGGTTCATAATCACTGTGAAAATAGCCACAAAAAAAAAAATCTACAGAAAGAGCTACTGTGGAAAACAGGAATTCATATCAAGACTAATGGGATAAAGAAAAATGATATCATGAATTAGATTCTAGTAGTACCACAAACACACTCAGACAGACAATAAAGCATGAAACTTTAGTATTCTAAAGTTTTGAAACAAGAAAATTACAAAACCCTCTCCGGCCATAATAACAAAGTAAGTTTGTTCTTATTTTTCTCTGTTAAGAATTAAGAACATGGGGTTTTTCCTCTTTATGTGAAGTTATACTTACCAACTGGTTGGAGAAGTCATGTACAAGAGCCTTGAAGAAGGAGGGTTTTCTTCTTATTCTAGCCATCACGATTTTCTCTTCCTCCTTTTCTGATATTTTCCTTTTTCTTCTCTTCTCCTGTCGTCTTGTGAATGGAGGAACAGTCTTTCCCTCTAGTCAGAAAGTCGCAAGAAAGTAGAAGCGTGTCGCCATTGGGATATGTATACCAAAGAGTAACTTTATGTCGGCTATTAGCCGATCAAGGCCCAATTCTATAATGAATTAATTATTCCGTTGCCAGAACAAAAGAAAAAAGAAAAAAGGATGGCAACAGGTTTAGCCCAATAAAAAAGGACATTGAGTTGTAGACCAGTAATTTTAAGTTCGAACCCTGACACATTGGGAAAAATCCCCTCCCCAGCTTGTATGAAAAGGAAAATATGTTCAGAAACCAAAGGAAACAACTCTAATTAATTCAATTATTCCAATTTTTATTATTATTCTAGGTTACACTTTTTGTTTTTCTTGATACACAATATTAAGTTCAAGTTTTATTTCATATTTTGCTATCATGAAAATATGAGATAAGGTTGGTTTATGAGAAATTGGTTTACAATTCAATCTGGTTGAATTGGTGAAATCAGCCGAACTAAATTGTAATTATTGGTTTGGTTTTGATCAAGAAAAACAATTTAAAAATTGAATCGGACCGTATATGATTTGGTTTTATTTGGTTTTGAGCTTTTATAAACCTACCTAAACCAAACAGGACCATTTATGAGTATATCTATTTATTTAAATTATATTTTACTTGTGTAATACTTTAATTAGGTAATAACTATATATGGATATTTGAATTGAGCTATATTAGTTATTTAAATTTGAAGTTTTATGGCATGTTGAGCTTTAGGATGGTTTCTTACTCTAGAAAATAATTTATGTATGAAGAAAGTTGTGAATTTGTTGTTTGTAATTGGGCTAACAATGTTGTAAAAAATGCAAAAAGAAAGAGAATGACTTTTGTAAAAACTGAACCAAATTGGCTTAGGCCCAAATTGGCAGAACCAAACTGTCTTAAATTGATTTGGTTAAGTTTGGTTCGGTTTCCTTCATGATTTTTGTCAAAAACGAACCAAACCAAATCATTATATTCTAATTGGTGCGGTCGTGGTTTTGAGGTAAAACTGATCCAATTAGGATTGTGCCCATCCCTAACTGTCATGAGTGTGATTAATCTAATCTAATCCAATCCAAATTTGACTTGAATTGAATTTTTTGCTCAATTAGATAAGTTTGGATGCAAATTTTTGAAAGTCCAATTATAGCCGTGCAGCTGTACTAATTTTTTTTCTTCAAAGAGGACCCATTAGCAATTAGGTGCCACATGTAAAAAATAGGTATAGCCAGGCTGAATCAAACCGTCTTAAATTGATTTGGTTTAGTTTGGTTCGGTTTCCTTCATGACTTTTGTCAAAACCGACCAAACCAAATTGTTATATTGAAATTGGTGCGGTCGTGGTTTTGAGGTAAAACCAATCCAATTAGGACTGTGCGCACCCCTAACTGGCATGAGTGTGATTGATCTAATCTAATCCAATCCAAATTTGACTTGAATTAAATTTTTTGCTCATAAGTTTGGATGTACATTTTTGAAAGTCCAATTATAGCCGTGTAGCTCGTAGTATAGCCACCACGGATAACTACTCTTATCAATAAACGAAAATCGAGAAAAAAAAATGTAAAAGAAAAAAAGGAACCCAGTATATATATATATATATGGCGCCCAAACCCCACGAACATAAGATTCTAATAAGCGCGGAATATCATGTTGGAACCCATCTCCCTTCAACTGGTGGAAGAAGGAAAATGCCAAATTGGGTTCGTTTCTTAAACTGTTGAGGTTGCTATCAACCCCCAAGGTATCTAATTCAAAGAGGAAATAGGTTGTATTGAAACCACCAACACCGTAGATGAACATAAAATGATTATTGTTTTGGGTGGGTTGAATGCGTTTTCTGGGAAAACCAACTCTAATGGACAAAAGCACACATGGAAGATTCCGACTCATTGCAACCCTTTTAGAGCACATAAAGAGAATTTGGATGAGAGAGAGAAGGGGGGTGGGTGGGTGGGTTGGGGGAAGGAGGGTGGTGGTGGTGGGGTTGGGTTGAATATAGGGTGTACTTATTAAAATTACATTTGTTTTACAATTCAATATATTCTTTTTGGTCATTTTCTATTAGGATAAATTAGTAACTCAATAAATAGTTTGGTAGTAAGGTGTACTCAGTTAATTTTAGGGTTCGTTTAGCAGCACTCAAAAAAAAAAAGAGGACCTCCATTGATTAGGCACCACGTATCAAAACAAGTCTATTTTAAAAAATATATATAAAAACACCAAGTATAGCCGTGCGGCTGTACTATTTTTAAAAATGAAAAAAAGACTCGCTAGCGATTAGGCGCCACATGTCGAAAATAAGTATAGCCGACCGGCTTTACTAATTTTTTTAAAATCGTAGTATAGCCGCACAGCGAGACTATTTACTTAAAAAAGAAAAAGAAAAAAGGACCCTCCTTGTTGCATTAGTTTGTACTTTATAGATATTAATTTGCTAGTTTCAACATATCCAAATGAGATATTAATCCGCCACTATATAATATTTTAATAAAATTTTAATAACATAATAATTATTCTTATTCAATAATATGTGAGAATTATTTGTATAATACGTGAATTTTGTGTCTTAATAAAAATTTTGTAAAAAATATGTGTATTAAACATTAGAAATACGTACGTACATGTATAATACAATTATTGTACATTTGCTTTTTAAAAAAATGTGAGACGTGTATAGAACACGAATGTAATATTAAAAATGAAGTACGTACCTACGTATATAATAGAGTATTAAACATGAAAGTGCTAAATTCTTTATATATGTAATAACTCTGGAAAAGTAAAAAATTAAGAAGGGACAATTGAGACTCGGGTACTGGCCTAATAGTAATGGATAACTACTCTTATCAAATTGTACCAAATAAGTTAAAATTGGCCAAAATGTTTCCACCAAAATCATTGATAGAAAAACTAACTTTGTTGGGAATAGGAAATTGAACCTCCTCTCCTTTTCATTAGGCCTTCTTTAAACGAAAGAAAGACAAAATTGCATTTACATCTATTTTATCCAGAGCAAAAAGTTACTGAAACAATCCCTAAAAAATAAACAAAAAACAAAAAAACAAAGAATTTGCCTTTGCAAAGGCAAACCAACCACCAATAATAATAAAAAACACTTGAGATATTTAGTCATATAAACATTTTTAGCACTAATGATATAGATAAACCCTACACCATTTAATTTCTATAAATTACTTTGATGCCTTATTGAGTGTTTTGGGTTTTTTTAATGAGATTTTGGGGTTGAGCTTGTTTTAAGAAATTGATGACAGTTTTGTAATTTATAAGATGTTAAAAGCCTCTTTGTTTTGTTGTAAATGGGTTTTGGGTATGTTTCCAAAGTCCATTTCATATATGGGTTTTATTTATTTATTTATTTATAATTTATACATTTTATAATTTGGACCCCCATATTGAGTATAATAGTGAATGTCCCAAAAAACTTCACACACCTAGTATATCTTTGACCTAAAGATTCGCAATTTTTTTTTTTTTTTTTGAGAAATGGAATTCATTCATAGAATCAAAGTAGCTTACATAGAACAACATGAAAAGGTGGCCTCATTAAAATATTCATGAGGGACAAACCTCAGGATATGAAAGAGTATCACACATGTCATAGACTAACAAGAGAGTCTGAAACAGTCATCCAAGACCAATGCTAGAGCAAGATAAAATAAAATAGCAATTGACACATAAACCCTTTATGAAAAGAACTCCGACAAGAACACTACAACACAAAAATACCTCTCTTGATGAAAATACCTCTGCTGATGAAAATACCTCTGTCGACGAAATTTTGTCGGGAGAGATCTAATCCGGCAAATTTCACCGAGATAGACTTGTGCCGACGAATATTCATCGGGAGAGGTTAAAAAAAAAAAGTTTAGTATCTTTATTTTAAATTTTCTTTGTAGTAATTAAATAATATCTTAGCCTTATTTAATTACTTTCATATGTAATTATTATTTTTAATTAAAACATAACTACTAATTATTCACTAAGTCAATAATAATTAAAACATAACTACTAAATAAAGTAATTAAAAAAGGAAAATCAAGACTATGCTATTTAAAGGTTCTAGCCGCGCGGCTATACTTTAAAAATATTCTATGCATAGAGTATAGACGCTCGGCTATACTGCGGGATATTTTAATAAAAATCCTAGAATGTGGGATATTTTTTTTCAATGCTTGTTTCCTTCAATGTGGGATATTTTATGCAATTTACTTACTGTTCCATTTGTTACCTTCCACATACGTCTGAATTGTAGATGGCAAAACAAACAATGGCTTTCTCTTTACAAGCACTTCGCTATCGTGCGGATCAAAAGTTGTATCATCTTCAAGTTGGTTCTGTTTTTATCTTCTTGTCTTTTAGTCTTAATTGTATATTTGGATTGTGAGCTACCTTCCTGCACTAACTCATACTTGTTTCCTTTTCATCATGGTTTTAATGATTTTCTTACTCACACTAATTCATTGTTAAATTGAAAACTGGGGCATTGCCAGACCCCTCAATCTCCCATTGTAAGCACGAGTGCATATAAGAAGTACTGCATCGATGAATATCCAACCGGCACAAATGCAATCATTGTTGTATTGTCATATACTGGGTGAGAAACTTTGAGACGAAAAAAACTTATATATATAGTTGTTTCTTTTGATTTGTAGCATCATATGAAATCTAGGTATGATATGGAGGATGCCATGATTCTGAACAAGTCATCTGTGGAGCGTGGAATGTTTCATGGACAAATATATCAGGTTTCTTCTTGCAATGTTGCACCGTACTGCTATAAATAGCTTTTTTTTTAAAAACTTTTTTATTTATCTTTTAGGTCTATTTTAGATGGCACTATGAACATTTAAGTTCCCAAAAGTATCGTTCATTTGCTCTGATTTTTATTAATTTTTCACTGGTGCTTCTTTAGCTCACCAAATGATGGGTTTTGCAGACAAAAATAGTTGACTTGTCTGATCAAAAGTAACATTGAGAGGCATTGTTCAATTGATTTAAATGGGCTTCCTTGTGTTGGTCAAGTTAGCATTCATGTTCTGAAATTTTATTTTCTAGTCTATATTATCTTGTTCCGTATTGTGTTGAACCCATATAGTTGGGATCATGGTAACTGGAAATGATGGTCTGAGTAAATTCACAAAGAAATTAATATATAAATGTACATGTACAGAGAGAATTTAATTGATGGAATCATGCAAATGTGGGGTGTGAGAGGCTGGTTACACGGCCATGTTTTTCCAATCGCCTAGCCTCTCACATCCTACACTGCTAGCCCTATGTATGCATGTATTGACTCTATTCTGTACTAAATTTCAGACAATAAAAAAAGATCGTTGTTGACTTAGAGACCATCGGCACAATAACATGAGCAGAACCGCTGAAACCACCATACCAAGGCGACCATCGGAGATGCCAACACACCAATGAGAAAGAGAAAGACAAAACCAACACCCAAGATCTGAGAGAGACAACAAGAAGACCAGCACCCGAGAGTCAAAGAGAGGAGTGACGATAGTGACTCGACGTGGAAGAAAAATGGTACCGACTCGACGTGGAAGAAAAGTGACTCAACGCTGTCAAGTTGAGGAGGGTGACAACGGCGGTTGAACGTGGATGAAAACGAGCGTGGTTAGGTCAAGGAGGGGATGACGGCTAAACGTGAAAAACTTAAAACCCTAATATTTCACGCACGACTCTCCTCGCGTAGCGAGAGACCGAACCCTTGTTACAATGGGCACTTTCTTGTCTTCTAAAGAGTGGCAATTTGTTCCTTTTGTTTATACGCCTTGAACACTTTGAAAAAAGTATAGAGATCTCGCAGATTGATGCCTATATTCAGATGAATTGTTTAAGAAGACGTTGAAAATCAAAATTAAAGGAATAGTTATACTATGTCACTACACCCCATGAAATCCATAACATAATGTTCTTTCAGAAGATCCAGTTGAAATGCGATCAAAACAACAACAGAGGACAAGATATACATAGGCAACTTGTACTGCTTAATTATGTTTGTACTTCTTTAAATTTGGAGGCGTCGACTACCTTCTTTTAGAGAAAAAGCATATCATGAGAGCTTCATCTATAAATGAGGCTTCTCTTTTAATCACCTGACTTCAATTGATCCTCCGGCGTGATTTGCCTATCCCAAGACAAAAAAGAAAGAACAAAATATGTCTAAGTTATGCAGAGGGCATACAAAAAAGGAATAGAAATGCACAAAATAACAGGTTACTTGCCTGGTGACGAGGTGCAACTTGAAGCTTCTGTCTTGCGGTAAATGACAGCTTCAAATAAAAACTCAATCTTGTTAATCAAGACAAAGACACACATGTCACCAACTTTTAAATTATTATCTCGACAAAATGTCCTGAAACCACCACCGAATTTGCCTCTCACACCTTCAAATACCAACTTGACAGGCCAAGTTTTCCCATCCGAAACCCGAAGAGTAACGGTAGCTCGCTGCTCGGTGAGATGTGTCTTGACAAAATTACTTGGCAAATACTGGAAGAAGAAGAAGGAAAACAAGAAATACAATAATAAAGTATATGGCGAGAATATCTATGATTTAATTTGCTCTGTAAATGCATCATTGCTTAATTATTTCCACACAAACAATTATAAACAGAAGTGAACATAGGTTGAGATGGCTCTGCAGGGTTGTCTATAGAAAGCTTACCATAGAACCTTTACAGATGTACGAGTTCTGTATTGCAACCTTGAAAAATGGTTTTCCAGAGTTGAAGCTATTGTTTCTCTGAAGAAGAACAGTTTTTCCAGTACTTGTAGCCAATGGATGCATTGATGTTTCAGATTCAGTATTAGTTGCTTCATATTTGATGGGATCAACTGAAGGCAAATTCTGTTTTCCATGATGTCTTGGGCTCCTTCTGTAAATTACATTACCATGTCCCTCTTCATGAGGTCTGTCCCTTTCAGCCGTTACAAACTCTCTTTTGCAGCCATTTCTTCCATAAATGTCAACATAGAATCCCAAATCTCCAGCACATCCAAAGACTAGAAACTCACAAAGCTTTAAATCATTGTCATGCACAAATTTCTTCCAACCCTTTTGGAAAAAGAACTTGTCATCAACCTTCTTCACATTAACGGGCCAAGATCCAGCCGAGGTCCAAAGGTGGGACTTCTGAGGTACTTTTCCACCATCAAAATGCACGAGAAATGCTGGCGGGATTTGCTGCGACAAAAGTGAGAAAATCCCAAATATATTATCTTGAGCCAATCACCAAACATAGCAACAATGTTTATTCACAAACATTGAAATTTTTGGGTTTTTAGGTTGGGTAATGCTAGGCTTACCACAATTTTATACCACACTAAGTACCACCTCTCTAATAGAGGTGGAGCCCACAAATACAATGGGCCCCACCTCTATTAGAGAGATGGTATACAATGTGGTTTAAAAATGTGGTAAGCCTAGCATTTTCCTTTTAGGTTAAATGGTCCCTGAAATTTGATCTGATTCGCATTTTGGTCCCTCAATTTCCAAAATCATTATCGTGGTCCTTCAACTTTAGTTCCGTTAGGACAAAAGGTCATGTCATCAGTTTTGTTAACTTTTTCTGTTAAATGCAAGGGCAAAATGGTATTTTTGTATTATTTTTAATTTCCACCATATGAATATTCCAACAAAGCCATGGACAACCTCCCCCGACACCAAGCCAATTAACAACTGATGGTGCTCCTACAACCTCCACCCCAACCCAAACCATACCCACCCTACCTGAGATGGTGAGGATAGGAAGAAGGTTTTTTAGTTTTTATTCTTATTTTTTGGGTGAAATGAATATTCAGATAGTGGAAATTATGAATAATACACAAATACCATTTTGCCCTTGCATTTAACAGAAAATATATCAAAATGGACGGCAGGACCGTCCATTTGTCCTAACGAAAGTGAAATTGAAGGACAACATGAACAATTTTTTCATAAGAAAGGGTGTCACTTATGATAAACAATTCAAAACCTTAACCATTTTACATATTCTACAGATTTTTTCATTGGTGTTTAAGAGGTGTTCCACATATTATATATAGATAACAAACAAACAAACAAAATATGAACTCAGTTTAGAACTCAATGGGGTAAGTAACTACATTAAAAATTGAATAAAGCAAGCAAGATATCATTGATTTACAACAATAAGATATTGGTGGTCCATACTTCATAGAACAGCCAAAACTGATATCATTGATTTACAAAGTACTATTG
Organism: Prunus kanzakura; assembly: GCA_020521455.1. Lineage (NCBI taxonomy): Eukaryota > Viridiplantae > Streptophyta > Magnoliopsida > Rosales > Rosaceae > Prunus > Prunus kanzakura. Next base: position 641,298 of record BPUM01000879.1, on the reverse strand, counting down.
TACGACCTTTTCCAACAAAAATAAGTACTATTGTTCGACACCCAGTAAAGTATGCAGCTTTAGTATTCTATCTAAACTGTTGATTCAATTGACCCAAAAACAAAAACAGAAAAACTGTTGATTCAAAGCTTAGGTTTGGATCATCAAAACTACAAAACCCACTGTGATATAACAAGCTTAGGTTTCTCATTTCCAGTAATAAAAAGGATTTTTCTTTTTAGAGGGAAGTGTAGAGTTGACAGAGTACAAAAATAGGAGGTGGACTTACCAGCTGGTTAGAGAAGTTGCCTACAAGAGCCTTGAAAAATGAGGGTTTTCTTCTTACTGCACTTGATTTTCTTGCCATCCCGATCTTCCGTCCCCTTCTGAGCTGAGAAACGTTATCTTCTTTTTTGACTTTTTGCTGGAGAAACGTCCAAAAAGTTCACTTTCTCCAAGTTATGTTTTGGATTTTAAACACAAATACACCTTTTGTTGACCACATTTGCTGACCAATTAATTCTCTCATAGAGGTAGGCCTCACCGGTACCTATATTTTTTAAAAATATTTTACTCTTTTTTATTAAGTAATAAAAAAAGAAAAAACTCTGGTCTTTTTCTCGTTTACCTAAATTAATTACAATTCATGCGATGCGAGAAGTATGTTAGGAATTATGGATTATATACCATTTGTCCATGGTACCTTGATTAGGGAAGAGCCAAGAGAAAGTGGGCGGGCAACAAACTTGACACATAATTGAAATACAAATTGTACAATGACTATAGAATATAGAGATGGATTAGATATTGACTTTAAAAAGTATAGAGATCTTCTACATTGATTCCTTTTCAAAGTAATTCTTCAAGATGAAGTTGAAATTCCCAAAAACAAAAGAGATTCTTAGATCTGTGCCTTTCTAAGGTGATCAAAAACAACAATGGAGGACAAAGATATAAGCAAGTTGGTATCCGCAGGCCTCCTCTGCCTTCTATTTTCAGATTCAACATGGTAGTATTCTTGGTGAAATATTCAGCTTCCTCAATTACTTCATCCATCAGGCTACTCTTTCAATTTTTCTTATTTGGCGCGGAAAAGGGCAACATTAAATAAAGGTTTGATGTTGTTAATCAACTCAAACACACACACATCACCTACTTTTAAATCATTTTCTCGCACAAATCTCATCCATCTCTGGAGTCTGAAAGCCCTGCCATATTTGCATAAGTTGACATGCCAAGTTCTTTCGTCCGAAACACGAAGGATGGCCTTATCATGAGCCTGGTTAAGATGTTCCTTGACAAACTCGGCTGGCAAAGCCTGAAAAGGAAAAAAGGAATGCAGGAAAACCAACAATCAAATTTTGTGAGAGTATATTTATGATGTCATTTGATATGCAAAAGGAAGTATCTTTTCTAGCTTAGTTGTTTTCAGAATGGCATATACAGATAGAAGTTAGCAGAAGTTGTATGTGACATAGAAAGCTTACCAAATAACATCCACATATATTTGTGGGATGGATAGCAGCCGTGAAAGAAGGGTATTTAGATTTGTAAGCATTAGCTCTCAGAAGAGCTCTATCTTTTCCAATTGCTGCAACTGGATGCATCCTCCTTGGAACCTCAGGTCTTCGAATTACGAATTTTCGAGTCTTAGATGATCCACAAACATGTTCGATATTTTTTGTTTTACTAGTTGAACATGTTCTGTTTTTCTTGTGAGGCTGTGGTGCTATTGGAGATATCTTCCTTGTTTTAGGGCATGGTGGAAAGTCATCCAAACTATCTACAGAATCACCATCCTCATCAGTTTCTTCCCCATCAACATCTGCCGCATGTTGCAATAGATGAGGGATAGATAGTTAATCTTTATGGCACTTCCATCAAAATTAATTCAAAATTTAAAAGACAATGTACCTGGTGACAAGGTGCAATTTGCAGCTTCTACAGCACGGAAAATGACAACTTCAAACACAAGTCTAGTGTCATCAATCAACACAAACACGCACACATCATCAATATTCAAATTATTGCCTCGCACAAATTCATGCCAACCAGACTGGAACTTGGCTCTTGGTTTTGCTATAAATTCAACAACCCAAGCTCTCCCACCCAAATCCCACAGGGTAACGTTGGCAGAATTCTTACTAAGATGTCCCATAAGGATGGAAAAATCGGATGTCAACCACTGAAAGTAATTAAAAGGAAAACAAGAAAATGACATTAAGAAAATTTTGAAGAGAAAATATTTACGATTTTGCTTTGTGAAAGTATGTATCTTTGCTTCATTCTTTTTCACACTGAAATGATCTATACATCCAAGTTAGCAGAAGTTGTGATAGCCCAGAATGGTTGTCTATAGAAGCTTACCATTGGATGTCGACCGATATAAGAACGATGCATGGGGACTATGAAAGAAGGCTTGTCAGATTTGTATGCTTTTGCTCTCTGAAGAGCTAAAGCTTTTCCACTTGTTGTCAATGGATGCATCCTCCCACGAACGACTTGTGTTCGTTTTAGGAATCTTGGGGTGCTAGATGTGCCTCGATCATGTCTTTTTGCTGGAAAATCAACGTTGCCTGTAAAAGAATATAACATGAAATTACAACTTAGAACAGAAGAATGGCAGAATATGCAACAATATAAAACATGGAAAACCAAATGAATATTCCATAAATTTCATTTCTGATTTGGACCCAATTGTAAGTTAATGTTGTTTTGTGCTTTTACCACTTGAACTTGTTCTTTTTTTCTTGTGAGGCTGAGGACATGGCAACGAAGATTTCTCCTTTGATTTTCTTGGGCATAGTGGAAATTTGTCTAAGATTTCAAGAGAAGCATCATCAGATTCATCACTAGAATCATCATCTGCGTCAGTTTCTTTCATCTCTGGCATCGTTAATGGATATTCAATCTCTACGAAACTTTTATCAAATATGCAAATGTGAAATTTGGAATTCCCTTCATATCGAAAAACTAAGGAGTGACAATGCTCTAGAGAGTAAAACTCAGAGAACTCTGGCCAACCCTTGTCAAACCAAGCCTCACCCTTCCATCGTCTGAGTTCCACGTTCCATTTTGAACCATTTGGAAGCTTAAGAAGTACTGGATTTGATAGATCATCACCATATTTCCTCAAAAATTTCTTTGGAATACTCTGCACAGCACAAAACATGTCATCTGACTGATCATAAAGTGAAAAACGTAACTGGTCTTTTTGTGGCTATATTGGAGATGAATAGCTTAGCAACCTCTAAAAAAGGGTATTCGGATTTAAAAGCCTTAGCTCTCTCAAGACATGATCTATACATACAAGTTAACAGAAGTTGTGATGGCCCAGCATGGCAGTACATAGAAAGCTTACCATACGATATCCATCAATATTAGTGCGCCCCATGGAAACCATAAAAAAAGGGTTGTCAGACTTGAAAGCTTTAGCTCTCTGAAGAGCTATAGCCTCCACACTTGTAGTCGATGGATGCAGCCTCCCAAGAATCGGTTCTGTTCGCTTTGGGAATCTTGCAGTGATAGACTTGCCTCCACCATGTCTTTTAGCAGGAAAATCAACTTTGCCTGCTAAAGAATATAACAGGACATTACAAGTTAGGAGACAAACACACAGAAAACACAATAATGTAAAAGATCAAAACAAAAATGTACGAAATTTCCATTTCTGATTTGGACCAATTTTCATTTTCAATTTACTTCTCAATCATCATTTCATAAGGCTGAGTGTTTCTTGGTCTTATTAAGATGTAGAACTAAGATGTTTGGTTTCTGCTTTACCGCTTGAGCTTGTTCTGGCTTTCTTGTCAGGCCGAAGACACTGCAACGGAGATTTCTCCCTTGATTTTCTGGGGCGGGGTAAAGATTTGTCTAAGATTTCAGTAACATCACCAGAATCATCACTAGAATCATCAGAATTGGTTTCTTTCATCTTGGGCATTTTTAATGCATAGTCAATCTGTTTGAAACTTTGATCAAATATGCAAACGTTGAATTTAGAATTCCCTTCATATCGAAAAACTAACGAGTGACAGTTGTCCAGAGAGTAGAACTCAAAGAACTCAGGCCAACCCTTGTCAAACCAAGCCTCACCATCCCATCTTCTGAGTTCCATTTTCCATTTTGAACCACTTGGAACGTTAAGAAATACTGGATTTGACAGATCATCTCCACATTTCATCAAAAATTTATTTGGGATCCTCTGCACAACACAGAACATGTAAGTAACTGACCACAAAGTGAAAAGCATTATCTCATCTTTCTGTGGCTAAGATATGAGACATCTCAATAACATATTGCATAACCACTGCACCAAACATTTTTCAAACGCATAGAAAAAGGTTACCATTTATTTTATAATAAAATTTTAAAGAGTAAACTTGATTTAAAACAACCCAATGGACTCAATCATCAGAAATGATTCTTATGGAAATTGGAAACTTCGAGCATTACCAGGTTCCTTTTACTAAGTTATATATAGAGAGCAGAGCAAAGTACAGTTTGAGAGAGAGAGAGAGAGAGCTAGCTGCTTACAAGTTTGATGCATCTAGAAGCACCCTTCGGAATCATCATATAGAAATAGGGAGTGGTAGAGGAGAATCTTTTTGTACGGTTATTACGAAGAGAAGTCATGGTTGAAGATTTGAAGTTCAAAAGCGGAATCAGTACTCTCCCAGCTAGAAAACAGGGGTTCTGTTCTGTTTCTGTGTGATTTGGTGATGACCAATTTTTTTTTTTTTTTTTTAACAAAGGTGGTGACCAATTTACTCGGGCTTAAATTAATTGACCTGACCAATAAAAAAGTAATTGATCACTCACTCAACTTGATCAACTCAACGTCAGTGCTTCAACTCACTCACCCAGTATTTTTGAGGTCTTTTTTTTTCCTTCTGTTTTTTGAGATAGTTTTTTGGGTCATTTTTAGTGTAGGGGTATTTGTATTCTTTGGGATATATTTGTTTCGTCAATATTCTGATGAATGCAAAAATGTGTGTAGTAGTTGCATTTTTTGTTGTCAATATTGCGAAATACCGTAAAAATATAAAAAAATTAAAAGAAGCCTTTTTTTATTGTCACAAAGAAAAAAGGCTTATAAACATCTACAAATGTGCAAAATTTGAGTACACATTCTTCTCTTAGAGAATGCGCAGCTCAAAGAAAAGAAGCCCTTTTTTTTTTCAATGAGCAGCTCAATTGCTTAATTTGCAAAGGCAGACAATCCACTAGATAATTAAGTTGGCAATTGGAATTCAAACACTGAATTTCTTGCGTCTACGAAACTCCTGGAAAAACCAGCTCTACATTCTACATAAAACAAATGTATTGTTGAATATGCTGGTGAGAATGAATGCTCATAATGGAGATCAATTAAAACTGACTAAAAAAGTGTACAGAGATATCCTAGATGATAGATTTACATTGATACATTTTCAAAAGATCTGTCCAAGATGAAAACTGATATTCAAAATAACAAAAAAGGACAAAAATATATATATAAGCAACTTAATTTGCAGGCCTCCTCTGCCTTCAATGTTCAGATTCAACAACTTCATCTATCAGGATTCAGGCTTCTCTTTCAATTTGCGGTTGTTGAGTCTCGAGTGTGATAAAAGACAACATCAAATAAAGGTTTGATGCTGTTAACCAACACAAAGATACAAACATCACCTTTTACCAAACTATTCTCCCTTGCAAATTTCGGCCAGCCACCTTGGAATTTAGCTCTTCCAGCATATTGGCATAATTTGACAGACCACGTTCTTGCACCCGAAACCCGAAGGAAGACATAATTATTTGTCTGTTTAAGATGTTTCTTGACAAACGTGAATGGCACATTCTGGAAAAAGAAAGAAAGAAATAAATATATGAAGGAAAGACAATGATAAAACTTTGGAGAGAATGTTTATGATTTAATTTGCTCTGTAAAAGGAATGGGATGGCTCTATAGAAAGCTTACCATATTACGGTTATGGATATAACTGGTACACATAGCAACCTTGAAAAATGGGTGTTTGGATTTGAAAGCATTAGCTCTTTGAAGAGCTGTAGCATTTCCGCTTGCAGGGAAATCAACTTTTCCTGTTGAAGAATATAATCAAACATTACTGGTTAGAACAGAACAAAATAAGGTTATCAAAATAGATGAATCTTTGTTTTTTCATGGACTTCTCAAACTTCATTTCATCATATTGAATGCTTCTTAGTCTGACTAAGTTTGATCTTGGTGTAATTCTACTTTACCACTTGAACTGGCTTTGTTTTTCTTGGGAGGCTGAGGACATGGCATTGGAGATTTCTCCTTCATTCTTCTTGGGAAAGGTGTACAATTTTCTATAATTTCAACAGAATCGTCAGAAAGATAATCAGCATCACCAGACTCATCACCAGACTCATCACTAGGATCATCATCTTCATTAGTTTCTTCTATCTCAGGCACTGTTTGTTCCCTATCATTGGGGCAATTTGCAGCTTCTATGTTGGGAAAAATGACAACATCAAATAAAGGCTTAACCTTGTTGTCAATCAACTCAAAAACACACACATCATGAACTTTCAAATTATTGTCACGCACAAAGTCCATCCAACCAGACAGGAATTGAGCTCTTCCTCCTCCATATTGCAAATTAACAGGCCAAGTTCTCCGATCCAAAACTCGAAGGATAACCTCACCAGAATTCTTAATAGGATATAGTTTGTGAAACTCGGATGGCAACCACTGGAAAAGAAAAAAAAAGAAGAAAAGTGGAAGGAAAGAAGAAAACAATAAGAAAATCTTTAAAGAGAGATTGCTCCACTGATATAAGTAAACAGAATTTGTTATGGCCCAGCCAGCAAGCATGGTTGTCTATAGAAGCTTACCAACAAGAACCCGGTGATATATGAGGGCTTCATGGCAACAATGACAGAAAAAGGGTGTTGAGATTTGTAAGCATTAGCTCTCTGAAGAGCTATAGCTTTTCCACTTTTAGGCAATGGACGGATCCTCCCAAGAAACCCGGGTGTTCGTTTTTCGAATCTTCGAGTGCTTGATGTGCTTCCACTGCCTAATTTAGCAGGATAATCATCTTTCCCTGTTAAAAGAATACAACAGGGTATTGCAAACAAGAACATAATGTCGGAAAACACCACATGGTAATTATTAAGACCATGTAATCTATTAGTTTCATTTCTGATTTAGACTTCTGAAATATCAGTTTATAAAGTTGTGTAATTTCTTGGTTTAATTCTGATTTACCTCTTGAACTTGTCCTGTTTTTCTTCTGAGGCCTGGGACAAGGCAATGAAGATTTCTTCCTCGTTTTTCTTGGGCAGGTTGAATCGTCTGGTTGTTCTTCGACAGAATCATCACCAGAATCTTCATGAAAATCATCGTCTCTATCATCAGTTTCTTCCATCTCCTGCTTTCTCAAAGGATAGTCGATTTCTGTGCAAGTTCTATCAAAGATGCAAACCTGGAATTTGGAATTCCCTTGATATCCAAAAACTAGCCAGTGACCTCTGTCTAGGGAGTAAAACTCAGAGAAGTCTGCCCAACCCTTGTCAAACCACACCTCACCATCCAATCTTCTGAGGTCTACTTTCCATGCTGAACCACTTCCACTTGGAAGCTCAAGAGATACTGGATTTGATAGATCATCCCCATATTTCATCACAAAATTCTTTGGAATGCGCTGCACCACAGAGATTGTGTCACGTAACTGATCAAAACGGGAAAAGAATCATCTAAATTTTTTTTTTTTTTTGTGGATAAAAAAATGAATCATCTCAGACGTCTCATAACATAACAAACATTTTTTCACACATGTATGACTAGCAATATAAAGAGAGTGCGAGAAAGAGAGAGGTGCTTACAAGTTTTGCGTCACTGGAAGTGTTGCCCTTTAGAATGATCTTGAAAAAATGGGGAGTGGTAGGGGAAAATGTTGGCCAGTCATCAATTTCTTGGGGTAAAGAAGCCATAGCTGAACTTCTTTGGTGTGGAGTTTCAAAGCTTTGGAAGAAGGTGTGGAGTTTCACAGCACAGGTAACAGAGTTAATGCAAAATGCTTAATAGCCCAACCTTTTATCCAACCTACCTGACACTTCAAGCGTTACTGTTAAATTATTTATTAATATGCACATTATTTATTAAATTAAATTGAAAACCCACCATGTTGTTGAACTTAATGTGATACTGTTTATGTTGTTTAGACAAAAAAAATACTAAGAAAAAGATTGGCTCCTTAAAATTAAGGATAAACTCGTTCTCATTCTCAATATATATGACACTTTTTTTGTTCGGTCGATAATATATGTGGCATTTTATCTTCAATTAAAAAATCAATTATGTGCCAACGAGGATTAGCCCAGTAAAAAATTGTCTTGACTTGTGGAATAATTGTTTCAAGTTTGAATTTCTATGACACTATGATAGTGTGTGCGATAAACCAATCATGCTTGTAATTTAGACTATCGCTTGCATTAAGAAAACCAATCGCCCAATGTGGTAACCATGTTGGTAGCAAATAAAATTAAAAATCTTTTGGAAAAGAAAATTTTGGAAGAGCAAAAGTCCAAAGAAGTTGGGAAACAAACCAATCAACTGAATCCTTGTCCTAGCCTTTATATCATGTCAGTGAAAGTACGTAAACCAGTGACTTTTGAGTTGGCTTTGAATATATATTTTTTTATCAGATTTGAGTTGGCTTTAATTATTGGGTAAAATATTGTAGTGAATTCATCCGCCTGGGGCACATGGGATCATCCCCCATGAAGTTAGACTCGACATTGACTGCCTTGAAAAGTACAAAAGAAGGGGCACCAGCTTAAGACATTGGCTTCATTGAATTTTTGTTTTCTCTATTTACCCCCTGCTATGCCCAGTAAAAGTAAAACTATATAAGAAAAAATTAAAATTTAAAAGTGTAGTATTGTATGATTCTTAATCTTGTTTTTAAAGTTAAGGGAAGAATTGTCAACGGGGTCTAGCCTAGAGGTGTTCACGGTCCAATTTAGTCCAGTTTTCATCCCAAATCAGAATTAAAAATGGCATTATTCATTCAATCTGGTTTGGTTGGGTTTTGATGAAAAAATTATACAATATGGTATGGTCCAATTTACCTTTTTTTTTTTATAGATATTTTTTTAAATAAAACCTAACAAAAAATTTATTTTATTTTTTGGGCTTAAAAATTCACAAATGACTCAATTTCATGCAAAGGAAGGTGATTGGGCCTAGAAAAGATAGGTGATTTGGAGTTGAACTTGAGGAAAGATTAGTTATGGGCTTAGAAATTTAGCATTGGGTTTAAATATTTTATTAAAAAAATTAAAAAGTCAGTCCAAATCGACCCAATCTGATTTTTCACTTCAAGAACCAAAATCGGACCAAACTGTTCCAATTTGATTTTAGGTCAACTCGATCCAGTAATTGTGGGTTACTGGTGTTGTGTGTGTGTGTGAAAACCCTTCATCCCATGTAGTTTAAATTATCGCTTGTACTAAAAAAAAGTTTAAGGGAAGAATGTAAAGTGCCACTTACCTTTCAATTAGGTTGAATCTGTGAAGCAAATAACATATAGAAGTAATTAAGAAGTGCTTATTTTCTTATTACCAGTTGATTTAATCTCAGGAATGTAAGAAAGATCACCCCTCTTGAGGGTGGAATTTGTGAGAGGGGTTATTTAATCTACAAAGCACTAACATTCAAATTTATGAGTACATGCATGGAAATTGGAATGGGCTTCATATCTGATTGCCAACAGGTGTCCACGGCCTAAAGATTAGAAGCTGAGAAACATCAACCAATTAACTCCATTTTACTCATCAATGGTCAATTTATCCAATTTACCAGGATTGTTCAAATGTTTTTAATTTTGTGAAGAAAAAAAAACACTTAGGCCTAATTTATTTATACCAATTTTAGTGAAATCTCCAATCTAGATAAAAACATGCATGTTTTAAGCTGGATATAAATCTAGACCCCATGGCTGCACCACAGATGCTAGAACGTACAAATACATGTGCTTGTAGAATGAATGACAAACCGCAATTTAGATATAATAAACAAAATAAAATCCCATTTTGCTAACCAAAATGTTAGCAAAATGGGAAATCATTTTAGAAAAAGGAGTTACTTGTTCAAAAGGAAATCATTTTAGAATTTTGGCCCAGGCTCCAAAAAATTCAGGACCAGCTCTGTCTTTACGACTTGAACTTGTTCTCTTTTTCTGTTGGAGAACTCTCCTCTGTTTTTGGGAAGGGTGGAAAAACTCAGGATCATCTTCATGATCATTTTTAGTCGATGGATGCATCCTTTCAAGAAACCCAGGTGTTCGTTTTTGGAATCTTCTTGTGCTAGAGGTGCCTCCACCACCGTTTTTTTTAGCAAGAACCCATCTTTACCTGTAAAAAGATTACCATAAAATATTAGAAGCAAGAACAGAGTGGCAGAAAAGAATATGGAACTTTGCAATCGATTGACTTCTCAAATATCATTTCAAAAGGTGAGAGTTTCTTGGTCTAATAAAAAATGGAACCACATTGTGTAAGTTGATGTTGGTGATCTTGTTAGTTTGATAGGGCAGATAATCTCATGAGCAAATTATGCATGGAAAGAAAGCAGAAATTAAAAAACCACAAAAGGACTGATACATCTTGCAATTAGAGGAAGGAGTCTGACTTATCCAATTGGTTAACTGACTTGCATACACAAAAAAGAAAGAGTATTAAGTCTTAAAGAACAATTGCCAAGGACCTTTCACCAGAGTTTCAAGATCTTTTCACAACCCTTGTTTTTCTTGGGGGTGGAAACTTGTCCAAGATTTCAACAGAATCGTCACTGGAATCATCACCAAAATCATCACTCAAAGAGCCTGCTGAAGGAAAATCTTGAAGAAGCTTGGCGTGTCCACTGGAAAGGCAGCGCCTTTACCCTCTCTCCTGCTCCACACGAACCCAGTTTTAGTTTCAGAGAGTTGAAAGTAGCGTAGGCTCTGCTGCAAGGATGAACGTTTGAGCCCTTTTTTGTAGGAGAGAGAAGGACGTTGGAGGTCTTTAATTATGGAGAGAGAAAGTCTTGGGTTTTTGTTGGAGAGAAGGGCTGTGAAAAGTAATAGTGGGTTACTGGTATTTGAGGAAGAACCTTTGGTTAATGACCTTCACTGGTTCTGATATAAAGTTAGTATATTTTACAATAATGAAGATAGGAAGCTTTTGAAACCCCATTTTTCTTCATCTTTTTTCAGCTTTATTTAATTAAGAATTCTGGTTTAAGTGAAATTTGTGCAGCTAGGTAGCAAACGGATATGAATTAATGCACACAAATTATGTCTGCCTAGGAAACTTTAGTTTGAAAGATGATTTATGCATCAAAATATAGTAAGTTGCACCTACAATAAATCCAGGATTGTACAACATCAGAAATATTTAACTACAAAGTGACTCCCAAGTAGTATCCGGAGATCCTCTTTAACTATACAGCAAATAGTGGTCCATTTACATAGCAAAATGTGATAACTGAGCTCTTTGCATCCCTCTTTAAATGACATAACTTTGACTAATCAATGTCTGAAAATGTGAACTTTCAGTACAATGTCGTTTCTCTCAATGAGCTCAAACATACAAACGTCTCCTCCCCTCAAACAATTTTCTGTCGCAAATGCAGGCCAGCCACCAGAAAGTTTAGCTGATGATTCTTTAGTCCAACCAATCAAATTCACACGCCACGATCTCTCTCTAACCTGAAGAGTCACGGTTTGTTTCCTCCGTTTGACGAAACTCCGGGCAAACCTAACTGGTACATGCTGCATAAGATGGATATATGGTACTCAACACAATCACTATATGGAAATGAAACTCTACGCAAACCAAGTGAGGATTAGTAAATAAATAATGGAGGTGATTTTGAACTAGTGCATAGACAACATATATACATATACACATCTATGCACAAGCAATGAGCTTACATTTAGTATTTATGTTTGAAGCTAAGTTGTATAAGTATGTACTTGTAGAACCTACCAATGACTGATATGTTGGCCCTAAAGTGGCTCTAAAGGATGGATTCCTCAATCTTAATTTTGGGAATGTCGCATTCTCATGGGCTAACCAATTTCAAGAGAAGGATCAAGAGAGCAAGACACACCATTTTCACAAATTGTGGTGCGACCAGTTTCAACTTTATTTATGGGGCTTCTCCTTTTCTCAACTTGATCAATTGCTCCTCCGCCAAGGCCTGTGTTCCCCAAAAATTACACAAAAAAGAACAGAATATGTGTAAGTTACAATGCAGATAGAATGAGCAGATATTTCACAAATGAACAGATTTACCTGGTGACAAGGGGCAATCTTCAGCTTCGTTGGTGCGGTAAAAGACAACTTCAAGTAAACGTTCATTGCGGTCAATCAATACAAAAACACACACATCACCGACTTTCAAATTATTGTCCCTTGCAAACGCTGACCAACCATTCTGGAATCGAACCGTTGAATTTTCATATTTGAATTCAACAGGCCAAGTTCTTCCATCTAAAATCTTAAGGATTATGTTACCAGCAGACTGTTTGACGAGATGTTGCCTTGCAAACGAATGTGGCAAATGCTAAAACAAAAAGGAAATCGGGAAAAAAGATAAGAATTTATTTGAAACTAGTTATGATTCTGCTCTTTGAGGGGGAAGTGTCATTGCTTAATATTTTTTCACACTGACATCAAATAGGAGTTAGCATAAGTGTAATGATGCAGCAAGGTGTTATATAGAAAGCTTACCAGGTACTGTCGAAGGATATAAGCCGGTTGAATGGCAACCAAGCAATAAGGATTTTCGGATTTGAAAGCATTAGCTCTCTGAAGAGCCAGAGCTTTTTCACTTTTAGTCAATGGATGCGTCCTCCCAAGAACATCAGGTGTTCGTTTTAGGAATATTTGACTGCTAGATGAGCCTCCAAAATCTTTCTTTGTGGGCAGATCATCTTCTCCTGTTAAAGAATATAATAGGATATTACAAGACAAATAAGGTTGTATCTTAATTGTTTTGGTAGGAAACACAATAAGGTAAACAACACAAAGACCAAATATAACACTCTGTACTTTTTATTTCTGATTTAGACCAATGTGTTGCCTTGTTTTTCATTGCTCCTTTGCCAATGCATGCCTTTCCAAAAGCTAAAAAATAAATAAAAAGAAAACAGAACAAATCATATATGTGTAGGTTATGCATTCATAATGTTGCACAAACTCAAAATTAACAACTGATTACTTACCTGGAGGCAAGGAGCAATTTGCAGCTTCAGTAGCTCGGAAAAAGACAACTTCAAATGAGAGTTTAATGTCCTTAATCAAGATAAAGACACAAACATCCCCAAGTTTCAAATTATTATCCCTTACAAATACCCTCCAACCTTGCTGGAAAGTGGCTTTCAGTTTTGGATATGCAAACTTAACTGACCAAGTTCCTCCTTCCGAAACCTTAAGGATGGCATTAGCAGGCTGCTTCGTAAGATGTCTCTTGGCAAACCCTGTTGGCACAGTCTTTAAAAAAAATGGAAAGCAGGATATTAGACAATAAGAACAGTTTTGAAGAGAGAATATTGATTTATTATTTTGCTTAATACTTTTCACGCTACGGCTTTAAATTATTAGACTATGGAAATAGTTGTATTGTAACTTGTTTTTAGAAAGCTTACCAAAGGACCGTTTGTGATGTACGATGGCTGCATGACAACAGTAAAAGAAGGGCTTACAGATTCAAAAGCAATAGCTCTCTGAAGAGCTATGGTTTTTCCGCATGTAGTTGATGCATGCATCCTCCCAACACGATCTTTGACCTCTGATGGTGCTAATGGAGATTTGTCCCTTGTTTTTGGGCAGGAGGGGAACGTGTCCAATGTTTCAACAGAATCATCATCTGATTCATCTTCCTCTGTTCAAGATTATAATAGGATTTATTGCAAACTAGAACATAATGAGACAAAACACAATAAGAAAAAAATTACATATTCCTTACTTTTCATTTCTGATCTTGAGCAATCTGAGGCTTTGTTTCTCAGAGAAGTTTGAGTCTTTGTTGGTCTAAAGTTGATGTTGCATTCTGCTTTACCACATGTTCTCATTTTCTTGTGCGGCTGAGGACATGGCAATGGAGATTTCTCCCTTGCTTTTCTTGGGCAGGGTGGAAAACCATCCAAGATTTCTACAGAGTTATCATCATCTTCTTCTTCTTCTTCTTCTTCATAATCAGTTTTTTCCATTTTGGGCTTTGTTATGTGATATTCAACCTCAGTAGATGTTCTGTCAAATATTAAAACATGGAAGTTTGAGTTCCCTTCGTATCCAAAGACTAGCCAATTAGCATAGTCAAGAGAGCAAAACTTGGAGAACTCAGGCCAACCCTTGTCAAACCAAACCCCACCATTATTGCATCTTCTGAGTTCTATTTCCCATTCTGCACCATTTGGAAGTTTAAGATGTACTGGACTGGATAAATGTTCTCCATATTTCGTCACAAACTTCATTGGAATTTTCTGCAGAACAAAACATGTCAAGGCTTCAATAAAAATAACAAAAGAAATGAATATTTCAATAATCAGAAAACATTCTTAGCATAGTAATATAGGGAGAGAGAGAGGTGCTTACAATTCTGATGTTTTTAGAAGTGTCATCTAGAATGATCTTGAAGAAGTGGGGTATGGGAGCTGAAGATGTTGGAGTGTCATGAACAGAAGCCATGGCTGAATTAGCTCAAAAACTTGATTGAGAGATGTGTTTCAAAATCAGAAGCTTGAATGAGTTTTATAGAAGCATGTGAGACGGAGTTGATATAGTTCACTAAGCTCGATAAGGAATCTATTTATTTCAATCAACAGAAGGGCCATTACTTTTTTTTTTTGGGGGGAAATGAAGAGTCACTACTTTAGTCCGTACTTATTACGACCCCATGCTTGTTGATTGGTTTTTATTTATTTTTTTATTTATGTCTTTATCTCTTCAATTATTATTTTTCTTTTGAGATATAGTTATTTCTTCATGTTTAAACAAAAAATATAAGTTATTTCTCCAATATTACCTGTGTGCCACTTATTTTTCTTCACTTTGGCTCATGATTAGTGGCATCAATGATCAATCTAGTCGAACAGATAAAATCAGTCGATTCAAATCGTAATTATCAGTTTAGTTTGGTTTTGATCAAGAGAAACTCAAAAGATTTAAAATCGAACCAGACCATATATGATTTGATTTGGTTTGATATTGAGCTCTTATTTTTATTTTACATGTGTAGCACTTTATTACATAATAACGCTATATGGATGTTGAATTTGAAGTTTGATGGACCTTAGGAGTTAATGATATTTGAATTGTAGCTATATTAGTTATTGAAATTCAAAGTTTTATGACAGGTTGAGTTTTAGGATGGTTTGATCCTATAGAAAACAAAAATAGAATGTAGCAAGTTATGAAATTTTGTTGTAATTGGGCTAACAATGTTGAAAAATGCAAAAAGGAAAGTTATTTAGGCTTAGGCCCAAACCAGCCGAACAAAACCGAATCAAAATCGTCTTAAATTGGTTTGGTTTGGTTTAGTTTCCTTCATGATTTGTGTCAAAACCAACTGAACCAAATCATTATATTGTAATTGATTCGGCTACAATTTGGAAGTGAAACCGACCCAAATCAGATCGTGCCCACACTTTATCAAGGAGAACATTTTTACTCACCCATAATTGGTGGTGATCAAAGAATTGGTGTTTGGTAATAAATTTGGTCAAAATAAATTGTGCGTGGGTAATGGTTGAACGGATGAGAATGTCCTTAGTAGTTAGACCCAAACATTGTTATTTTGTCCCTTTTCATCGTGCACCTACCTAGGAATTAAGTTGATGGAAAGCTAAGACATGATAATAATGCAAATAAACAAATTGTGTCTGTACAGAGTAGTGGTGGGCATCAATCGGGCTAAATTGACTAAATGGGCGAATTCAAATTATAATTATGGGTTTAGTTTGGTTTAGAAAAAGTCAAACGGTTTAAAAATCGAACTGGACTGTATATTGTATAATTTAATTTGGTTTTGGGCTATTGTAAACAGGCTTAAACCGAACCGAATCATCTTCTTATATATTTTTTTATTTTATTTTATTTTGCACATGTAGTCCTTTAATTAGATATAACTAAATATGAATGTTGAATTTGAAGTTTGATAGACCTTTGAAGTTATTGATATTTGAATTTTAGCTATATTAGTTATTGAAAATTGAAGTTTTATGGAATGTTGAGTTTTAGGATGGTTTGATATACTAGAAAATGAAAAAAGTATATAGTGAGTTGTGAATTTTTTTGGTTGTAATTGGACTAACAATATTGAAAAAATGCAAAAGGAAAAATAATTGGGCTTAGGGCCGAACCAAACCAAACCAAATTGCCTTAAATTGGTTTAGTTTGGTTCTGTTTCCTCCATGATTTTTTGTTAAAACCAAACCAAACAGTTATATTGTAATTGATTTGGCTACGATTTTGATATGAAACTGATCCAATCCGAATCGTGCTTGGGGTAAAGTGATCTTTTATCTTTACACTTGCGGTTCTCATTTCCTTTTACTTCAATAATAATAACCCTTGCTGGCAACGAGGTCTAGCCCAATGAAAAGGGTCTTTACTTGTAGACTCGCGGTCTTAAGTTCGAACCCATACGACATCTTGGTAGTGTGTGTGTGAGAGAAACTCCTACTCCCCTTTTAGCTATCAATTGTATTTTTTTTTTTAATAAAAAAAAACCTTGCTAAAAAAATCTTTGTGATTAACAATCATCTCCTTTTATACGATGTATCAATAAGATTTTGCCTAGAAACTTAAACGATAAGATAATGCACCTAAAACTCAAGATTTTGATAAGATCAGAAATATTACAAGTATAGCACAATTAACTATTGTAGGAGCTAAAATACGCAAACACATCTCCTTTCTTTTTCAAAGGTTATTAGCTAATTGTAGGAGCTGCGCTATTATGATTCATGAGAAGAAACTCATCAAAACCCACGTGAGAATCTTTTTGTCCCCTCGGCCAAACCACAAACGTCATTGACTAGATTACGAGGCTCTGCAATATGTGCTAGCCAGCTGGTGTTTCCTTTTTTTAACCCACCAATGACCACAGCAGCATGCTAAGTAAAATATTACGGACAAAGAGCATTTATTTATTTCTATCATTTCCACGTCTGGGATGATGATGGCTTCGTATTTTTCCTGAATTTGGCATTTGGATTTGTACTTTTTATCCTGTTCATAATGTTCCAAAATATTGCAGAACCATATTTTTAAAAGTTCAAAAAAAAATTCATCTTCAAATATTCATAAAATTAAGTCACAAGTTAACCGAGAAGAAAGCATAACATGATAATAAAAGAGGTCTTGCATATAAGCTAGAAACAACATATCACTCATAAGCTACCTTATATATGCATCATTCTTCGTCTTCAACTCGGAAGATGCCAACTTTGAATGCAATTTTATCAGGGCCCTTATTTATGAGCTCAAACACACAGGCATCACCTTCTTCCAAATGATTGTCCTTCACAAATGCCCCCCAACCAAAATTGTGGAATCTTGTTCTTGACCTCCCATTGTATACAGTGGTAATGCACTTGACTGCCCAAGATCTCTCATCATTTGAGATCTGCAGGGTCACATCTGATGAAACACCTCTTGCACATATGTGTTTGTTGGCAAAGGGTACACTTATTGGCTTCAAACATAAGAAAACACAAAATAAGAGAACCAAATTACCAACCAAAATTGAAATATATATATATCATTGTGTCCAGCTCGTTTCTCTCCTAACTCATTAGGGTTGCTTACCAGGTGAGTTGATAAGTATGATAGATGCATTTTCATCACAAAAAATGGATTGTTAGATTTGAAGCTTAAAGCTTTTGAGTATGCTAAATCTTCGAGTTCTGTCTTTGCAAAAGTTCTCAATGGAGCCTCTGATGCAGTAGACTTTCCTCCCTGATCAGCACCTGTTTAGCTCCCATGATCAAAACCATGACAAGTCACCAAAGGAAAGAAGAACCAAAAAATATCATAACCAAATTTACAGAATTCTCTAAGGACTAGGTGAACTTACCATGAGTTCTTTTTTCCCTGTCATGCTTCTTTCCTTGACCTTCAGTTTCACTACTTGGATTGGAATTGCCTTCAGCTTCATCATCAGTGCTTGAACTGAAATACTCCAACTCTAGAGTATTTCTCATGAAAATGCGAACTCTGAAATGGGAATGTTCCCCTTCATATCTGAAGATTAACAAGCAACCATGCTTTAGGGAGTAAAATTTCGCGAATTCTGGCCATCCCTTTTGCATCCAAATCTCTCCGTTGCAGGGCCTAGTTAGTTTTACTGGCCAAACTGCACCATCTGGAACCTCAAGGAATATTTTGTCCGCCATCAAATCTCCATATTCCATCACAACCATCTTTGGAATTTTCTACAATATTAACAACTTCCTCATATTAAGATATGTTCATGTATAAAATATGTGCATGAAAAATAAATAAATAAAAAGGATACAAAGATCGGACTACTTGCGGCATGCAGCTGGTTAATTTCCTTTGAGTTTGAGTTACCCTTTGAAAACTAATTACATTTAGGGTTAAAGAGTATAACATTCTCTTTTTCTTTTAGATGAAAAAGGAAAACATGTTAAGGTCTGAAAAGAAGACTGACAAGGAGAATAAAGATGAAGAAAAAGCTAGCTAGGTTTCAACTTACAAGCTTCCCATCTTGAAGAGCCTGCTGAACGACAATCTTGAGGAAGCTTGGAAATGGAGTGCTCAATTGAAAGGCAGGGCCTTTGCCCTCTCTCCTGCTCCTAGAACTCATATGATCAAAGTTAATGAGACCCTTTTTTTTCTTTCTGTTTTTGTTTTTGGGAGGCTTTCTACACCATGGAGAGGGTGACTGATGATATATCCATTTGTGAAGACATCAGAGAAGATGGCTTATCAACCATGTGCAAATGCTGTGTTTTTATTTAAAGTAATTAATGCAGATGTGGATGGGTTAGGAACTTAGGACCACATTGATCGGGACTTTTTTGATATGCAGACATAGATGTAGACTTTTTTTTTTTTTTCATATGAGCAAAGCTTGGCTCTTTAGGAGCTTCCTCCTTAAAGCAAATGAGATTTTGACACTTGTTAAATTCCAAAACAAAGAAAGTTTGAAGAATTTCAAAAATGGAAAAAGTTAAATGAAAGAGACAAGTGTCAAAACGTCATTTGTTTTGAGAATGAGCTCATTCTCAGTTTTAAGGAGCCAAGGTTTTTCCTTTTCGTATTTGTTTCCCCTCACATACGTTGGTGAAGTCATAAGTATACATAGGCAAGGCGCAGTCCCATGAAACAAATACAAGTTGGGATGTTGGCAAGGGTTGCAATTGTTGATACTCTTATTTTAGTATATAATAATTAAGTTAATGTTGAATTTAAATTAAGTTGTACAAAATTTTAAATAAATAAACTTTTAAAGGTATTGTGACCAATAATCAGCATTTGAAAATGTTTACCACAAATGTCGATAAGGAAAAAGACGCAAACATCTCCTTCTTTTAACCAATTTTCCTTTGCAAATGCTACCCAGCCAGTAAATCGATCGTTTAGAGGATGAAAAATCAGTCTCACAGGCCATGATCTATCTCCAACCCAATTTCCAAAGCATCACCAATTGATTCTCCATATTACAGTGAAATGCTTCCCAAAACTAACTGGAACATGCTGCATAACATAGATAAGATAGTAAATAATAATTAAAACATAACAACCAATTAAAGTATTTAAAAAAGAGAAATTCAGATTACGCTATTCAATGTGTATAGCTGCGCGGCTATAATTTAAAAAAAAAATCTATTTAAAGAGCATAGCCAAACGGTTATACAGGTGAAATATTATATTTATGGAGTATAGCCGCGCGGCTATACTCTCTTAACAAAAGCACGCCCCAAGCGCCGGGCTAGTCCATTTTTATAAATAGTATCGCCGCACGGCTATACACCTGATTTTTTTTAATTATAAAACAGCCGCGCGGCTATACTCTCTCCAAAAACACGCGGTAAGGGTTGGGGGTACCCCGTTTTCATATATATAAAATAGTATAGCCGTGCGGCTATACGTCGGAATTTTTTTTTTTAAAGGGGTATGGCCGCGCGGCTACACGTCGGATTTTTATTTTTTTTTAATAATAAAAAAGGGTATAGCCGGGCGGCGACACTATTTTCACACGCTAAGCCCTGAGCGGGAAACATATATTTTATATAAAATAAATAGTATAGCCGTTCCCGATTTTTTTTTAAGAGTATAGCCGCCCGGCTATACGATTTTCACAAAAACAAGCACCAAGCGCTGGGCGGGTCCTTTTCTTTTTTTATGAAGAAAAGCAGAAAACCTCAGAGAAGAAGATGAAAAAAAGCTCCCAATGATTAAGTTACAAACTAATCCAGATCAGTTACAACTAAGCTTACACAGGCTTATATAGCATTGCCGACAACTTAATCTAATCTAACAATGAGCACACATGGGAACCATGAACTAAGTCTGAAACTTTCTTGACCTGTCATGTCTACTTCATATAAAGCAATCTAGAGCCTCTCTGTTAATTAAATTCCTAGACCAAGAAAGAAAAAGTCCCATATGTAGTGCAAAGCATGTACACATATATAGTTAAAGAGAGACAATTGGGCTAGCTTACAAGTTGTAGCAGAAAAGTTTGGGCGAAGAGAAGGAGCTATTGAGTTGAGATGAGATGTATGTTCACCGACAAGACTTCCAGGGATAAAAAAATAAAAGCTTTGAGTTGAGTTGTATGTTCAAAATGAAGACCTGTGGCTTCATTTTTATGGTGGATTTGTTCTCTGTTGTATTCATTTAGTTGCATGTGTGCCATCTCACCTAAAGTGAAGTACAGTGGCAGGGAGTTATGAAGGCTCTGCCAACCACAAACACTTAACATGAAAGAGGAAAAGCTTGTACGGTTGTAGAAAATTGGGATTGGACTCATTGGACAAATGTGGATATATATATTTATTATAGCAAATTGTGGAGATCGAAAGAAAAAGCTATGCCAATTTGCCAAGTGACTTTACAAGTATGATTTTCGACCAAAAAAAAAAAAAAGACTTTACAAGTATGATTTTGTTTGAATTGTTTACCACACCAAATGGTTTTGGGATATTGCATTATGACCAGATTGAGGCTAGTACTATACCATTGCCAAACAAGGCATAAACTTTTCAGAAAAGCAGAGGCATGACATGATGCAGAAAAACACCACCCATCAGCTCTTTGTGAAGTCCAAATACAGCTGTACAACATTGGCAAAAAAAAAATGGTAGAGAAGAAAATGCCAATTTTAACAAGATGTTTTTAGGTGCTTAACAAAGCATTATAGCCAAACAAAACAAAGAACATGCAAGAAAAGGGTAGAGATGTAATAATCAACATCTAAATATGTGCATGCAGGTGTCCTTTTCAGGAAAGAACATGCCAAAATAAAATTTTGTGTTCAGAAAAATATAAGGTAAAGAACAAGAGGCCTAAAAACAAAGATATTTTGGCCTGTTATTGATATGAACTGTTCATGTTAAGTACAACAGATGCTTTACTTCTCTTCCAATGCAACAGAAGCATAGAGCTGAGCATGGAGATGTGTTGGACCTCAAATTTAAAATTGAGTAACTGTATGAGCTTAGAGTGAAGCCAAATAGCTTGAATTCATCACGTTGAGAAAAATAAATCATTAAAAACATTAAGAAGTTAAGTAAAATTAGTCTATCTCAAACTATCAACTTCAACACATCCAGACAGACTTATAAGTAGTTACCAGTCACAAGTTCACAACAAAAGATGAAAGCATATAACTTGTAAAGAGAGGTCTTGCACATGAACTGAAAATAATAACATAGTCATAATCTTCCATTCACTACTGTGGGTGGCATCAGTCAAACTTGATCTTTATCTCGGAATATGCGAACTCTGAGTTTAATTTTAGGAGCCTTTTCTATCAACTCAAACACACAAGCATCCCCTTCTTCCAGTTGATTGTCCCTCACAAATGCTTGCCAGCCATGATGATGTAATCTTGCACATAACTGACCACAGTATACATCGATCATGCACCTAACAGACCAAGTTTTCTTATCTGAAATCTGTAGGGTCACATTGCATTCGCCATCTGAAAGGATATGTTTCATGACAAAGGATGAAGAGATTCTCTGCAAACATCAGAGAAGATAAACATGGCCAAAAGGGAGTTATTAGTTACATATATGCTGAGAGATTATTCAAAATGTGTTGATCTTTGAAGGAGTCCATTGTGCCAAATTCGTGTCTCTCATCATACAAATGGAGTTGTTAGAGACCCAAAAAAAAAAACAAAGCTTACCAAGTGATTTAGAACATATGATGGTTGCATTCTGATCACAGTAAATGGATTGTCGTATTTGAAACTGCTAGCTTTGGCAAAGGCTCTACCTTTCAAACTTTCAAGTTTAGCAGTTCTCAAATCAACCTCCGATGATTTGTGTGAAGCAGTCTTTCCTCCATCACCACCTGTTTAATTATTCCAAAGACTCAATTTCATCATGACAAGTCCCAAAAGAAAAAGAAACATTCCAAAAGCATTATTCTTAATGAGCACTCACACAAACAGAACCAAATTTCCATATATACCAACCAAATTCTTTAAGGAAACTAGGTGAACCTACCATGTGTCCTCTTTTCTCCTTCAGTTTGATCACCACTTGTGTTAGAATTGCCTTCAGTATCGTCACTTGAACTGTTATACTCCATCTCTAAAGTATTCTTTCTAAAAATGCGAAGCTGGAAATGGGAACATTTCCCTGCATAGCTGAACACCAAGAAGCATCCATCTTCTAGGGAGTAAGACTTTGCAAATTCTGGCCAGCCCCTTCCTAAACAAATCTCGCGATCACGCCTAGTCAATTCAATGGGCCAAATTGATCCATCTGGAACTTCAAAGTACGCTGTGTCTGCTATATAATCTCCATACGTATGCACAGCAATAATTGGAATTTTCTGTAATTAATAGTGTCCTCAAATTTAAGCTGTGCATGCATGTTTATAGGGTAGCATATAGAAACACAAGACATATGACATGAACAAATAAAACCATGAAAATATAAATGGACGTTATTCAGCAGCTGGTTTGAGTTAATTTCAAATGGAGAACAAGATGGATATAAGGAGAGGTGCATGAAGAAATCATTATATGAAGCAACTTGAAAATAAAAATGAGAAATATCAACACAAGGTTTCAACTTTAAACTGACAGACTAAAGCTAAACTGAGGAAATGAAGCAAAGTTATCAACTTACGAGCTTCCCATCTTGAAGTGTCCTTTCCAAGATAATCTTGAAGAAGCTTGGAGCATTCACCAGAGAGGCAGGGGACTCGGATGAGTTTGAATAATTCATCTCACCATTTAAGTTTTCTTCTTTAACACTTGAACCGAAATAGTCTATCTCTAAAGGAGACGTCATGAAAATTCTTACTTGGAAATGAGAGTGAAGCCCTTCATAGCTGAAGAGCAATACGTAGCCAAAGGCTAGTGAGTAAAAATCTGCGAAGTTTGACCAGCCTTGTTGTAACCAAACCTGGCCATTACGCTTTATCAATCCTACAGGCCATACCGCGCTATTCGGAACCTTGAGAAAGACTGTGTCTCCTAGACAATCTCCATACTTTGTCACAACACTCTCTGGAAATTTCTGTAAATGAAAAACTTCCTCTGAGTAAGATATAGCTATAGGGTTTAGCTTTAGCATATAACAATAAGGTACATAGTGATACGAATAAATAAAAGAAGGAAAGTATTCAACTTACAAGAACATCCTTTGACAAGACTATCTTTGTAGAATAAACTAAAAACTCACGGCAGCTAACTCACAGACAACAAACAGACCAAACACCAAATGATGGCATGCAGATGAAATCCAAAGAAAATCAAGCAAGAAAACACTCACTCAAGAACTCACACAGACTCAGAAGAGAATAGAAAGAAGAAGACTCAAGCGTTTTGCTAGCTGAGTTAACATTCAATAATTATAGTTTTTACTACAACTCTCATTACAAAGCAAGAGACCAACGTCTCTTTGAGAGACAAACTTTTTGTCAAAAGAGAAAAGTTCTATTGGGACAACAACCGACAGCATGGGTAGAATAACAGCAGCTCATTGAGCCAATAAACAAAATATTCCACCCGACAGCATGCTCTTACAAAAGTAGCTTTGGATTCCTGCTTGGTTTAACTTCCAACAATCTTGAAGAAGCTCCGAGAGTCCACAGGAAAGGCAAGGCCTTTGCCATGTCGACTAGATGAACCCATTGGAGCTGAGAGAGAGTTGAGAGCTAGCGTAGGTGTTGTGCTGCAAAAAGAGAGAGTTGAGAGAAACAGGCTTTGCTTGCAGCAATAGGAGGAGGTAATTGTTCAGATGCTATATTTGAACAACCCATTTCACCATTAGATCTTTTTTATATGATCTCAACCGTTTATTATTTCATATTTTTCTTGTGCGTTATCTTATATTTATTTGGTTACTTGAATGTTTCTGTGTTATCCAGAGGTCTTTGGGAACTCATGAATACACACAGCTGTAGCCATATGAAGACTACGTACAACGTGCTTTACAAGCATAAATTTTCACCATTATATGTCAGTATGCAAGACAAACCAGAGACTTTGCTTAAATGCTCTTTGCCTCTTTCAGTTTTGAGTTACAAAGATTTTTCTGTCTTCGTATTTTTGGGTGACCATTCTTATACAAAGAGTAAAGTTGGGGCAAAGTTTTATATATATTGAGCTTTAGTAAATTATCAGAATTGCAGGATAGTATTAATAAATGCAGCAGAGGTTTTATTATCTGCCAATGCGAGCTTGGAGATGTAAGATGCGATTTTTCATTATAGGTAGAGATTTAAATGTTTGTGTATCATCCAAACAGCTTTTTTGGGGAGTAAGAATTCAAGATTGGCAGACTCAGTCAAACCCACAAACTGATCATGGGATGCTTTACAAATTACAAAGCAGAAAGTTTTCACCAAAATGTTGCTAAGCTAGCTAGAGAACCTATATATGCCAGCATGCTTTGCCTTTTTGAGTTTGTTTCCTTTTTGGAGGTGGATTGGCACTTGTCAGATATGAGATTTTTCTTTGGGCTTCGGCCTTCCATAATACCAAAAGAAAAAAAAATGTCATTTAAACTATGATGGGCAGTATATAGGGGAAGGTGCGGAAGGTAGGAGGGAAGAAAGAAAAAGAAACTACTTTTCCTAAAACATAACAACTAATTAAAGTAATTAAAAAAGAGAAATTCAGATTATGCTATTCAATGGGTATCGCCGAGCGGCTATACTTTTAAAAAACTTCTACTTCTACAGTACAGCCGCACGGCTATATATTTGGAATATTCCATTTACGCTTTTTACAAAAACACGCTCTAAGCGCTGGGCGGGTCTTCCTTCTTAATTATAAATCGTATAGCCGAGCGGCTATACTCTGGATTTTTTTAAAAAAATAAAAATAAAAAAGAAACACGCGCTAAGCGCTGGCGGGCATTTTTCTGTTGATTGTATAGCCGCGCGGCTATACTCAGGATTTTTGGCTATACGCTTTTCACCAAAACCCGCGCCAAGAGGTGGGGGGATTTTTTTTAGTTATAATCGTATAGCCGCGCGGCTATACTCCGGATTTTTTTAAATTAAAAAGAGTATAGCCGCGCGGCGTTACTGGGGTATCTTTAAAAAATTATAAAATTTAAAAAATGGCGTATAGCCGCGCGGCCATACGATTTATAAAATTTATAAAAAAAGGGGCCTAGCGATTCACGCACGTGTCAAAAACGGTATAGCCGATCGGCTCTAATATTTTTTTTTTAAAACCCGTAGTATAGCCGCCTGGCTATAGTCTTTAAATACATTATAGTTAAAAGGTAAAGCGCCGGCTATACCATTTATAAAATTTGAAAAAAAAGAGGACGTGCCCACGTGTCAAAAGATATAGCCACATGGCTATACGATATATTAAAAAAATTATAATATTAAAACCCCAGGAAAGCCGCGCGGCCATACTATGTGAGAATTATATGTATAATACTTGAATTTTGTATGTATTATTGAAAATCTTGTAAAAATATGCATATTAAACATGAAAACAAGTACTATTTATTTAAAATACATGTATTAAACAAGAAAAAATATGTATTTTTCATATTTAATACACTTGTTTTTATAAAAACATTTCAATAATAAGCACAAATTTCACGTGTTATACACATAATACTCACATATTATTGAATAAAAATAAATTTTAATAAAATATTTAAATACTAATTATTCACTAAGTAAATAATAATTAAAATGCAACTACTAATTAAAGTAATTAAAAGAGAGAAATTCAGATTATGCTATTCAATAGATATAGCCGCGCGGCTGTACTAGTAAAAAAAATTATATTTATAGAGTATCGCCGCTCGGCTAAACGGTTGAAATATTCTATTTATAGTATAGCCGCGCGGCGATACTCTTTAAATATTATATTTAAACAGTGTAGTTGTACAATGTACGTTGATAAAATTGGAACTTATACATTGACCGTTGTACTTGTACACACATCGTCAAACTAAACAGACCCATTTTCGTAATTTGGCTTCACATAAAACCCCAACGTAGACCCCTCGCCACCACATTAACCCCCACCACCATGCGCCACCTCCTAAAACCCCTACGCCATCACTGCAGCCGCCTGCGGTGGGCCCACCACAGGGCCCAGAAGGCGGCAGCGAGCCCATCACCGCCGCCGAGACTACCACGGCCGCCTCCGAAGCCCGAGAGCATAACCTTCCACAACCACTCGTGGGAGGACCCGTACAGCTGGATGTCGAAGCTCAACGACAAGGTGGCGATGCGCCACCTGGACATGTACATGGAGCAAGAGGAGAAGTACACCGAGGCCACCATGTCCGGCACCGATCGCCTCCAGAGCAAGCTCCAGTCCGAGATGGCCTCTCGCTTCGCCTCCGACCTCTCCACCCCTCCCCTTCGCTGGGGCCCGTGGTATGAACCGTAATTACCGCTTCAATTTCGTCCATTTTTGGTTGTTTCAGCTGATTGAGAGTTGTGATGCGCGCAGGTTGTACTATCGGCGTGTGGAGGAAGGAAAGCAATTCCCGGTGCTCTGTCGCAGACTCGCAAGTTTAAACGACGAGTTCATTTCGCATAAATCGCCTTCTGCTGGATTTGATTTCACTTCGGGGAAGAGAATTGAGCAGAAGCTCCTTGATTACAATCAAGAAGCCCAAAGATTTGGAGGTAAATTTATACTTTTTAAATAATTTATAAATTTAAAGGCTAGATTTTTTTGTTTTTGGATTTATTTGTTCTATTTAATTTTGTGTAGGTTATGCTTACGAAGAGTTATCAGAAGTATCTCCAGATCATCGGTTTATAGCTTACACAATGTATGATAAGGAGAGTGACTTCTTTAAGTTATCTGTTAGGAATTTAAATTCTGGTGCATTGTGTAGTAAGCCTCAAGCAGATCGTGTCTCGAATTTGGCTTGGGCCAAAGACGGTCAGGCATTGCTTTATGTTGTTACTGATCAAAACAAGCGGCCATGTAGGTCTGTAATTTGCGAAATTTTTACAATTTATGTGTGTTATTTTGTTACACCAAAATGAAATGTTGGTAATTTTAAGCTTTTGATCAATCAGGATATATTGTAGCATGATTGGATCAACCGATGATGACTTTTTGATTCTAGAAGAAACAGATGAAAATGTTTATGTTAACATTCGACACACCAAAGATTTCCGGTTTGTGACTGTACATACTTTCTCTACCGCATCTTCCAAGGTATTGCTTTGAAAATGACTTTGTGATCAGAGCATCCATTTTGTTTCAAGTGATATAGTAATTGTGACCTCTTTTTAGGTGTTTTTGATAAATGCAGCTGATCCATCGTCCGGGGTGAACTTAGTTTGGGAGTGTGAAGGTAAATCTCATGGCATACTTGAGCATCACCAAGGATATCTTTATCTGTTTACGGATGCTGCCAAAGAGGGCCAGTCGGTTGATTACCATTATCTTCTTCGTAGTCATTTAGATTCTTCTTCCAGTCCGAGAACATGGGAGGTCTGTGGCTTAACTGTGCATTATGTGTTTCTTAATCAATCTTTATTTTTTGGATTTTGAAGTTTTCTGCTTTTGACTGTTTGTCATTCTATGCATGCAACTATAGCTCATTTCTCTTTTTTAGTCCTTTATCTGTGTATGGCTCTCAAATGGATGTTTTGAGTAGAAATGTTTTGTTTTCAAGTATGAGCATTTAAGTTTGATTTCTGTTTTTATCTGCATGATTTTTGTTGTTTACTCTGGATAGTTACTCCAAGACAATAATTTACTGTCTTTATTTACTGCAGAGTGTATTTACCGATGACCCGGATTGGGTTGTTGAGGATCTTGATTTCAGTCATACACACTTGGTAGTTACTTTAAGGGAAGGGAGAAACTTTAGACTTTGTTCCGTCACTTTACCTTTGCCTGCTGGGAAGGTAGGTTAACAACACCAACTTCTTTGGGGTATGTGCATAATGCATTGTCAACAACAATTTCAATGTGAAAGTATTTCGAACATGCTCTTCAATTCTATTATTCTCATATTTTTCACCTCATGCTGTATCAGGGACCAGTTCATCTAAAAGAGCTTCACCCACAATTCCTGCCTCTTCCAAAATATGTTTCTCAAATTTCACCTGGACCAAATTATGACTACCATTCATCAAAGATGCGCTTTACAATATCATCACCTGTGGTATGTGAGTTACAATGATCACTTCCTTCTAAAGATTGCTGCAGGATTATTCCATAGCTATATGCTTTCATAATGTGCTTTTCGTTATACCAGAGAAGTTGTTAAATGTCATGACTGTAATTTGAGCCTCTGCCTTTTCTAAATGGGTTGTGTAAAGTAATCCTTTCCCGAAAAACTGATCTCAAAATTTTGATCACCTGCCCAGATTGGTTTAGAATTCATGATTATTTGAAGGTCAAGGTTTTCACTTTATGCATTAGGACCATTAAGCACAATATACATCCTTCTGCTTTATGATTACTGAATTTGTAGCACAGATAGCACCCTCCTAAATAGTACAGAAAGTATGATGTTTCATAATTGTTCTTCAAATTAGTTTTGATTTGTCTCTCTATTCTTATCAGTTTCTGGAAAGAGTTTGCATGTCCATATTTCAGATTATGAACCCAATCTTCTGAACTTTTCACAGATGCCTGATGCTGTGGTTGATTATGACCTGTCAAATGGAGAGTGGAATATCGTTCAACAGCAGAATATTCTTCATGAGAGAACACGGGTTTTGTATGGAACAGCTTCTTCAGCAAGCATCATCGAGGAAACCTTAAATTCAAAAACTTCTAATCCTTCAAATGAAGTCAACTCTGATGATGATCAGTTGTGGAATGGTCTTTCTGAGTTTTATGCTTGTGAACAGTATAATGTCGCTTCTTATGACGGAGTTTTGCTTCCCCTGACTGTTGTATACTCTCGCAAGAACAAGAAAGAGGATCAGAGCCCTGGATTGCTTCATGTCCATGGAACTTATGGTGAGCTACTTGACAAACGGTGGCGCAGTGAGTTGAAAAGCCTTCTTGATCGTGGTTGGATCATTGCGTATGCTGATGTTAGGTCTGGTTTGTCTTAAATCTATTTCTAAGTTATTTTTGGCTTAATCCTACTAATTAAACTTGGTAAAGGAGATGCCTTTTTTTCCTGTGGGGTTGAGGGGCATTTTTGCATCTATTGCATTGCAGAACTCACGTGTTTTTGCTCCTTCCTAAAGAGCCTTGTGATTGCCTACTAACAATGTTTGTTTGGATAATATTTCTAGAGGCGGAGGAGGTGGAGGTAAGAAGTGGCACCATGATGGAAGACGTACAAAGAAGATTAATTCCATCAAAGATTATATCTCATGTGCGAATTTCCTTGTTGACAAAGAAATTGTGCATGAAAACAAGCTTGCTGGTTGGGGTTATAGTGCTGGAGGACTCGTGGTTGCTTCGGCCATCAATCAATCCCCGCATTTATTTAAGGCTGCAATTTTGAAGGTAAACATGGATCTTGATCTGCTTTTGGGTTTTACGGGTCTTTTGGGTTTCTCATTTAGTTATTATTGTATAGTTTTGATGTGCTTTGCTATGGTTAAATGGGGTTGTACTTTCTAATCAGGAGTCTAAATTGTTTTGGCTTCTCAGCATGAAGAGAACCTCATCCTATTCTCTTAACAACTTTAATTTTGTGTTCTTTTGCCAAAAGAAACGGTAAACTAATACTTGGGAACTGGCATTTGCAAGTATATGTCTGTAAGGAGGCATTAAGTTTTTTTCTTTTGGATAAAAGAAATGCATAGTTGTGCTGAATTATATATATTTTGTTTGTAACTTAATCCATTTGCTCTGTCCGTCAGGTTCCATTTTTAGATCCAACAAACACTCTTCTCTATCCCATTTTACCGCTTACAGCAGCCGACTATGAAGAGTTTGGATATCCTGGGGACATTGCTGATTTTCACGCTATACGTGACTATTCTCCTTATGACAATATTCAGAAGGATGTTCTTTATCCAGCTGTCTTGGTATCCTCATCTTTCAATACACGGTAATTTTTCAATTATACTTTTGTTAGTTTTCAACTTTTATGCGGGAAAGGATGTGAAATATGGTATCTCACAAGATTGAGAAGCAGCTTTTGATAGGTCAGAAAAATGGAAAATGTTGGCCCCGTTCATGATCTTTTTGTTTGAGATGTTTCAGATTTGGAGTTTGGGAAGCTGCAAAATGGGTCGCACAGGTTCGTGAGCTTACGATTTATGACCAAAAACGTCCAATACTGCTTAATTTAACAACTGATATAGTGGAGGAAAACCGGTACCTACAGTGCAAGGAGTCGGCAATGGAGTCTGCATTTCTTATAAAGGTGATGGAATCATAGTTTTCATTATACCTCCCCATTCTGTTACTGAATCTGTTGATCAGCAACTCAGAAGCTAGGCGTTGGAAATATGCATCACTTCCAGAATCAATTTGAAATTGTTACATCCTTCAGCTGCCAACCACGATCCAATTGGTGGCAAAAACTATAGGTTTTATATTCATTTTGGATCCCCCTTTTGATCACGGTAAGTCTTCATATGTAAAGAAACGTCTTGTTTAGTACGCAAATGACCAATTACAGAAGAACATTCTTTGGTGCATGAATTAGACACTCAAATTATAGTACATGTTGCTTTCAACTGTTGTGATCAATTAGTTTGTTAACTCTACATGTCAATGTACCAGATTGGTTAATTAAATACAAGGTAGGATAAGGAAGATGTCCTTATCCTCTTTATCTTACATCATTAATTTGAAGCTTTCTGATTGCAATATTTTCATTTATCATTACACTTTTTGATTCTGATGGCGACTTTGACCGGCACTATCTTCATCTAATAGTTTAGTATGGCCAACTACAAATTCAATCGGCTCAAATTTGTCAACCGATCACTGTCACCGCCAACCATGTAAAAGTTTCCCTTAGAAGTTAGCTTCCCCAATTACCTACCTCCCCAAAAATGGTTTCCTTAATAAAATCATTTGTCGTCAAACGGTGAACCACCATTGACCATTGTGTATGTATTCTTTTTATTAGATATTCATAAATGATTTTCCTTATGATATGGGATATGCTATTTGCAGGTTAGGTGACTTCCTTTTTCTTTCTTTGTTTTTTTTTTTATTTTTTATACAAGGACAAATGGACCCTAGAGCTTTACTCAGAACACAGAACATGCATAATGGTACATGATTTTATTAAATGTATGTATCTGTATACTATTTATATCAGATTCCTTCTTCTTTGCCAATTCTATAGGGGGGAGCTTACCGTCCATTTTTAGGTGGACAATGCGAAAAAACAACAGAGAGCAAAATCAATGAGTTTTCCTTTTCAGAAGAATTAAATTATACCATGTAATTGTATTGTACAAGAGCAGATTGTGAGTAATGGGAACCCTTTCAATCTAATTCTTCTTTTGGTTTACAATGTCAAGAAGATACAAATCTCTACACGAATCCTTTCTAGCAGAAGACGGAAAAAAAGACATAGGAAAACAGGACTCTACAAGAACTCAAAAGGTGAGAGAGGTGAATACAGAGGTTAACAAATTCATCCACCTGCATTGATGAGCTTTTTCAGGAAGAACAAAAGAATGCAAACTACACGGGAAATCAGTAATCAAGGCCATTCCATCCTTCTGGCATGGAAATCATCTGCTCAGGCGCTCAGACAGTGGTAACAAATAAATTTCGACATCAAATAGAAAACTCTTTCTCAATTTTGAACATAATCGTTGACGGATGTTACTGACTTTGTCTCAGACTCTTCATCAACAGTTGACAGCCCACCCTCTCTGATAAACGTTGGATTAAGAAAATTCGCCATAAAAGCCCATAACTTGTAAACATCCTCAAAGTTGGTTAGAAAACCCAAGGAAGCTGTAACAACCTCAACCCTTACAAAACCGCCTTTTCTATCATTTCTTCCATTTTCCATTGGCCTGCACAGGGTTGTATCTTGAAGATTCAAGGCCCCGTGTTGCTGTCTCGGGGTATCTAGGATTCGTATGTGATTGAGGAAACCAATGCCAAGAGAGATACCTTCTTTTTCAGCCAGCTTCTGAACAACTTCAGGATTGATTAACCCTCTATTTCGGTCTCTCACATTGAAAGCTACAGCTGCACCTCGTTCGTATTTTATTTTTGGACCATAGATGTGAACCAGATTCGTTCTGCTGTCTCCATCTGACCCAGGCAACCTCAATTGCAGTAACGAGGTCACAAGCCAATTGATCAAAAATCGCAATCGGGAAGTGGTTTTATTGAGACCTAACGTATTAACATGATCAAGATGTCGGCATATTATTTCAGGTTCCCTCCTGTCCCAGTCTTGCCCATCACCATATTCCCCGTCACTAAAGTAATCTTCATCCTCAATACTAGTCACAGAAACTTCTCCTGTCTCAACATTATGGCTCACATTATCTTTTCCATTATCATCCGTGCTAAAGGACACCCTTCTTCCCCGACTTGGTTCCTCATTCTCTTCTAAACCAAAAAATCTACCGTTGCCATATTTACTCCCCTCCCTCCTCCCTAACAACCTAAATTCACCTTCAGTTTCTCTTCTTATGGCGCAACCTCTTATATCTGTGCAATTTTCAGCAGTTGATCCATTTTCTAGGTTCTGATGCTGAGAAGTGGAAGTTGAATTCTTGAGACAAATCCCATTTGTGGCAGAATTCAACATTGACCCATTAGACAAGGGTTTGCTAGCTCCACATTCTTCCTGGATCTCTCCATTATGATGGTCAGAACCCATTTGACCATTTCGTGAAGTGGGGGCTGCTTCTGAAAATTGTTCTTCATTGACCTCCTTGACACAATCCAGCTCCTGAGAAATTGATTGGACAGCAGCATCAAATGAAACTACATGAGAGTCATCGTGTAGCCTTGAGTTTACCTTTTTGTCATCAAATATGGGGCTGCCATATATCCTAGAAGTAGGTTTTGGGGAAATTTGCTTATGATTCTTCCTGCCAAACCAAAATGGAGGCAAAGGAGAGGCAATCTTCTGCTTGCTAATCTGGCCAGCCTGGTCAGAACCCAATGGGCTCTGACCCAAATCAATCCAAAATGAGTTGTCTGATGACTCATCTTCACTGAAAACTGGACTCTTCATCACCTCCCCAACTGAGACACTCTCAGCTTCTTCAAATAAGGTGCTGGTTGCATCTCTGTCAGAGCTATCTTGATCCATCTCAGTTTCAAATACATCCCTTACCTGAGAAGATGTGTATGCTCCAGAGAAAGCAGGCATCTGCTTTCCCTGGCGAGGTTCAGACGTTACCTCACCATTTCCAACTACTTCATCATCTTCAATTCCGGCGAATTTGTCAAGACCATCTGCAGAATCACTCAAATACAAGGGGAACTCGGGGGTAATCTTCACCATCCCAGACCCAGTAGACCCAGACTGATTTTGAAGGCATCCTATAACTGATTTTTTAATCAGAAGGCACCCAAATCCAGTTGGATCATAACCAAAAACCTTGTAAAATGATGTGACAATAAAATCAGGCCTGAACAGGGACAATCCAAGTGAATCCATGTCCTTGGGACCCAATGACCCAGCATCAAGCAAGACATGCCAATTGTTCTGCTGAGCCAGTGCCATCCATTGGTAGGAATACTTGGCCCCGGTTACTCTAGACTGAACCGGAAACACAAAAAGACCAGTCGCAGAATCCTTCTTCCTCCTCTTCTTGATTGACATTTGCTTTCTCAAATCAGTGGAGCAGAGTTTCAGGGTTGGCCACTGAAACCAGGCACTGTATACCTTTGCCCCTTTCTCTCTGGCACTCTGAGCCATCCAATTAACAGACTGGCTCTCATAATCAAACATGGTCAACAGTTTTTTGTTTGTATGAAAAGGGTATGATTCAGCCAACAATTTAAAAGCAGACCCTCTACTCACAGTAAAAACAAGACCATACTCATTCTCAGGAATGTTCAAATAATCCATTATCCTAGCTTTTATATCATGCTCCACAGTGCCTTTCTCAGCACCACCATAAAGAACATGGTTACTCAAATTTGCAGTTATCTCAGACAAGCTAAATGTAGACGACTCCCAATAGTGTAGAGTTTGAAGGTATGAAAAAAGACCAAATCCACAGTAGTCAAGGCATACCTTTGGAGACAAATGTGAATACTCATCCAACCTCAGCTGATCGATCTTCTCCGAAGACTGGTACTTTGGGTACATAGTGAGGAACTTAGAGAAAGCTTCATGGAGGTCAAGGATGGTGTCTTCAGACTCGAAGATGCGCTCAGCAGCAAGAGCAGTGGCGCAGAGGAACTCTCGCTGGGCATGAAGCCTAGCAAGCGATCTGGACCTGCCAAGGCCCTCGTCTTGGTTGGAAATGGACTCAGACTCCATGTCTTGGGATTTAAGGAGTGACCCATCTTCTGAAGCTTCCTCAAGAGCTTCTCTGAGCTTGTTCTCTTGAAGTTTCCGGAGAATTGATGTCGTCTTCTTAATGTCAAGATTTGAATCTGAGCCATCTTTCTTTTTGCTGCTCTTCTTGTCCTTGAGCAGAGCAGCACACTGAGATATGGACTTCCATAATGAAAAATGCATGAAAGCTTCTTTGATGTAACCCAATGTTACAGAAAACCCAGAAGAGAAAATTGGCTGGGAGCAAAAGAACTCAAAAGGGTTTAGCTTTAGCCCATGAAAGAGGGATGCACAAGCAGGTCCACCTCCAAACCCTAACTCCTCTCTTAGGCAAAAACAGATTTTGGCCAGATGAATGAAACCCAACTCTGGATTTCTTTAAAATTGAAGTATTTGTCACAAAGGAAGCAACTTTACACAAGTATAAAAACCCCTATCAAAGAAACCGGTGACTGAATGAAGCAATTTCCAGGTCAAACCCAACCCACAACTTCACTCAAAAGAAACCCCCATCACCAAACGTCAACTGTCACTGCAGCACATTTAATAGCAAAGCAAAGCAAACGCACCTCACCAATTTCTCATTTGCTCATATTCTGGTAAGGCAATTTCTCATTGCATGCTCTCTCTGTCTATCTTTGACCCATCTATAATTCACTTCTCTCTCTACAATCTTCCATACCAATCCCTTGTTAACAAACAGAGAGAAAAGACATTGACTTTCTTAAGCCCATCGTAAAATGATGTTGTTTATTGATTTTTTTTCCAATTTTTAATCAATCCATAATAATCAGGTTGGTTTTTGCACTGCTGGTGGTGGGACCCGGGGAAGCCAATTTCCTCTTATGGTCAATGGTAAAAAGTCAAATAATAAGCTGGCTTTTGTGCAAAAGCTGATTTCTGTCCAACTAGGCAGCTAGAATGGATTTGCATTGGTTCTTTTTTTTTTTTTTGGTCGAGGATTTGCATGGTTAAAAGTTTCAAACTTGATAGTCCTAACCTGAAAAACCCCTCCATCTTTTTTATTTCAATCTCAAATTGACCCCTTTGCTCTGCATACTTGCCTTTTCTTCTCTTCATATAGAGCTTTGTCTGGTTGGTTTGCTTACCACAGACCGTACAAGTAGTTTGGATTATATATCTTCAGTGGCACTGTGGCAGAGGAGTGTGGTGGTTGCTTTCGGCCAGCAATCAATGCCCATACTTATTCCATGCTGCAGTTTTGACGGCATACAATGAAACATGGATCTTTTGGGTTCTAACTTTTAAGTATTTTTTTTATTTCTTATTAATTTGTTCTTTGTTGCATCGTTTTTAGAGGGTGCTTTGGTTAGATGGAGTCTTTTAAATATAACTATGGTCAGGTTGGATTCAAAAGGATGTTCTTTACCCAGCCGAATTGATATCTCTCTTCTAATATACTCTTTTTCATTTGGTTTTTGTTAGTGTTTACCCCGAAAAGGACCCGCCGGCCATTTGCGTGGTGTTTGGCCGTGGAGTTTGCTTGTTGCGATTGCGAAGGCGTGCCACTGTTGGCAGCGAAAAACTCCAACAGATTGAAAATGGTAAGACTAGAAAATGCGCACCGATACTGACTTTAATCAATCGATTGTGGATTGGGTGGGGAACTGGCCCAATACAAGGTTCTTTTCTATGCCCCAATTAAGAGGACTTCAATATTCATCTAGTGCGAAAATGATAACTGACAGAAGTTGAAATTGAACGGTAATGGAAATGACAAAAGTTTTAGACAACTTGAAAGAAAAAGGAAATACATAAACAACACGGCCTGAAGATTTCTCTATTCAGACCTGGTACATAAAATTAAAATGGAGATTGAAGATTTCTCTATTCAATCTTGTACAAGGAAATATCATACCAAGAGTTGGCAGAGCAAAATAAAGAAAATTCCTCATGAGTTGTCAACTGGGAAATTCAGAGAATGAAAAAGGAAGGCTGTTTCAAGCTTTTGAGCTGAGTTTATAGACGTTGAGTCTGGTTTTTGCTGGTTGAGTTGTGTGTGTCTTTGCTGATGATTTCTCCTTCAATTTATAGAGAGTGAAGGTCGATTGAGTGGACCAGCAGTCAATTTGAAGTACCCACTTGCCATTGGTTTTGGTGAGTGGGTTGCTGAAAATACAAGTAAACCCAAACAAGTTGCTAAGAGACTTTGATGTGATTTGACAGAAGTTGTCACTGTTAGACTTAAAGAAATCCAAAGTATTAGTCCACCTGCCATTGATTGGTGAGTGACAGTCAAAAGTAGCTGACTAAAGGACAAAAAGAAATGTAGAGATAATGACCACCATCTCTACTTCTTTCTTTATTCATTTTTTAAGCCCACTTGCATATTATTTTATTCTTCTTTCAACCTTGATGTAGACTTTTCACGTGTATGTTGGGCTTTGGCTTTGTTTTAATATTCTTCATCACAAAGAATATTAAATTGTTTCCATCTACCACATCTTCACTTTATTCTTCTTTGAATCAACTCACTGGTGATGAAGTCCCTCCATTGATAAAGTGAAACTTGATTTGCAGACACTATCTCTGAACATGCCTTGATGCGTAATAAACTGGGAATGCTAGGTTGATCCAATTGCTGCCAATTTCGGATATGTTGTTCTCCACATAAGTAGGAACAACATTGATGAAGAACTTAATTCCATTTGAGCAATAGAAAATCTGGTTTTAGCATGGTTACATCAGACTGGTCGTCACAGACTGCTCCAACGAACAGAAATCATGATTAATGCCCCGAAGATTCAATACTTACACAAATGACGCCAAATTCGGATATGTCGTAGTAGACATCCAAATGAACAACTTTCATGAAGAACGAATGTTCATTTGAGGACTGGAAGCTGGTCCGAATCGGGCCATAATTAGGCCCGAATTGCCACTGTTATCAGCTTTCGCTGCTGCTGGTATGCTTCTGATCTTTGATGTCGTGAGGATTCCACATTTATCCAAATGATCCCAAATTTGGATATGTTGCAGTAGACATTATAATGAGAAACTTTCATGAAGAAAGACAATTCATTAGAGCATTGGAATTGGGCCCGAATTGGGCCCGAATTGGGCCCGAATTAGACCCGAATTGCTGCTATGAGCTTTTTGTTGGCGCTGTGCATCTGGTGTTTTCAGCTCTTAGGACTCCACATTTGTCCAAATGATCCCAAATTTGGATATGTTGCAGTAGACGTAGAGATGAACAACTTTCGAGAAGGATGAAACTTGATTTGAGCACTGAATTTGAATTTTGGGCCCACTCCATCTGACTGCAGCAATGCATGTCTAGCCATATTTTGGTCATTTTGATGTCCATGGAAAATTATCTACCATTTTTAGGCAAAAATTCAATTTTTGGTACAAACATAAGCCCCCCGAGTTTTCATGAATTTGGGCAAAATTTGTGAAAATTATAGCCCTTGAGAATTTCCTTGCTTCCTTGATCATGAACAAGCCACTGGATTTGGCCTTTTGATGTCCATGGAAAATTATCTACCATTTTAGGCAAAAATCCAATTTTTGGCACAAACAGTTAGTTGTTCACTGCGTCTCAAGTTTTGTTTAGAAAGCTGCGGCTAGATGAATGGATGTGAAGTATGCTACTTCATTAGTTCCTCACAAGAGTAACAAGCAACTTTTTTATGAGCCAATAAAATTAAAAACTTGGCAGGTGTGTTCATGATTTAAATTTTCAATTCTCCAGATTTGGAGTTGTGGGGAGCTGCACAATGACCCAAAAGTTCCAATACAGCTTGATTTAACAAGAGACTTTGTGGAGCAAAAACAGGGTAGCTCCAGTGCAAGGAGTTGGCATTGGACATTCCATTTCTTATAAAGGTGATACATTTAATGGTAGGACTCATGTCACAAACTACCCAAGTACAAGTTTCCTCTGGAAGTTAGTTTCCTCCCAAAAGTGGTTTCTATCAATAGTTAATTGAAGAGTCAAGCTGATAACTACCATTCTGTATGCATTATTTTAGTTAGAATAGATGATTTGCCATATAATATGGGATATGTTTTTGCCACTTGTTAGGTGTCTTTTCTTGTTTCTTTGCTTGGAGGATCAAATTGAGTTTGATTATCAGTATCAAGTTCTAAAAGGGAGCATGCAATGCAGTGACAATACCTACCAACTTCAAGAAAAGGGAGGCTCAAGCTTTTATCAGACCACAAGTACACAAAAGCCAAAAGAGAAGTATGCTGATACATATGCTTTTATGATCACTGTAATTTCCAGGGAAACAAAACCCAACGGCTATGGCCCATTGATGATTATCACTACGAGAAAAAGAAACCCCATACATCTAAAGCAGCCGCTATTTAGTTTCGTCTTCTACCTTTTCCAGCCTGATGACAAAGCTTCAGATTCAAATACTCAATGCATGCCCATATTTTGTTCCTATCAGATAAAGGTTGCTTTGCCATAGTCCAATTCAACTGTGCCTTCTCTGATTTTGATTTTCCTTTATTTCCTCAAAATGCTAAAAGGGACTAAACTAAAAGTCCCTAAACTAAAAGTCTTAGCTAAACACAGACATCAATTATGCTCTCAACTAAAATAACAGGTTTTGTGAGGAATAGAAGCTGTAAAACATAAGCTTTGAATTTCCAATGAGGGAGACAGAAGGAATCCCACCTGCCTTAACAGAGCTCAAATTTGTTTTGACCAGAATATACTCTTCCCATTGGCTCCCTCCCATTGTTAACATAGGGGGAAGTATTTATCATCCATGATCTGGAGAACAACGCGAAAAAGCCAATAGAGGGGCAAAATCTGAATTTTCTTACAAGAAATAAGCTACACCATGTATTTTGCAAGAGCAGAATATGACTAATGGGAGTAGTTACAATGCTAACTCTGCTTTTGCTTTACCATTTGCCAAGATGATACAAATTTCTAAACCAACTCTACAAGAACCCAAAAGTTTTATAAAAAAAAAAAAAAAAAGAAATTTAAAATGCAGAGCAATAACAAACATGAATCAACAAATTCACAGGCCTGCTTTGATGAGTTTTTCGAACAAGAGCAAAAGAATCCAACCATACAGGAAGTAAACCCTTCTTGTTTCTTTTGGCTTGGAAACCATCTGCTTAGACGTTTCGAGAGACCACCAAATAATTTTCCACCTCAAACAAAAAACAATTCTCTCAATTTGGAACAATATCATTGATAGATGTTTCAGATTTTGTCTCAGATTCTTCTTCAACAGTAGACAGTCCACCCTCTCTGATAAAGGATGGATTTAGAAAATTCGCCACAAACGCCCATAACTTGTAAACATCTTCAAAGTTGGTGAGAAAACCCAAAGAAGCTGTTACCACCTCAACCCTTACAAACCCTCCTTTTCTATCATTTCTTCCATTTTCCATTGGCCTGCACAGGGTTGTATCTTGAAGATTCAAAGCGCCATGTTGCTGTCTCGGGGTATCTAGGATTCGTATGTGATTGAGGAAACCAATGCCAAGAGAGATACCTTCTTTTTCAGCCAGCTTCTGAACAACTTCAGGATTGATTAACCCTCTATTTCGGTCTCTCACATTGAAAGCTACAGCTGCACCTCGTTCGTATTTTATTTTTGGACCATAGATGTGAACCAGATTCGTTCTGCTGTCTCCATCTGACCCAGGCAACCTCAATTGCAGTAACGAGGTCACAAGCCAATTGATCAAAAATCGCAATCGGGAAGTGGTTTTATTGAGGCCCAACATATTTACATGATCAATATGCCGGCATATGATCTCAGCTTCCCTCCTGTCCCAGTCTTGCCCATCACCATATTCCCCATCACTGGTGTAATCTTCATCCTCCAGACTAGCTGCAGAAATTTCTCCTGTCTCAAGATTATGGCTTCCATGGTCTTTAGGGTCTTCTATGCTAAAGGACACCCTTCTTCCCCTGCTTGGTGCTTCATTCTCTTCCAAACCAAAAAACCTACCATTAGCAAATTTACTCCCCTCCCTTCTCCCTAACAACCTAAATTCACCTTCAGTTTCTCTTCTTATGGCACTCTCTCTTATCTCTGCACAACTTTGAGTGGTTGATCCATTCTCTAGGCTATGATGCTGAGACGTTGAAGTCGAATTCTTGGGACAAAACCCATTTAGGGCAGAGTTTAACACCGACCCAGTAGGTAAGGGTTTGCTGGTTCCACATTCTTCCTGGATCTCTCTGTTGTGATGATCAGAACCACTTTTA
>BPUM01000878.1:600000-762009 GCA_020521455.1 Prunus kanzakura | reverse complement strand
GATGTATGAGGATTTGTTGTTAAAAGTGAAGAGTAGGGATTGGTATTTATAGAAAAAAAAATTCAGTATTTTTTGGGTATTTTTTTAAAATTTTTCCGAATTTTTTTCATAATTTTTTGCCTTGAAAAATTCCAGGCAGTTGGATTGGATGATAAAACGAATCGGAAGGACCAGAAGACGCCATGTGGCATAGAGCCGTTGGCGGAAAGCTGACGCGCACGTCGTCACGCTGGCATCAGCAATGACGTTAGCCGCGCCTTCGGTTTCGCGCTCGGGTTCCCCCTGCCTCTGGCCTGTGGACCCCACCTCCTGCCCAAGCCAGCCTGCGCTGCTGGAATCCCATTTTGGGCTCTTCCCCCCCCCCCCCAGCCTGAGCCCTAGGGGGCTGCTGGAAGTGCCCTAAGGGAAAGGCCGAACAAAGAAGTGGCCCATTCAAACAGTAGTCTTAGCAAAAATCGTCCAACTTGACCTCTCGATGGTCATAGACTCGTGGGCCATGAGGACATACGCCACAGAGAGAAAGAGGCATGGACCTTACCTATAAAATGGCATGTTTATTTATAAGGAATGATGGAAGTCATGAATCGATAAGAATTTGGGAATAAAGAATTGAAATCGGATCAACTGTTCGCCTAGTTGGTCTGATTCCTAGTTTTGAGGATATTTGATTACAAATTTTATGATGGAACTCCTATAATTTTAGAGTAATGCTACTCTTACCACATTTGTATACCACATTATCATACCACCGTATGTGGCAAATGAAGTGGACATCCACATCAATTAAAAGTGTCAATAAATATCATAAAAGAAAAGAAAATGTTACATTAATTTTAATTGATGTGGTTGTCTGTTCGTACCACTTTGCAAAACCCAAGGGAAGGTATCGTATAGTAGTGTAGCTCGGAAGTCCGAGTGTCGTTTCCACAGAGAGCAGTGTATAGAAAATAACAGAGATGAAAAAGAACAAGTGTGATTGAGAAGTAGATGTATGCAAGATTTGATTTAAAGAAAATTCAATTGATTAAAACACTAAGGCATTGGGGTTCCACTTTTAACATAAGCATGCAACTCTTAATAATTTGATCCACAAAATATTTTCCAATGTAGTTGTTCAAAATAATTAAAGCTCTTTTTAATTTCCTTTAGAAGTATTCTAAGCATAACTTGTACCATTGGCAACAAACTATCAAAAAATAAACTTCATCAAAATTCTATTAATCTTTAGTAATTATCTTCTCTTTTAAAAGCATGAAAGTTTTTACTACACAATGGGAAAAACATGATTGAACCCATGAAATAGATTATCAAACATTCATCAATTAATTAAAAAAGAAAACTACAAATTCCATTTGAACAAAAACTACAAAATCACATTAAAGCTTAAGTTTGGATCAAACTAATAAAAATTACATACTCATATTAAAAACTTTCCCCCTAGCCTTAGCTAGGGAGTTAGTTCCCCATAAAATAAAACTAAAACAGAAATTTAGAACTAGAAGAATTGGAGGAAGGAGAGAGATCTCAAGAGAAAATTGTGAGCTTGGTGTATCTGAATACTGCGGAAGACTTCTCTATTTATAGGAAAGTGGGAGTAGCTTTTGTTTCATCAATTCCATTTATTGATTGAATATTTCTTCCACTTGCCGACAAGCCAATTGCCACTTTGCCAATTTTGTCTATTTTACTCTAGTGCTGGCAGCATCTTCCTTTTCTTTTCTTCCTTTAGCATGGGTTGGCACCTCTTGTTTTATCCATCATTGCATTTACTGCAAGATCCCTCCTCCCATGATGTGTTTTCTGTGCATAGTCCAAGTTGATTAAACCATCCTTTCCAAGTGTGGTAAAACGCAGAAAAAGAGTTGACACAAAAATTGATGCCACAGCAGCCCAAAACAAATTCTTTGAACCATGTTTGGAGTGGAAAGGCCTGAGGTGTCAATATTGATTCAATGGGGCTCAAATTTGGATATGTTATAATAGACACCCATTGGATCAACTTTCATGAAGATTGTATTCTCATCTGAACAGTATAAGAGCGCATTTTGGGGCTTGCAAGTTGACTTCCGAAAATGGACTAGAGTTGGGGCTTCATTTCTTTTCTCTCCTTGGGCTGGTGCACAAGAAAGAGCTACCAATTAGAGAATTCAATTGAATTAGCCTTTATTTCAATGAAGTGCAATTGGATTTGTAAAATGCAATGTAACATTCTAATTGGTGCAAAATTAATTAAAACAAAGTACTAACAAATATAGATTAGGGATAGAAATTGTAATAATTATGTGTTTATCATTGTCCAACTCATCTGCCACATAAGGTGGTATGGAAATGTGGTATACAAATGTGGT
Source organism: Prunus kanzakura (assembly GCA_020521455.1). Taxonomy (NCBI): domain Eukaryota; kingdom Viridiplantae; phylum Streptophyta; class Magnoliopsida; order Rosales; family Rosaceae; genus Prunus; species Prunus kanzakura. The sequence goes on along the minus strand of BPUM01000878.1, from coordinate 759,661 downwards.
AAGAGTTACATTATTCTTTTCTTTTTAAAAATTTTTTTGTATGTGTAAGTAAACGCAGGAGAAGTAAGAAATTGGAATCATTCTAATACCCATGCGTTAGTAAACGCAGGAAAAGAAGGAATTGGAATGATTCTGATGTCTCTTTCTCTCTGTTAAAGTCAGTTTTCTTAATGTTTTATTATTACTAAAAATAATTGAAAGAATAAAATTTTGAATAAGAGATGTGGATGTCCGACTCAAGCTACCATATAAATTAGTTTACAAATTAATGTATATAGAATTGTGGTATGAGTTAAAGAAAGAGATATAAAATCGTGGTATATGAGTTGTATTATTATTGGGGCTTGATATGATATAAGAACAAGGTAGGCAAGCTTAGTTTGCGCTAGGCACGTGAGTGAGAGTGAAGGGATATCCCGTTGAATTGATATTAATATTCACGTGTCCGCTAATATATGATAGAGGTAATGAAGAAAGATTCTGCTACTTTTGAGGAAAGATTTACGGGACAGATACTGCATACAGTTGTTATTGATTTTGATCTATAAAAGTCAAAGTGTTAAGACAAATGCCGCCCTAACTAGAATCTTAAATTTTATATGCCAAGTTGCCTAACCTTTCCTCCAATCATCAACTTGGTCTTCACCCCCATCTCCACTTCTCCACCTACCATTTTTATGGTTTTTAAACCCTTATCCCCTGTTAATTGGTCAAGAATAAAACCCTTATTTTGGATCTTGGCTTTCCCTACACATCGCATTCGTTGAATCGAACCCTTCACTTATACTTAATAAAAGGCTTCTTCAAGTCTCTGCAGCTCTGAAAATAGTTAGTTAGGCCATGGCTGCTAGTCCTCCTAACCCGGTGCCAGTTGCGTACCAGGGAGGTGCCGGCGCGGTGCCAGTATGGTTGAACAAAGGGGACAACGCATGGCAAATGGTAGCAGCCACACTCGTCGGCCTCCAAAGCGTGCCGGGTCTTGTCATCCTGTACGGAAGCATAGTAAAAAAGAAATGGGCAGTGAACTCAGCTTTCATGGCCCTCTACGCTTTTGCGGCCGTCGTAATCTGCTGGGTGTCGTGGGCTTACAAGATGTCGTTTGGGGACAAGCTCCTACCCTTCTGGGGCAAAGCTGGCCCTGCCTTGGGCCAGAAGTTCCTCATCAACCAAGCAGCTCTGCCCGAGAGCACACACTACTTCAGTGACCACAAGACTGTGGAGACTCCTGAGGCCACACCCTGGTACCCGATGGCGACCATGGTGTGGTTTCAGTGCGTGTTCGCGGCCATTACACTGATATTGCTGGCGGGGTCGGTGCTTGGGAGGATGAACTTCAAGGCGTGGATGATGTTCGTGCCGCTTTGGCTTACATTTTCGTACACGGTCGGAGCGTTCAGCGTGTGGGGTGGAGGGTTCTTGTTCCATTGGGGTGTCATGGACTATTCCGGTGGTTATGTCATTCATCTTTCTTCCGGGATTGCTGGCTTCACCACTGCTTACTGGGTAAATTAACTAACTAATTAACTACGCTATTGCTAGTTTTCTTTCTCTCCATTAGTCAACGTCTGCAGGCCTGGTAATTATTGATTAAATAGTGCATTAATTCCTTCTAATTATAAAATAGTCGTTTTAATTTCTCTCGTTTTCTTCTTTGAACTTAATAGTGGCTAAACTCACATACACTACACGGATACTAGGACTCGAACTCAGGATCTTTATAAATCGTTACATTAATGGGTCTTTTGCTTTGTTAGACTATTAGAAAAATAATAATAACTTTCTATACAGACAAATATACATATATATATTCCATGAAGAATTAATAGGATGATCAAATTGATGAGTTTCAATTACAAGATTCCCTGAAAAGGTGGAAGAAGAAACAAAAAGTCTTCAGATTCGAATACAAGATTCCCCATAAACGTGTAAGAAGTAATAAAAAGTCTACTAGGTTGGAATATTATTATTTTAATTGGGTACGAAGTTATAATATTAATGATGATGACCTACAAATGTATATGGATCACAATATTTATCAATATATATAGTTCCAGGTTAGGAAACGACAAAAAGTTGATATGACTAAGAGCTTAAAGAATTAATGAAGCGTGGATGCATTATGGTGAGATTAACAAAAACTTAACAAGGGTGGACCATATAGATGTGGACATCAAAAATAAAGACGAAAACAAAATTGAATATATGAATGTGACGGACGTGGTATTTTATTTTTAGTTTTTCTAATAACATCTTATGGAAATCATTGACTTGCAGCCTACCGACATCAAAATTACTTTAAGTTACTTTAACCTACGAAAAGGTCAATGAGTCTAGCTTAGTGGAAAAGATTATTGACTTGCAGATCAATGGTCTTAGATTCGAACTCTCATGACACATTGATAGTGTGTGTGTGAGAAACTCCCTCTCCCTTGTAGTTTATACTATCGCTTTTATTGCAATATATATATAAAAGAGAGTATTAATTAGTTATTATTGTTTGTTAATTGATGAAAATGAAATGGTGATGATGAATAGGTAGGACCAAGGTTGAAGAAGGACAGGGAGAGATTTCCACCAAACAACGTACTTCTGGTGTTAGCAGGAGCCGGGTTGCTGTGGATGGGATGGGCAGGTTTCAACGGGGGAGATCCGTACGCGGCAAACACGGACTCATCCATGGCCGTCCTCAACACCAACATCTGCGCCGCCACGAGCTTATTGGTTTGGACTTGGCTCGATGTAATCTTCTTTGAGAAGCCTTCCGTCATTGGAGCTGTCCAAGGAATGATCACTGGCCTTGTCTGCATTACTCCTGCTGCAGGTACGTATTACACCTCTCAAGTTGACTTTTTTATAAAGTTAAGCAAAGTTGAATTATATGCGAAACAGTGAGAGTGTGTGAAGAAAACTCCCCTCTCCCTTCCAAACTTTGACCCAAAAAAAAGAAGAAGCAAAATTGACTTATATTTATCATCCCAATTAATAAAAACAAAATTAATATTGCCTACGTATAGTGAATTAGGTTAGTTAATCAAAACAGTGAGTCCGTTTTCTTGCGGTCGAATTCTCATTCCGTACAGTAGAACAGTTTAAAATATCGTTATATCCAAATAATAATGATAATATATAACATACGACCAAATAATTTAGAATTTTGTCAAAAATAATAATAGGTATGTGTAGAAATACGACCGACAAAAATGAATGCGAATATTATGAGGCCGCGTCGATCTGAGATAGAAGCTTACGGTCTCTTGGTGGGCCCTGTGGGGGCTGCCTATAGCTGCATGCCTGGCGCTGCCTATTTCTTTCTTCCAAGGGAAATTCCAAATCTTTTGTAAGCACGCCATTCAACTCCAGGCTGATATTTGAACACGTATCTATATTCTATATGCTTTCTTTTAGTCCCAAAATTGGGACTTTGGGACGTGGGATCTAATTGTACACAGAAAAACTAGTGATTGAGACTTGTAGCTTTAACGGTAGAACATCGCAAAGAAGCCGCTTTTTATATTCGTAAGAATACGCATTTCCAAAGGAAACCCAAATTACTTGTCACAAAAACGCGTTGCCTTCCGTTAATTAATCCAGAAAAATAAAGTTTATTTGACTATTTGACTACTTACATTTACGTTCCCTCACAGACCACGTTCTAGTTATTAATTTTCTAAAAAAGTTCTCATATGGTTCTCTGACATTTTCTCTAAATATACTGCATCTCCTTTTTTTTTTCTTCTATATATTATTTAGCTAGTTTTTAACAAGACGGGTGACTTACAAAGGACCTACTAGTGTAGTTCTAGTATCCGTGTAATGTGTGTGAGTTTAGTAAACTATCGCCCCTTTCAATAGGAAATGTCTTCTTAAAAATAAAAAAGATAAAAAAACCCAGGAGAGGTGACTTTTGGGAAAATAGGAACCTTGTGCAAAGGAGACGTAAAGTAACATGTGATGCATTGTATAACTTTTAACACCTCTCATGACTCATGGCATGTTGTGTTGACCCTGCACAATCATTTAATTAAACATATTAACTAGCTAGCTTTTATTTTAGTTTTGTTTGTTCATAGACTGATACAATATTATTGTTTATATATGTAAATCAATTAGGTCTTGTTCAAGGATGGGCCGCTATAGTGATGGGAGTTATGTCAGGCAGTGTGCCATGGTTCACCATGATGATAGTGGACAAGAGGTGGAAACTGCTATCCGCGGTTGATGACACCCTTGGTGTATTTCACACCCACGCCGTGGCCGGTTTTCTTGGCGGTGTTTTAACGGGGCTTTTTGCTGAGCCTGAACTATGTGCACTCTTTTTGCCCGTCACAAACTCGCGCGGAGGTGTGTACGGAGGCTCTGGAGGAATGCAAATCCTCAAACAAATTGTAGGAGCCCTATTTATCATTGGATGGAATATTGTCGCCACCTCCATTATTTGCCTAGTCTTACGGTGTATAGTTCCGTTGCGCATGCCGGAGGAACAATTGCTGATTGGGGATGACGCAGTGCATGGAGAAGAGGCATATGCATTGTGGGGTGATGGGGAGAAGTATGATGTTACTAGGCATGAGCTTTACTCCGATGATACGTTACACGGTCAAAGATATCCATCCAGTGGTGCCACTCAGGTGGTCTAACACAAAGTTATATATTATTTATGTTAATAATTTGTTCCAAAAAGAAGAAAAAAAAAGTAGGAAAAATAGGTGCTATTGTCATTTATTATCTTATTTTTCTGGTTGTCTTTCAATGTTTTATGTTAATCTCCTATTGCCTCTGGTAATTATTATGCACTTTATTTAGCAAAATTTGGAACACCAACCCATTTTTAACATGTTTAAGATTATTAGCCCCTTTTTTTAATTTACAAGATTATTATTATTTTATTTTATTTTGCATTTGGTGGATGGATGGAAACACTGATTGGATCTAGAATCCTACTCCTGTGTTTGGTGGCCCAAGTTCGCTTGGATTGGATTACTTCTAAATTCTAATCCTGTCAGGCTCAATTTAGTAGGATTAGGAACACCCTCACCAACAAAAAAAAATAGGGGTCATTCATACTGAAAAACCGGAAAACTAAGTCGAGAAAGACTGGGTTGACCAAAAATCGTCGTTTTGTACAGTTTTAGTTCTGATTCTTGTAGTGAAAATGCTTGATCGAGTTGAACCAGACCGACTATGTATTTTTTAATTTTTTAATAAATATTTAACCCAGTTGCTAAATTTCTAAGCCCATAACTAATCTTTCTCCAAATCACCTATCTTTTTTAGGCCCAATCACCTCCTTTTGCATGGAATTGAACCGTATTGGAACAAATAATTTTTTTTTATTAAATAGTGCCGGTTCTGATTAACGGTGAGAACTGGACCGTGCCCACCCCTAACGAAAACTATGGGATAAACTCGGATAAGCTACGTTCGAGCACAACCCAACCCCGATAGATTAGGTCGCAGTCGTCTCCTCCAATCTTCATCCCCAACGTTGAGCCTCCGTAACCTTCGACGAAACTCAGTCATCTTTGACGAACTTGAGCAATTTCCAGCGAAACCCATCCATCTCTTGCCCAAACCATTTCTTCACTTATCATATTTCTCATATGAACTTATTCATCATAAGTGATAATTTATCATATTTCTCATATGTTCAATAACTGATAATTTCATTATTGATATTCTCAACATCTTTTGTTTTTGTTTAGATTGTTTGTGAGTTTTGATTATTAAATTCTCTGACAATATTTGAGTAGTTTTTGTAAAATTTTAAAGATACGGGCAGGGGTTCATTTATTATCTTATTTTTCTGGTTGTCTTTCAACGTTTTATGTTAATCGCCTATTGCCTCTAGTAATTATTATGCACTTTATTTAGCAAAATTTGGAACACCAAACCATTTTTAACATGTTTAAGATTATTAGCCCCTTTTTTTAATTTACAAAATATAATCACTAGAGCCCGCTCGAATAGTGTTACCCCTACTTGAACCCCAGCATTAGTACTTGGATCTTTATTAGTAACTACAAAGGCCCCATTCGGTGGAGAGAGACTTTCATGCAACGAGGATAACACTTTTTGTCAAGGGCGGAACCAGAAATTTGTTAATGGGTGGGCTAGCTAAAGTTATTAGCTTAAAATCTAATGATAAATTTTTTTTGTACTTACATTTTCTATAGTTTTTCTAGAAATAAAAGTATACATTAAATCACATAATTGTAAACACAAGGAAAAAAATTGAAATTAGAGCCATATTATTCGCGAAAGGGTGAATTTCATTTAGAAAAATGCTTCTCTTTTGGAGACAAATTAATAGAAAAATTTTAAAATTGATGTTGGGATAAACTTTGACACCAAATACAAATGTGGAAGATCTCTTACTATGCATATTGGTGCTGAAATTGTATATTTATTTATTTATTTTCAGTTAAAATATAGACTATATGTATATTTAATTTGTTTTTTCCTCAAACTGTCCCTGGGCTACAGCCAAGGGCAGCCCTTGCCTTGGTTCCGCCAATGCTTTTTGTTATCCCCGACCAATAGCGCAATGACATGCGAGATAATTCTTCTACTTGTCATTGCATTATTGGCCAAGGATAACAAAACAGTGATATCCTCGTTACAAGATTTTTTATTTATTTATTTATTTTGGTTTTTGCATTTGGTGGATGGATAGAAACACTGATTGGCTCTAGAATCCTACTCCTATGTTTGGTGGCCCAAGTTCACTTGGATTGGATTTCTTCTAAATTCTAATCATGTCAGGCTCAATTTTAGTAGGATTACCCCCCAAAAAAAACCAGGGGTGTACATTCAAACTAAAAAACCGGAAAACTAAGCCGAGAAAGACTGGGTTGACCAAAAATCGTCGTTTTGTACAGTTTTAGTTCTGATTCTTGTAGTGAAAAAGCTTGATCGAGTTGAACCATACCAACTATGTATTTTTTAATTTTTTAATAAATATTTAACCCGGTTGCTAAATTTCTAAGCCCATAACTAATCTTTCTCCAAATCACGTATCTTTTCTAGGCCCAATCACATCTTTTTGCATGAAATTGAGCCGTATTGGAATGAATAATTTTTTTTATTAAATAGTGCTGGTTCTGATTTAGGGAGAACTGGACCTTGCCCACCCCTAATGAAAACTATGGGATAAACTCGAATAACCTACGTTTGAGCGCAACCCAACCCCGATAGATTAGGTCGCAGTCGTCTCCTTCAATCTTCATCCCCAACGTTGAGCCTCCATAACCTCCGACGAAACTCAGCCATCTTCGACGAACTTGAGCAATTTCGGGCGAAAGCCATCCACCTCTTGCCCAAACCATTTCATCACTTATCATATTTCTCATATGAACTTCTTCATCATAAGTGATCATTTCATCACTGATATTCTCAACATCTTTTGTTTTTGTTTAGATTGTATGTGTGAGTTTTGATTATTAAATTCTCTGACAATATTTGAGTAGTTTTTGTAAAATTTTAGAGAGACGAGCAGGGGTCAAGTATTAGCAACACCAATATTGTCCCCAACTTAACCAACTACAAAGCCCAATAGGTGTGAGGTTTTTATCACAAAAGGCGTCGGTGATTTTAGTAGTGGAACCATTCATTATATATTGTATTTTATTTAGTCAAGTTTCCGATGTGGGATTTATATTCTTCAACACGCCCCCTCACGTGGGACCACCACATAATGGGCCACGCGTAGAGCCAAGTCCACATCGGAGTCAATCATTCAAGTTCAACACGTGAAAACCACATATTGGGTAAGGGTAAACATTCAAGCCCAACATGTGAACACCACATATTGGGTAAAGGTAAAAGCCCAATTCAGGCCAAATCAATCAACCCGCTTCTATACCATGTGAAATTTCAGAGAGACGGGCAGGGGTCCACTACTAGCAACACCGATATTGTCCCCAACTTAACCACCTACAAAGCCCAATAGGTGTGGAGTTTTTATCACAAAAGGCCTTGATGATTTTAGTAATGGAACCATTCATTATATATTGTATTTTCTTTAGTCAAGTTTCCGATGTGGGACTTATATTCTTCAATAGTTTTTAAGTTAGGATAAAGCTTGAATTCACCGGAAAATTTTCAATTTTTTTTTAATAAATATTTGACATACAATATTGGATTTTATTATTCTTTTAATTTTCTCTTTTACATTTTGTTGAGGCCCAAAAAAGTCACGAGAAGCCCAAAGACATTTAAGGCCTAATATAAAATATAATGTTGGTCATGCATTAATCCAAGCTATATTTTGGGAATTAATTCATTAAATAAATAATAGTGTCCATGCCATGCGAAGCCAATAATACATTTTTCAAATACCAATCACTTATCAAGCTCACATGAACCCAAGTCATGTGGTTTACGGGGCTTGCATGAGGGATTGTGGTGTGGAAGGTTACGGAGGTCCACAAGGCCCACGGAAGCTCTTGGATAATGGAGACTTTGGGCTAGCTACTTGGGAGCACCAAAGTCCAAGCCCATTACTTAGAGTTCTCCAATGTGGGTAAGCAAATGAGATATTTTCCAAGCATTTCCTTTTATCCATAGGATATAGTCATTTTCCAAATACCATAGCTTTACCCATTGGAAACAAGCCTTTTCCAGCACTCCCTATTACCCGTTGGAAGCAAGCCTTTTCTAGCACTCTCTATTACCCGCTGGAAACAAGCCATTTTCAGCACTTCCTTTTACCCATAGGAAATAATCAGTTTATGGTACCTAGCTTCGCCTGCTGGAAAATAGCATGCCCCAGCGCTCCCTTTTACCCATTGGAAATAGGCTGGTTCCAGCACCTCTCTTTGCCTATTGGAAACCAAAGAGAGCCTTCCCCCTCTATAAATTGGGGGTCATTTGCCCAGCCAAAACCAACCTCTCTTGGTTGTTGCATGCTTCTCAACAACCATGAGAACCCATCTTCTTTTATCTTTTTGGCTGCTGCAAGCATTCCAACAGCCATCCCAGCCGTCAACCTCCATATTTTGACTGCTGCAAGCATCCCAGCAGCTGTCAACCAACATCTCTTGGTTGCTCAAGCTCCCAGCAACCATCGAACCACCTTCCTTTCTCCCTTTGGCTGCTGCAAGCATTCCAGCAGCCATCCCAGCCATTCCTCAACCATTACAACCAAGATTTTCCTTCCTCCTCATACCCTTCCAAGCTATAAATACCATAGCCTTCGAGCCTCAAGCTTTTCCTCCCATCCTCCTCTTGAAACTCTTAAATCTCCATAGCCATAGCCACAAATAACAAATCATCAACACCCCAAACTCAAGCATATCCAACACCAAGCCAAGCACATGCACTCTCATTTGCTAAACTCGTGGATCTTTAGCTCCCACACTCCAAGCTCTCATGCCAAGCTCACATAATCTCAGTTCAACATCATGTTCAACTCTTCGTCAAGCTGCCGGAAACGTCAACATCAAATACATAGCCGCTGGAAGAAGAACAGAGTACTCTCCTGGGACATGCTTTTCCCTCGGGATGCTTTGGGCCTAGTCCTCGCTAACTCAGAAAAAGGGGCAACGAAGGCTTGATCCACCGCTCTATGGCGGTCCGAGAATCAACAAGCTCGAACGAGCCTTCCGACGGAAAAAGACCCCAACACATTTCCTGGGTTTTTGTAATGTTTGAAATCTGTGTGTGTTTGGGACTGCAATTGGGTATATTTTTTGAAGGCCTAATTTTGTCTTTTATAAATTTACAACTGCTATTAAATTTTTAATGTTCATTTAAGCAATTAGCGGAGAGGAGATGATTAAATTTGTTAAAATGTATATTGATTATGATTATTTATAAATTTATATAGATTATGGTTATTTTATAGTTTATTTTTGGGATTTATAATTTTATGATTTTTATTTTATGAGAATGTGATTTTTTATATCTAGGTATTGGAGAATTACTGTTTTTATTACAAAATTGTTATTTTTCATGTACAAAAATTGTAGTTTATTAATTTATTTGTATAAAAGTTCAAACGTAAAACCCTAGTTGCACCCTGCTCCCCCTTTTCCAACCGCAAGGAAGTTAAGAGGGGAGGTGGCCACTGCCCCTCCTCCTCTCCACCCATCTTCCCCTTCCTCTCCTCATCTCCCATTCTTTTTCTCCCATCTTTTCCTTTCTTCTTATCCCCTCTTCTCCTCCCTAGATAGTTTAGATTTGTTTGGATCTAGGTCTGTTTGTCTGTTTGTTTTTTTTATATTAATTTTGCAGTGTTCTAGATGGCTTCTGATGGGTCATTTTATTGTTGTTTATGTGGTGACGCTGGATTGTGTCTCTCCTCGAGAGAGTTGTGATACCTAGCGGCTAATATTTTGTCTCTGTTTCAACGGCTGCGACAGCAACGACGTTGGTGGTAGTTGTTGGGATATGGTGCTCTTCTCTACTCTGCACCGACCAAAGAACTATGATTGGTCGTAGGAGGTTTTCTTTGTTCGGCTTTGAGTTGAAGTGGAGTGCTTCTCAGGGGTCCTTTTACTGTTGTTTATGTGTGCCTCCTACGTGTTCTCTCCTGGTTTCTTCTATGGTATGCCTTGCAGTTTGTGTGGGTGTCAAAGGACTATGATTTTGTTCATAGAATTCTTCTTTTGGCAATTGGGATGTTCTGCAGTCCTTTCATGTGGGTCTACTGTGTTGGTCTATAGTTGCAGTTTTCGTCGGAGGTCTATGTGTTAGTTTTCATTTTTGATTTGTTCTTTTATTGTATTGGTCCAAAGTGACCTAAATTGGACTCTTTTTTTACACCATGACATGTGTGGTACTCTTTCCTTTCCTTCGGTTTGTCCCATGAGGTTGTGCTAGGAAGATTTTAACAAGGCCACTGTATCATGTCGTTCTTTGTACATCTTTGGTTATATGAATGAATTTTTTTTTTATTTTAAAAAAAACATTTAAAACTTCATCCAGTTTGACACTTGTAGGGGACTTTTGCTTCTGGCAGCTACAAGTGGGCTGGGCTGCCGTAAGGAGCGGACTGGTGAAATTATCCCCTTGTGTCCGAGTTCGAAGATCAAGCCCCAAGAGTGTTTTGAAAGGGTAGTGAAGCCTTAGGAAACACCTTGGTTACCTTCACCAACGAGAATAACAACAACTTACAGATGGATTTTCTAGCTTGGCACGAGAGGCTTGTGGTATGGAAGCAAAATTGTCATGACTTGCCCGCCAAATCTTCCCAAGAGAAAATGGAGCATGGTGCCAATGTTGTGTACCACATATAAGCACGATCGGTAAGACTTTTTGAAAACTCACGGAGACGGAGATTATGATCACTAGCGTGTGGTCCCAAAGCGTCGATGAAGCAGTTGACATGCTCATTCGAGCTTCCTTTCCTTCCGTAGAAAAGAATGAAGCTTGGGGCCTCACAACCTTTACGATACGGCTGCTGGAGTAGGCTTGATGGATACGATGGCTAAATAACATACTTCCAATCCTCTTGACTTCGGCTTAATTTCTTTTCCAACATGGCAATAACATCCTCGTGAGTGACAAAAGATGGCCCTTTTTGTTCAGATCCCTTTCCGGCAACAACAGACTCTTCTTGGGGGTGGTCTTTCATTTTCTTTGCTTGGCTTAGAGACTAAACTTTTTAGTTCTTTGATTGTGTCCACAATCTCCCTCTGGGTTTCTCTCATAGCATGGATGGCTGTAACAAGGTTTGTGAAGGTGAAAGCTCTTTCACTTGCATGTTCTTCTCCTCTGTACTTCCAGAGCTAGAGCTGCCAAGTTCTAACATTTTCATTTTTATGATGACTGTATTGCTTGAAAAACTTGATATTGTGATATCTGGTTTAGTTTGCTTGAAATGATTGCATCAAGTGAAATGCTTGAGTTGCATGGTTTGCGTGAATTGATTCACAAATGCTTGTATTGGTGAATGGTGGGTTGAAGAAGAGATGCGGGCTTGGGAGAAGATAAGAGAGCTGGGCACGTTGTCTCCTTGACTGGCTTGGCCTTCATGTGGGCATTTATGTTGACCTTTCCTTTTGAATTTTTTTTTTCAAATTATTTGCAAGTGGCTGCTCTCTTTTCCTTTCATTTGGCATGGCCTACTTTATTTTCTGATTTTCTCTCATTCTCTTCTTTCTTCTTCTTCTTCAAGACCCAAACCCATGGGTATTGTTCATCGATACATAAGTCAGATTTTGGAAGCTCGGATCAAAAAACTTCCTTGATAAAAGTTGTTCATCTGCTCGAGTACTTTAGCCTGTAAAAATTTGAGAATTTTTTGAATTTCTCTGATACCTCAAAGTTATTCTGCAACTTCTGTGTTCATCCATGGCTGGTGAGTTTTTGCAGGTTCGGTTTCTACACTTGTTTTGAACTTGTGATGCTCGGATGATTTCGCTTGCTTCATGAAAGTTACTCGACAGTGTGTTGTGTGTTGTTCATAAAATTAAGGATCATCCAACCATTGTAGTGTTCTCTGTCTTCATTTTTCTGAAGTATGTACATGATGTTGATTCCCTTATTGCACGCTTGCTTTCTAAGCTTGAATGCTTGAGTTCCTTTGTATTCCCCAAAATTTGTGAACTATAAATCGAATTCTGAGGTTGAGCTTTTGACTTCAGGTTTTAACTGGGTGACAAACAAACCTCACACAAGCTTACTTAAGTAATGCATGCTAAGTGTTTGTGAAAATGACTCAAAGTAGCTTGCTGGCTGCTTTTTGAACTTTTGAAATGTTTCTTTTTGAATCCGAGTTGGAGCCTTTGAGACATGAAAATTGACTTCTCAATGGTTATGTTGGAATTGGTCTTGCGTTACTTGAAGCAAAAATGAATTTTCGGTGAAATTTTAAAGTAAGGGTTAAGCTGCTGGAGTAGTGTAGTTCCCGATGCATGGCCTGTTTCGGGAATCTATTTGGCATGATTCCCTAGCTCTAAATGCAACGAATTTTTGGAAAAATGAGGCTTGGTATGTCTAGTTCTACTATGGAAAGTTTGGGATTTGTTGGATGTAAACTTGATTTATAGTGATTTTCTAAAGGTGGGATGTTCTAGCTAGAATGGTTGGAAAGCTTGTGTATAAGTTTTGCTTGGCATGTTGCTCTTGTGCGAGAATTCGGCATTCCTTTCTCTTGGAATTGAGTGCTGATCTGGGTATTGTTAGCATATTTTGGTTGTTGCGTTGCATAGTGACTTTTATCTTTTTCTTGAAAGCTTGACATCACTTCAAAAATTTTGATTGCTTGGTAAAAGAAACTTCATCTTGACAGCGTTTAGGTTCTTCTGGCAGTATCATAGCACTACCTTTGCAATATTTTCCTTCTATTTGCCATGAATTGAGATGTTTTCCTTCTTGAGTAAAGCATAGTGCTTGGATTTCTTGAATAAGGCTTGATGCTTGATTATGGAATTGTGGCAATTGAGACATCCCAAAGGCCTTTTGGTTTTGACTCTTAAACTTGGTCATTGGAATGGTCAAGACTTAGAAAGTGCTTGAGGCGTTGGAGCATATCAGTTAGGGCAACTTTAGATATTGTTTGTTGCAGCTGTTGTGAGCATGTTTTAGGACCCAAAAGCTTGGGCTTGGCTATTGAAGCTTGAGCTTAGCATGTGGTCACTGCAGCAAATGTGTTGGGTTACAACAACAAGTGATGGCGAACTTGGAGGTCATAGTGACATAATTGGAATTTCAAGGAGATTTTTGGTATAAGAATAGTGGTTTTGGTAATAATGGATTTTTAAGCTCATTTGGGTTTTGGAATTGCTGCTGGTGGTGATTACAATGAATTCCTTCCTCAGCCCCCAAGTGCACCATAATTAGGGATGGCAATTTTCCCCGCGGGTAAGGGTCTTCGTGGGGATTCGACCCTAATGGGTCGGGTATGAAGGACAAAAAAGGGGTATGGGGATGGGTACGGGGAATTTTTTGGGTATGGTGTTTGGGGAGGGGCGGGGATGGTATTTTAATCCCCAACCCGAACCCTCCCCGTTTAGAATATATATTAATTTTGTGATGAGGTATATTATAGTATATATTAATATGCTATTAAAGTAATTGTACCGACTAAATTTTATATTATTATATTATGTACTTATATAATTTATACAAATCTTAAGCCACACTACTTATTTATTTAGTTAACTTCCTGTACATATATAAACATTTTTATATTGTCTTATAAGTATATATTATATCTTGCCTTAGTATTATTATTATTTTTCCAACAAAGTAGTTATATATTGATTTTTTCTTCCATAATGGGGCGGGTCGGGGAACCCATTCCCCAACGAAGGTGGGGATGGGGAATCCCCGATATGAATATTGTGGGAATGAAGGCGGGGATGGGGGAAAAAAGCTTAATGGGGATGGGGATGGGAATGGCATACCCACCCCCGATTCGACCCATTGCCATCCCTAACCATAATTATTAAAAATAAATAAAAATTTGATTGGCATAAGCTGCAAAAACTCTTGCAGCGTGGCCTTCTTAGTATTTGTTTGGGTCATTGCATGGCGTGTTGAACTTGGGATATCCCTTTGTTGCAACTGTGACAATTTGGCATGATACTGTGATAGCATGGCTTCTTCTCTGTGCTTCTTGTAGCGGCTCTTCCAGCGGTGGTGTTAGGACTTCTACGACAAGCTTGGCTCTGTTCTTCTTTCAGTCTCTCTTCCAGCGGTGGTGTTTGGGTTTCTACGACTGGCTCTGTTCTTCTTCCAGCCACTCTTCTGGCGGCTCTTCCAGCGATGTTTGAATTTCTATGACATGGTTGCATGAGTTGATACATAGACTATATGAGCTTGGCATTGGGAATCAGAGCTTGGCTTGTGGTGTGGGAGCTAAGTGCCCACAAGTTTAGCATCAGAGAGAGATTTGTCTGATGGGTATAGGAACATAGGGTCCCACTTGCCGTTGCTGGAAGAGATTGTCTCTGTGCAGACTTTTTTTCCAAAAAAATCCCCAATTTCTCCTTTCTTGGTGCATCTGAGGCTATCCTTTGAGGAGATTAACAAGGTATGCCCTTTTCTCTTGCAATTTCTTGAATCTATTGAGGGGTTTGTTGGGTTCTTCATCTTCTTGGGGTTTTTCTTTTCTTGTTTTGGCAGCCAATTGCTAGACTTCTCGACCTATCCATTCTTTGTTGTCACTGATGAGAGTACCCACTGCATAGTTGTTAGAAAAGGCAGGGTTTGTGTCAGTTTTCGGGCAAGTTGCTGGAAGCTTTGAGCGCACCAGCTTCGTAACTTGGGCATTTGAGCTTCAATCTTGGTCTTTCTATAGTAGTTCTGCCCATTTTCTGGATTCATGAGTTCTTTATTTGACTTTGTAGGAATATTGTGGACACCTGCTTGATTGATTTTGGACTCTCTTTTATGTTGTGAGGAAAAGGGTTGTTAAGAAATTGACAGAATGCATGTTTTGCAATGCTTGAATTTTGTATTATTGGGAGAGACTTTTGCTTGCCATGAGAATAGCGTGTTGATCATGGAGCGAGAATTTTGCTTGCCATGGGTAAACTGCATGCTGCTTGGGCATTTGCTTAAGCGTTCCTTTGGCATGAGCTTGACTTGCCATGCTTGGCGTATATTTTGCGTGTGCTACGTTCTTGACCCCTTTTTGATTGTTGTTGAACTATATGCACATGCTCGTAACCGCATGATTAATACGTAAGATCAAAGGCTGTTGAAAGCTTGAGAAAAGCACCATTGGTTTCTTTTTTATGAGCTTAGAGCTTGGTCATGGATAACTGTTTATTTTTTGGGCTTTTATAGGGATAGACATAAACATGTGTATGATGGGTCTGTAAGGATGTTGTGTAACTCATAGGGATTTTGTTTGTTTGTTTTTTTTTGTGAAAAAGGTTACTATGAGGTAAATAGTGTTCAGTTTGTAGCACTTGCTTTGTGAAAAAGGGTCTGCTGGAATGATTAATTGAGCATGGAATGGGAAATTCGCTTGTCATGAGCTTGAGTAATAGATTGCATGATGCTTCAAAAATATTTTTTGTTTATGCATTTCGCTTGGTGATGGGCATATTTTATATCATATATTTAATAGATATTTATAAAAATACCCAATCCTAGACATGTATTTATAAAAATACCCAAGCACTATTTAAACATATAAACATATCCAAAATCAACCCCACAATCAACAATTGTATATTTTTTGGGTGTGTTTATAAATGGGTTTTGAGTGTGTGTAATGATGGGTTTTGGGTATGTTTATAAAGTGTTTTGGGTGTTGGGTATTTTTATAATTTCAGCCCCCATTTTGGGTATTTTAGTGAAACTCCCTATATTTAATCCCATTCTTAGTATATTTTGGAAGAATTTTGATACTTTGAATTATATTTCCACTATAGGACTTTCAACTTCCTCTGGAGCAAAACATAATCAAATGGACGAATTTTGGAGTAATTTCAATTGGAGGTCGTTCGTGAGTCACTTAGCTTGATCGTATCAAAATTTCAGATTTTTCTACCTAGTGATTATTTTCTGGCAATAAAATAAAGGAGCAGTGCGCGGTGCTGGAATAGTGACGTTTTGGGCCTTTATTGCTTTTTTGGAGCCCAAGATGACATCATATGGGTTCGTGACCTTTTGGAGAAGTGTTCAGAATGTTTTTATCTTTAAAACAAGCTATCCTGGGCCGGTTTTGGAGGAGATTTGAGGCCAAAACGTGGCATGTGCAAATCATAAGTAATTGATAGAATTGCATAGGATTGTGACGGTGATGGCTAAAACCCTAGTGCTTTTATTAATTGGTTTTTTTTAAAACTTGTTTTTCTTCAACTTATCAACCTTTCAATGTCTTTTATTGTTAATTTAATCTTTTCTAATTCATAAAATTCAACTCTTTGATAAAATCTATTTTAATTATTAACTAAGAGTTAGTTTAGTAGATATTTATAAAAATACCCAATCCTAGACATGTATTTATAAAAATACCCAAGCACTATTTAAACATAGAAACATACCCAAAATCAACCCCACAATCAACAATTGTATATTTTTTGGGTGTGTTTATAAATGGGTTTTGAGTGTGTGTAATGATGGGTTTTGGGTATGGTTATAAAGTGTTTTGGGTGTTGGGTATTTTTATAATTTCAGCCCCCATTTTGGGTATTTTAGTGAAACTCCCTTAGTTTAATTACAAATTAGTCAAACAATCTTTGGGGACAACGACCTTGCATGAGCATTTATACTACAACTACCTTGTATTCTTGCAAGTATTTTCAGTGATTTTAACCCTCTTTGCGCAGGTACTAAAAATCCTATCAAGAAATTAGCGCCGTTGTCGAGGATTGTTTCAATTAATTTGTTTTTATCATATTCTTAGTTAATTCTTGTTTAAACTTTTTCTGATTTTTATTTTTATTTTTATTTTCGTCCGAAAAAAAAAATTATAATTGAATTGTTTCGTTTCTGTTTCAGATTCTGCAAATTGCATGGTTCAGACCAGATCATAAACTGCACAGATTGCACAGTTTGATCCAGAACCAGAACGCACACTGCACAGACAGCTCAGAGAAATCAATTAGGCGTGGGACTGTTCATTGCAAGACACTTTTCTGCATAATTTGTTTGCCGATTTTGTGAACGAGGGTAACATGGCATTAGCAAGGCCTGAAGCAGGCAGACCACTCAGAGAGTCTTTGGCTGCCCGTGCCAATGATGTCCCTAATTGCATTGTGTATCCTACACAAGAAGATGGTGATTCATTCGAGATCAGGCACCATATGCTTGAAATTCTACCTACTTTTCGTGGGCTGCCTAATGAAGATGCGAACATACATATTGCAAAATTCATTGTGGGTTTCAAAAACATTTTGATCAAGGGTTTTTCTGATGAAGCTATTAAGTTATGTCTTTTCCCATTCACTTTGAAGGACAAGGCGGAAACTTGGTTATTCACTCTACCAGCTAATAGCATTACTACTTGGCAGCAGTTACACACAAAATTCTTGAACAAATATTATCCAGCATCCAAGACATTGAATTACAAGAGGGAGATTTTGACATTCACATAGAAGCCTAATGAAGAGTTTCATGAAGCATGGAAGAGATATATAGAGATGTACATGAAATGTCCACATGCTAATATTGATGCAGATACACAAATGAATATTTTCTTTGATGGGCTTAATCCTACATCCAAAAGTCATGTGAACGCATCAGTTGGAGGATCGTTGTCAAATAAATCAGCAAGAGAGGCTTTTGAATTATTTGAGATGATGGCTACAGAATCTTAGCAATGGGCAGTAGAACATTCACATAAGAGGGGAATTTTTGAGTTATCAGCAAGATCTCCCAACATGTCTGCACAAATGGAAAAAATGGAGAAGAAAATTGATGCAAAGTTTGACATTATTTTGCAACAAATAGCAAGTTCCACACAGCAGCAGCCACCTGCAACAACAGTTTGCACTATCTGCAGCATGGTTACACATGATATAATGGGCTGCCCGCATAAAGAATCCTACCCAAAGCTTGTTGAGCAACATGTTAATATGATGAACAGCTATCAAAGGCCTAGGAATGATGCATATGCAACTCATTATAATCCAGGATGGAGGGATCATCCTAATTTCAAATGGGGTGACAATCAAACAAATTCAAAACCATTCCAGCATGCACAAGGACCATTTGCTCCATCCAAACCAACTTTGGATGATCAACTTGCTAAATTAGCAGCAACAACTCAGTCATTCATAGAGGGCAGCAACCAAAGATTCAAAAATGTTGAAGCTTCAATTAAAAGTTTGGAGCAACAATTTGGACAGCTAGTTGCACAGATTTCAGAGAGAGAAAAAGGCAAATTTCCTAGTCAAACAGTGCCTAATCCAAGAGGACGTGAAGAGTGCAACGTTGTTCGGACTTTACGATGTGGAAAAAGCTATGAAAATCGTGTAAATAGCATTGAAAAGGAGCAGCTAGCAGTGGAGGATAAAATTTTGCAACAACAGAACCTGCCAAAATTGCATAAAAACATAATTTGGCAGATCCTGAAACTATCCCAAAACAGGTTTTACAGCATGTCTATGACCCTCCACTGCCCTATCCTAAACGTCTAATTCCTAAGGCAAGAGATCAACAGCTCAAGGACTTTATGCACACATTATCCAAGGTTCAAATCAACATTCCATTGCTGGATGCAATCAAGAAAATTCCGTCATATGCCAAATTTTTGAAAGAAGTTTGCAGCAGCAAAAAGAAGCTTGCAAATTTGGACAAAGTCATTTTGACAGAACAGTGGAGCTCAGTTTTACTACACAAACTGCCACCTAAGAAAAAAGATCCAGGGAGTTTGAATATTTCTTATACTATTAGAAATTCTTATTTTAAAAGTGCTTTAATTGATTTGGGTGCAAGTATTAATTTGATGCCTTTTTCTGTTTTCCAGCAATTGGGACAAGGAGATTTAAAGCCTCCATCTATAATACTTCAACTGGCTGACCGTTCAATCACTTATCCAACAGGTGTTATTGAAGATCTAATTATTAACGTTGATAATCGTTATCTACCAGCAGATTTTGTGGTTTTAGACATGGACGAAGACCTTCAAACACCTATTATTTTGGGGAGACCGTTTATGGCAACAGCTAGGACTTTAATTGATGTGGAAGCTGGGACATTAACTTTACGAGTTCAAGACCAATCTGTGGTTTTTAATTTGTTTGAAGCAGCAAAACGTCCTACTGAACAGAAGGAATGTATGCGCATTGATGTGGTAGACAATATGGTTCAAGACAGCTTTCATGCAAGTTCAAATACAAATAAGTTGCTCAGCAGGGGAAAAGTGAAAAAGCAAAAATTGCAGTTAAATGAGCTAGAGGAAATTCGTCAGGGGGATTATGACAGTTCTCACATCTACAAGGAAAGAACTAAGGCATTACATGATAGTCCAATTTTGCGGAAGGAATTTCAGCCAGGGCAAAAGGTTCTGTTATTCAGTTCAAGGCTCAAGTTATTTCCAGGAAATTAAAGTCTCGCTGGACTGGACCCTACCTGGTGACTCAAGTGCTTTCTCATGGGGCAATTGAAATAACTAATGAGGCTAAAGGAAACACATTCAAAATGAATGGCCACAAGCTGAAATACTATGTGGCGACACCTTTTGACACTGCAAACGAGTCTTTGACTCTGAAGGAACCAGAGATTTGACCACCGGGCTTCTGCAATGTCTAGCTACAGACTTAAAATAAAGCGCTTATTGGGAGGCAACCCAATTTTTCTAAACTGTTTACTTCTTTTATTTAAATATATATATATATATATGTTGCTGTTTTCTTTATCTAGTTGTTTTTATTTTCTTTCTACTCTTAACACATTTGATTCAATGCAGGACAACCATCAGCAGCAGCAAGCATCAAAATCAGAAAATCCTACACTGGAATCATGCACCTAGCAGCAACTGGAATCATGTACCCAGCAGCAAGTCTACATTAACATCAACACATCTACACTATGCTGGAAGTTAAAGCAATTACCATGAGCTCACTCAAAGATGACAGTTTGGGGATAGGGATTCAATCTTATACCTACGAGATGCACAGATCTTCCCTTTTTAATTTTTGCAAAGACCAGTGGATTGGCAAGTTTGGGGGTTGTCCGCCTATAGATACACCAACATTCGCGGAGCTCCGAGTGTCCTCACACAGATGGAAACAAATGCATATGTTAGATCTCTGAAATGAAAAAAAAAAGAATACTAACATACGTGGAGGAGGGATCTACCGTTTTCCATGGGTATGGGGTGCAAAACGACATGGAGTGTAGCGTTTAGAGAGCATGGAGAAGCTGCTGTGCGCTGGAAGTTGAAAGTCGATAGTGGTCTGCTGCGAGATTGCCAGAAGGAATTCGCCGGAGAGAGCCAAATAGATCGTGGGCGCAGGTGAGAGAGGGAAGGGTTTGAGTTTTGAGCAAACCACAAGAGAGCGACTTTGGTTTCTTTTTTCTCTGCAAAGAGAGAAAGTTGAGATGAAGGCACTGCTGGACAGGCCCGGCCCTGAGCAGGGGCAAACAGTGCGATCGCCCTGGGCCCAAAATTTAGAGGGGCCCAAATTTTTTTTTTTAAAGTAAGTATTATATTAGATTATTATAACTATTAACTGATTTAATATTTTGAAAAAAAAATACAGACCAACGATGGTCTGTTCCACTCCCCAAGAAGAAGAACGCTTTTGTGCATCTGTTCCACTCCTCCAGGTCGCTTTTCCTTCTTCTACTTCTTCTTCTTCTTCTTTTTCTTCTTCCTCTTCCTCTTCTTCTACAGAGTTTTGAATCCCCTTCATCTCATCTCATCTAAGCCTCTCTCCTACTAGTTACAAAGTTGTGAAGCCCTAAATTAATTTTTCTGTTGGTAGATTGGGGAGATTCCAAAATCCAAAGTGTGGGCTTTTATTCAGTGAAAAATTGGTCCTTGTAGTTGTAGAAATCAATTGAAGGTAATTTTTAATGATTTGATATCAAATGAAAAGGGAAATATGAATTTTTTTTGTTTGTTTGTAGATTTGTGAACTCATGCAATTACACATTCTCTTTGCAGGGATTCTTTTAAGCTCTAAGCTTGATTGCAAATTTGGAAATATCAAATTTGTTTCTGTGGAGAGGGATTTCTCGAAGGGGGTTTCTCAAATTCCAGGTTATGTTGTTTTTTGCTTATTCTTTGAAGTATTAAAATTGCATTGGCTTTCCTTGTATATTGTTTCTGTTTTCAAGTAACAATGTTCCCTAAGAAACACCCATCTGGAAGTCAAAAAAGAAAAAGAAAAAGACAGAGAGAAGAATTAACTCAATCTCAAAAGGGAGCTCTGGATAAATTTTTTCAAAACAAAACAAATAGTTCACTTGATAACTCAACTGAAGATTTAGTCAATGAATATGAGCAGCAAAATCATGTTGAAGAATTTGTAGGAATTGATAATGATTTAGTCAAGGAATCTGAACAACAAAATCATGTGGAAGAATTAATAGGAACTGAGAATGATTTTAATGCACAGGTAGGTGACTTAGGTGAAGATGAACATGTTGAGAATGAAGATTTTGATCATCTTTGTAATAATGAAGACACTGAACCTGAGGTTGTAGAACCAAGTTTTCCTTTAAACATTTTTTATCCTAGAATTTGGGATAAATGGGCTAGCAATCTTATCCATTGAAAAGGAGATGTTAGAAAAGCTTGAATTTGAAAGCATCATTGAGGATTTTGCTTCTCAAAATGCAAGAAGAAAATCATTTAAATAATACCTTCTTAGTTGTGATTTTGTTGTTTTTCACCTCATCTTGCAGCTGGTGATGTTGATATTTTGCTGGTTGCTGAGGATGCAAAGGGATTAGGCTGCTGTTGTTTGCTTTGGCTATTCAGGAAGAAAATACATTTTTGTTTTGCTGGTTGCTGAGGATGCAAAGAGATTCAAGTAGGCTGCTGCACTTTGCTTTGGCTATTGAGGAAGAAAATACATTTTTGTTTTGCTGGTTGCTGAGGATGCAAAGAGATTCAAGTACGCTGCTGCACTTTGCTTTGGCTATTGAGAATGTAAAGACATTTTTGTTTTGCTGGTTGCTAAGGATGCAAAAGAATTTCAAATAGATTGATGTTGTTTTGCTTAGGCTATTCAGCATGTAGAGAATTTTTCTTTTGGCTGGTTGCTTGTTGCTGGATGAAAAAGAACTTATTGAATTGTTATAAGTATTTATCTTGTTTATATATTATAGCTTTTTATTCTAAATTTTAATATATTGAAGTTTGAATGGATACAATTTATTTGGCTTGAATGTTAAATTTTTAGTTAATTTGGACAGATTAGATCTTGGTTGAAAAATAAGAGTGAGTTCATCACTAAGTTTAAATATATATAGGGGCCTAATTTTTACTTTTGCCCTGGGCCTGAAAAATTCAGGACCGGCACTGCTGCTGGAAATGGATGGTTTTGAAATACCCAAAGCAACGATGCTTTTCAACGCCAACAGAGGTCTACCTAGGCTAAAAAAGAGAACAGGCTTTTGGGTTTTAGAAAGAAATCACGAAGAACTCTTTGAGAAAAGAAATATTTGCGCAGGTGTGAGTGTGGAATTTTGCGTTGGGGTCAGAGGGCATGCTTTAGGTTTTGACGGTTTAAGCAAAATATCAAGGCCATGCGTTTGTGATGAGCGAGGCGAGGGAAATGAAGCAATAGTCATTAATTGGTCAAGTTGATGTAGGCCCACTTGCTTTTCTGATTGTGTCAAGAGGCCACGCTGCCATTGTGGGTTTTGTTTTTGTCCTGAGACATTCCAATTAACCCACATATTTCAAAAATGCAATATTCAAGTGAGAAGTCAGATGGCTTTGTGAGTGGGCAAGTTTGCAGCACGGCAAGTGGAGAGCCGTTTGGCTCTTGGCTCGAGATCAATACGCATTGGACAGACCAATCAATGACTACATCTTGAAGCACAGCTAGTTTTTCATGTGAATTGAGTCAATTATGCAATTCAACCGTCCATCCTGGTGTGTTCCTTTCCTTTTTCTTTATTGTTTTTTTTTTTATCTTTTACTTCTATTTTATTTATCTTCGGTTCTTTATTTTATTTGTGCTAGCATTTTATTTTTCTGTTTTATTTTAGGCCTTACTATTTTTATTCACTTCTTTATTTTCTTTTCCACACCTTGAGGACAATGTGTGATTTAAGTTTGGGGGTGGGAAAGTAAATTTTAGATGTTTAATTTTTTTTTAGTCTTGTTTAAAATTTTCGTTTTTAAGTTAATATCCATAGATTATTTTAACCGTTAGAACAAATGGACATGGTGAAGATTGATCCCACAGTAGAGTCTTTTCTATTTATTGTTGCTTAGACACTAATTCTTGAATTATACTTTGAAATTTGCACATCACACCAACATGGTTTGTGGGGGGTGAGATTGAAATACTTACTTTTTGTCTAAGTGTGTTTTAATTTTTGTTCAATATAAAAAAGAGTCAGTATGTGGAATAAAGTAATAATTGTCTCACCCGAGGTTTTTCCTAGTAATCGGGCCAGTCCTGCCTAATCAGCAGTGATTCTCGAGTCAAACGGTAGAGTTTTGGCATGGGGCAGGGTGGTTAGTTGGTTTTGTAGCCTTTTCAGCTTGAGTTAATAAGTCCTCAGGGGTGTTCTACACCTAGTTCCCTAAAAGCCCTAGTGGTTTGGGAGACATTGACCTAACGCTCACTACACGGGTTGGATCGAAAGCTTAAGGGAACCGATATTGTACGACCACTACTGTTACTGGAAAAAAAAAAAAAAAAACAGAAGAAGAAGTGAATGATTCTATAAGTATGTGAAGTATGCATAAAAGGGGTGAGAGGTAAGGGTTTTAGTCGAGTCTCCTTAACTATGATGGTTCACTTTACACCGAAGGAAGTTTGTGAATTCTTTTCTAATTGATTCTAAATAGCTTAGACTATGTGGTGGGATTAGTTGGATCTATTGAAAAGATGTTCTAATTTTTAAAATTTGCTATGGATTGCAACTTGAAGTTGGAAATTTTGTCTTGGTTAAGCGTTAGCCAGGTGTCTAGTTTGTTAAGTTTTTATTTTTGTTTAAGTCTTGTTTTGCTTGAGGACAAGCAAAAAGCTAAGTTTGGGGGTATTTTGATGGGCATATTTTATATCATATATTTAATCTCATTCTTAGTATATTTTGGTTGATATTTTGGAAGAATTTTGATACTTTGAATTATATTTCCACTATAGGCCTTTCAACTTCCTCTGGAGCAAAACATAATCCAATGGATGAATTTTTGAGTAATTCTAATTGGAGGGCGTTCGTGAGTCACTTAGCTTGATCGTATTAAAATTTCAGATTTTTCTACTAATTGATTATTTTCTGGAAATAAAATAAAGAAGCAGTGCGCGGTGCTGGAATAGTGACGTTTTGGGCCTTTATTGCATTTTTGGAGCCCAAGATGACATCAGATGGGTTCGTGACCTTTTGGAGAAGTGTTTAGAATGTTTTTATCTTTCAAACAAGCTACCTTGGGCCAATTTTGGAGGAGATTTAAGGCCAAAACATGGCATGTGCAGATCATAAGTAATTGATAGAATTGCATAGGATTGTGACGGTGATAGCTAAACCCTAGTGCTTTTATTAATTGATTTTTTTTTTTAAAACTTGTTTTTCTTCAACTTCCCAACCTTTCAATTTCTTTTATTGTTAATTTAATTTTTTCTAATTCATAAAATTCAACTCTTTGATAAAATCTATTTTAATTATTAACTAAGAGTTAGTTTAATTACAAATTAGTCAAACAATCTTTGGGGACAACGACCTTGCATGAGCATTTATACTACAACTACCTTGTATTCTTGCAAGTATTTTCAGTGAGTACTAAAAATCCTATCACTTGGAATGAGATAGCTTAATTTGCTTGGCCTATAAAGTTCATATGGCTTGCATGCTAGTGTGGAGATTGCTTGGCTTTAACACAGAGAACTAGCTTTATACTTTGCCCTTTTGTAGCATATTCTTTGTTGGCAATTGTCGCAGGGATTCACATAATAAGTCATAATGACCTTTGTTATGGGTGATGGCCTATTTCCCCTTGCACGATGGGCTGAAGAAGAGACGACTACCTTCACCACTTAGAAACACTTGCCAAGACTTGATCATAGGCACTCGGTAAGCTTTGGAGACTACTCTCATTTCCAGGTGTTGTATAGAAGAAATGCATGTTTCCGGCAGCCTCTTGATTTTTTTTTCAATACCCTTCCAGCATCACTAAGGGCTGGCCAGAGCGGTTCGATTGTGAGTGGGCAGACCCAACTATCGAAGATGTTTTGCGAATGATTGAAGGTTGCAAAGGAAACATCGTTTTCGACCTTACAGCAGTGTGCTGAAAGGGTTTGAGCATGTGTCTTATTAGGACCTCGCGTGGACTTCCCGCTTGATACTTAGAAGAAGTTATAGCACACGCTGTTTTTAGAGCACAGGCTGCTTGTAGCAGAAGTACACCCGATCCCCTTAAGCATGAGTCGTTATTAATGCTTTGAGCCTCCAGGAACATGAATTGGATAGCCAGTGCCGTAAGCTACGAGACCTTCTCCTAGACAAATGAGCTACTGATAATGGTGCTTGGTGCGTGGTGGAAACATTGAAAGGATCATCTCTCTGCGCTTCTTCTGTTCTGTTTTAGTCATGCACCGTGATCTAGTTAAGGTACCTAATTCTCCTTGTTTGCAAAATTTTTTTATTTAACAAGGCTACATCTTCCAGCAGCATCCTTCTCTAAGTCATATCCTTATTTCGACTTGTAGGTCGCATTTCTTTGTTGTGGGGGGCGAGCTGGCTTGGTGCATAGTAGCTTTTCCTTTTGAGACCGCAGGGTGTATCGATCTTTAGCACAGTTGACTGCATTTGGGCTTGAGTTATACCCTTTTTTTTTTTAAGAGCCTAAAAGCTCATGTTGTTGGAACCTTGAAACACAGTTGAGATATTAAGTTTCGGCCTGTTTTGTACGCTTTGCTTGGTCGGAAATGATGGAATGCATTGAGATAATGATTTCCAGCTTGTTTTGTTCACTTCGCTTGGTTGGAACTAATGAAATGCATGAATTGTTGGGTTGTGGTAGGTGCAAGGTACATGCTGCCAATTTTTACAGGATCCCAAAAGTGTTTGCCCCATTGCCTCTATGCTTGTTTTCACAAGGCCTTCCTTATGTGATCTGATTTTTCTTTCACAGCACCCCAACACATACACTCTCTTCAAATATCGCTGGGACTGGAATGATTTTCCTTGACAGAATGACCTTTCGTTTTTTTTTTTTTTCCAAATTGACACATGATATTGCTTGTGCATGGTGCTTGTTAATAGCTTGGGATCCCATCTAAGTGGCTTTGCTTGGTATAGTTGTTGTTGAGAGGGTTAGTTTTGTAAAGAAAAGTTTGCTTGTCTATTTTTTTTTTTCAAAGAACATGTTTTGCAAAATAGAAGAAGGTAAAAGCAAGGAAAGAATTCTAGAGGCTTTTTTCTTTTTCCAAAATACTCCATTCTCATTGCAAATATCATCTTACACCTTGGCATGCTATAATGGTGGTGCATTCTATCAAATTTGTGAAAGCATATGGTGAAAACACAAAAGGAGTTCATTTTTGAAATAAATTTGAAAAGCCAATACAAAAGGATAGGTGCAAAAGTAACACAGCAGTAGTAAGACTTTGAGCCATTTTGCATTGATGAATACTCCAATCAAATTAAGCCCCCAAGTACGAAAGAGCCAAGGAGTGTGCATGACTTGCAATAGCATGAAAGCTTGTGGCTTAGGTTGGCATGTATTTGGCATGTGTTGTACTAGGTTGCCATGCTCTGCAGAGATATTTAACAAAGCCACAACTGCTGCTTTACTTGCATGCAGCTCATTACCCAACTAATCAAAGAGTGATTTGTAGCTCATAACCCATTGTACTTTTTTCAACTTATGTGAGATTATGAGAGGTTACGGCAGCTGTCTCTTGATAATCTTGCTCAACAAATGAAGCCCCCGATTGGTTTTCTTCTGGCATGTCCAATGTGAATACTTCGCTGCTGGAACTATTCTCCCATCCATTAGCAAGCAGCCATGGGGTGTTATAGCTCGAGGATTTTGAATATTTATGCCAGTAGGCTTTCTCCATGTTTCCGCAAGGCTCCCAAATAGCATCCGGTGGCTTTGGGTCATTCTTCCACGGGTGGCACAATACGTCATCGTCGAGCAAGTCATCAAAGCATGTAATGACAGCAGCCATCTCCTTTCCCCTTCATTTTGGCAAGGGGTCTTCATCAATAGCCTACCTATTAAAGGGTAGCTCAAGAGTTCCGTCATGTATCTCAGCGTGCAAGATCTTTCTCAAAGTTTGACAAGCAGTGGTTGGATGACCTTCAAACTGATGATAACGGTAGTACCAAGGATCACCTTTTTCCTCTCTGGTAGGGACTTTGTAGGGCCTGAGAGGTTTGATTGCACCATGAACAAACATTGTATCAAGAATGGCATGGAACACTTCATCTTCGCACGGCAACGGTGGGTATGTCTCCTTGTCTTTTCTTTTGCGTGAATTGTAGTTACTAGATGATTTGTCATCCTCATCTAACGTTTGGTGTGCTTCTTCCTCTTCACTCCTCCAAGCTTGATGCCTAGTTAGTTTGACTGACATGCTTGTTTTCCTCACTGCTTCCAACAGACGAGAAAATTGGCGGATACCTGCCAATCAATAGGCTTCAATTGGGAGGTACAAGAGCTGTACGGCGCGATTGGGGTCGTTGAAAAATTAGGCTCCTAATGTGTCGAACCATTCCTACCGTTCGGCAAATTCAGGAAGGAGCCTTCAAGTTCTCTCACGGTTTCCCGGGTTCAGCTAGGCTTCTGTCGTTCGGCAAGGGGGAGCTGGGTAGTTGGAACTTGGCTGCCAATCAGATCTGGGAGCTGGGCTGCGAGGGCAAGTTCGGCAATATGAACATCTGTGATTCTTCAGGACTTATAAGGGAGGCACAGCCCAGACTTCGACAAGGAGGTTGGAACTAAACCATAAGGGCCTTGGAAAGGAAGAGCGCGAGTCCCCTACCTAAGTCGAATTGTTCGAGCTTTGCCGTTCGGCAAGAGCCTTCGGTGTGGCTTGGTGGGTGCGAGCTATTCGTGGTGTCAGCACGGACTGGTAAGTGTTGTTCCGGGTTCATAACATCTTCTTTCTTGTTCTGCCCAGTCCTTGCCGCTCGGCAAGGCTGGTTCAATATGTACAAGTGATTGGTTGTGGATTTGTTGGCACGACTTTGTACAATTTGGTGAATTTTGGCAAGGGATCCTTGGACCCGTGTTTTCCTTCTGCACAAGCCTTGCCGTTCGGCAAGGCCACGACAAGGATGCTTCATTCCAATCGCCATTCTCGAATTTGTGCACAACCCTTTCCATTCGGCAGGCATGGCTATTACATTTTGTGAATGTGAGGTTTATTTTGATTAACCTTTGGCAGGGTCTCGACGTGCACTTGTACCAAGGCAGAGTTAGCTTCGGTGGGTTCTGCTTTAAAGGAGGGGCTGGGCCATTGAAGCTGTGGGCTGTGAGCTGGGCCTTGGTAGGAGCCTGGCCATTGGAGTTGGTACCTTTGGCAGGTAAGCTAAGTTGGGCTATGGAGCCAGGCAAGAGTCCCATTTTGCGTGGGCCTCCATTGTTTCTGCACGGGTCTTGCAGCTCGTTCGCTTGTTTTTTTTTTTTTTTTGAATTTTGAATTTGAAATTTGAAATTCAAATTGTGGGGCAAGTACAAGGATTTTGAGAGGGAAGCTGAAAGGGTGCTAGGGTTTTCTTGTGAACCAAGGCATCGGTACCCTTGAGACTTTATAAAAAGGAGCTTGGGGTGGAGAAGTCCTCACACTTGAGACTTTGAGAAAAATTTTGAGAAAATGTGATTTCCGGCGAGGGACTTGGTGGTTGAGTAGTGATCGAAAAGATTTCCGGCGAGTTTTCCGTGGTGGTGCAAACAAGGTTAGACATCATTTCCCTTGATTTTTTGAATTGAAATGTCTGTTTTTGTATGAACATGTTGAAGGTTAGGATGAACATCTTGAATATGAGCATGAACTTGTTGAACACTTTGAACATTGATATGAACTTGTTGAATGTATGTTTCGATCCTTCTTGCATGTGCATTAGTTCCTTTCTTGTTTTTGCAAATTGTAGATGTTTGAAAATTCTAATAGAGAAAGCCATGACCCCCCTGCCTTTGGTGGGGAAGATACCGAAAGTGAGAGTTCCCAGTCAGAGCCAAGCCTTTATGTTTGTTCTGAACGTGAGAGTTCCCAGACAGAGGGTGTTATAAAGAGTAGGATGGTAGTGCATGAGGGTGAGAGGGGTGAGCCATCAGTAGACTCTAGGTCAGTTGCTTATAAGGAGATGCAGAGGAATTACAAAGAGTTAGAGGCCATAGCTAATCGGGTTCTAGCCTTGCCATATACACCAGAGGTGGGCTCGAGTAATCAGGCATCACCATCTGGTTCCGTGGGCGTAGCCGTGGCCTCAACTTCAGAGGGAGTGGACATACGAGTTGGTGTCCCGTTGGCAAAGCGGAATACACTTACAGAAGTAAAGTTGGCCGAGCTTTGGACAGATTATTGTGTTCCACCTTATGTAGGCTTGAGATTATCCACTGCAGCTGATGTGGTTAGATATCCTCCAGAGGGCTCTATGTTGATTTTTACGGATATGTACCAGCATGGCTTCAGACTACCGTTTCATCCTTGAGTGCAGATGATGTTGGCTAAGCTGGGGTATGCGCCGGGGCAATATAATCCCAACTTTTGGATTCTTCTTCATGGGATTTACATTGCCTGGTGGTTGGTTGGGTTGGGGGAGCCAACATTTGAGCAGTTCATGTACTTGTACTCAATTTCGAAGCAACAGGAAAGTTTTGGCTAAGTGCAAGCCAATTGTCGAAAGGCAAAATAGATGGGTTATTTTATCTGTCACATTGTTGAAGATAAATGTGAACCTCCCAACACAATTTCACCACCACTAATTAAATAATGGGGTTTTATTATTTTAGGTTCGACCCATTCGAGACGCAAGTCTCTTAATTACAATCCCTTGTTTGAAGGGAAAACCCTTTGATTCCATCATAAAGAAACAGGACGTGTGTGTTTGGTTTTGCGGCTGCTCCCAAGTCCAACCTCAAGGTGCCTACGTATCCCTCGCGGGAATCAAGCCACTCGTAGTTCAAAGAATTCGCAATGAATGGATGACTCATTGCAAAAGGAAAAATATATACGAATTTGATTGAGAAAGTGTTTGAGTGAATTTAGCTGAATAAACCAGGGATTCAATTTTGATGTGTGTTTGGAGTGAATTTGGTTAAGAATAACCAGGGATTCTGTTTGGATTTGAGATTTGGGCGGTCGCATCCAGATTGAATCTCTAGATTGCCTACGTACCCTTTTGGAGGGATCAAACCAACGTAGTTCGGAAATGATTGTTTAATTTGCGTGGTTTTGTACCACTTGGGATTTTGGCGTGGTTTTGGTACCACTTGAGATTTTGGCGTGATTTTGTACCACTTGGGATTTTGGCGTGGTTTTGGTACCACTTGAGATTTGGTGTGGATGCGGTTGCGTCTATTGGGATACTAGACTGCCTACGTACCCTTGATGGGATCAAACCGGCGTAGTTCCAATAAAGATTTGTATGAAGATTTGATTGGTGGGAATTTGATTGCGGTTGCGTCTATTGGTATGCTAGACTGCCTACGTACCCTTGATGGAATCAAACCGGCGTAGTTCCAATAAAGATTGAAATTAATGGGTAAGTGTGGCCCAATAATTTAGAATTCGTGTCTTTGAGACAATTTGGAGACTTTCATAGGTAGATGACCTATGGGGAAAATTGGAAATTAATGGGTAAGTGTGGCCCACTAATTGAGAATTTGTGTTTGAGAGATTTGAATTTAATCTCGTTGGAATTTGCATGGGTAGATGACCCATGGGAAAATTGGAATGGTTTTGTACCATTTTTCTTTTTGTCAATGTTTAAGAAAAATAATGAGCAATTTTGGTTAACTCACTAATTTTCTAAAATTAACATTTGCATTTGGATCCCAAATATGGCTATCAGGAAATTAATCCATTAACCATATAATAGGAAACTTGGGCCTCTGAAATTTAATGGGTAATTATTTGTATCACCCACTAAATATTCTGGGCTTTTGAGAATTAATGGGCAATTATTTTTGACAGCCCATTAATCTATTTTTGGGCATTTGATATTTGTTGTCAGCTAGCCCACGAGCAAGGAGCCCACGAAAAACTTTGGTCCAGCAGCCAACTGAAGCAATCTGATAGCCATGAAACTCTTGTAGAGTTTGTTTTCAAATATAACCGGGCTTTGCCACTCCCATATTTATCTGGATTGCCTGAGAGCAGTCCAAATTGAAAGCAAATATTGCACCTCTTCCGTCTTTAAAAGAGTACACCCAGTCACAATTAGTACAGAACCTTTGCAAACGAAAGGAGAAAACCAGAAGAAGAAAAAGAAAAACTGCCGCAACATATCAAGAGGTTTCAGACTTTTTTTTGTCTTTTTCCTCTCTTTTTTTTCTCTGCGACACCAAGCTCCTTTTTTTTACTTTTCTTCAAATTTCAATCAAAGTGGCGTCAGCCACTTTCTTCCTCTTCTTGTTTTGGTTTTGACTTTTCTCCTTTCGTCAACATTTATATGTATTGTTTTATCTGCTCACACACAGCAGCCATGCCTTTGCTTTGCTTGTTTGCAGAACACAATTCTAAAGTCTGTACGCGGCTTTTTTTCTTTCCTCTTGTTTGTTGCTGTTATATGCGCCAGCACCAAGTCTTCCTCCGAAAAAATAAATGGCTGTTCTTTTCTTCGTTCTTTTGTTGGTTCGTTGTTGCTATATGCAACGACACCAAGCTGTCGAAAAGAACCGTGGCTGTCTTCACTTATTTTTTATTCCGACTGTACGCAGACAATTGATTTTTCTTTTCTGCTTGTGTTGTTTCAGAGCAGCCCAGGCACAGCAAAGGCATTAGTGTCCCTTTGTTTGTTCGACAGAGAGAAGGAGAAAGTTGAACAGATTCACCAAAGCAGAGGTATAGCCATTTTTTTTACTTGCATCGGTGAATCAATTTTCCAGATTTCTTATCTGCAGAGGTTCTGGGTTTCTCATGGATTTTTGCATCCAAATATTGTCAGGGTTACTCGCCCACATGGATTTTTACATCCAAATGATTTCGGGGTTACTCACCCATGGATTTGCATCCAAATATTTTCGGGGTTACTCACCCATGGATTTGCATCCAAATATTTTCGGGGTTACTCACCCATGGATTTGCATCCATATAATTTTTGGGTTTCTAACCCATCGATCTGTGGCATGCTATGCCCAACATAGAAAAGGAAAATCAAAATGACCGACTACCTGTAGAATTTGTTTTCTCTTCTGCTATGAATTCTCTTGTAGTCTTTTTTTGATCTGTCGTTGGCTCCTCTTCCCCTTTTTCTCCTTCTTTCTTTTTTTTCTTTTTCTGTTGTTGCCTTTTTATAGGCCAACTAGATAAGACTCCTTTAAACCAACAACACTTTTGAATTACAGATAAGTGCTGATCAGATTTAGCCTCCCCCAATTTGAAACCTAACAGATATCCCAAAATTTGGGGACCTTATCTTGGCTTGCATTTATCACTTATGATTATTTTTTATTTGAAATAAATGATAAGATTTATTTGCCGATTTTTTTTATTTCAACACACATGCCTTCTACTCAGAAGTCCTAGAGGAACAGGTGGTGCCTGGCCTATGGTGATTGGGAGTGTCCACCAGGGAAGACCGTTGCCAAACACATTCCTACTCACTTCCAGTCTATAGGTCCTTGGCCCCATCCTTTAAGATTAATTGTTGTTTTGTTGTGTTTACCCTTGGTTCTACATTGTTGCTTGTGCAAGTTCAAATGACTGAGTAGTATATAACCTTTGCTACAGGTTCGGTGAAGTGGGGACCAATCGCCAAGGAGCAAGAAGAGGAAGTTGAGAAGGTGAGGTCAGTGTTGTCAGAGACCGAGCGTGAGTAACGAAAGTTAGTCACTCAGAAGAACCTGTTTGAGTCCTGACTGTTGCAAGGAAGTAAGTACCTAGGTCACCTTTGGTGTTTGTCTTCTGATTCCTTTTTGTGATTGTGACTAACTTAGCTTTTGATGTGCAATGGCATGTGTTATAAAGGGAGGCACGAATGTTGTGGTGGATATTGATGAGGACGAGATGCAAAGGCGTTTGAGGGAGTCTCGGGCCAAGAAGGCGGAGAAGGGGGGTGGCTAGCAAAGGGTGACAATAAGGGGCTAGTTGCCGACGTGGTAGGGAAGAGGAAGGCGTTGGAGGAAGCTCACCAGAGTGTGATGGGGGTGGGGCCTAAGCTTCCTCCTTTTAATCTGCAGGCGCCGCCGAAGACTTGTAGGGTTGGGTAGGTGGGGTTGGATAGTCTTCCCATTCCTCGAAGTCTTCGGAACAATGGGTCTCCCAGTCTTCAGGGTTATAAGGTTCCCAATCGTCTGAGTCCCCAAACTCTTCCGTCGTGGCTGCTTGGGTGGGCTTTGGCAGCGGCCCAAGTTGAGTGACCTTTGGG
Organism: Prunus kanzakura; assembly: GCA_020521455.1. Classification (NCBI taxonomy): domain Eukaryota; kingdom Viridiplantae; phylum Streptophyta; class Magnoliopsida; order Rosales; family Rosaceae; genus Prunus; species Prunus kanzakura. The sequence continues at coordinate 725,584 of BPUM01000878.1, read as the reverse complement.
TTGGGGAGGTCTACATTAATTTGGATTGGGTCTGGTCGAAGCTCCGAGATACGGTGCCTACAGTCCTTATAGACCTTAGCTGGGGCGTTGGGTCGGTCTTTTGGAGGGGGAATATGGAGAAGTCTCGACTTGGTTGTCTCTGGGTGGAGGTGACCCTTGACTTTGTCAGGCCTATTTTGTATGGGAGCACTATGACGGGAGGTAAGTGGATGGTTCAGTTGGGTGTGGTCCTGCTGGGTGAATTAGTGGCCTTTGCCTTCCAGATTGCGTTTCAGGGCTCGACAGTCGTGCTCCAGTTCCACATTTTTTGTGCAAATTTGTTTGTAGTTCTCGGACATTTTTGGTACGCTAGTACGGAGACGCTCCACCTCAGCCTGGAGATCTCCCTCTACCGAAGGTTTCCTTCGGGAGGACTCCCCATGGGGGGTGTGGCGCTGGGTATCGATGATGGCCTCGCTCGGCATGTCAGAATGTGGGGTGAAGAAGAGGCGACGAGGCTTGATAGGAGAAGGAGCCAACGGAGCTGGTAGAGGGAGTTGGGATTCAAAAGTCGGTTCCCATACAGGGCGCCAAACTGTTGATGCTCCTTTTGGGGAAGGTCAACTTAGAGAGAAGGGGATCGTCCTCAGCAGGGGAGAAGGTGAGGACCTTCGCCAAGGAAAGAGCCTGCAGAAGACAAAGTAGGAGAATTAGTCGTTAAGCTTCGGACACCAGTGTGGTGCCGGCCGAAGGCTCTCCGTTGCTTAAGTCAGCTATGAGTGGTAAGTTTGGCAGAGTAACAATAAAAGTGAGAAAGTAGTTACCCCTTTCGTCTTGGGTACTGTTCCTTATTTATAGGGAGGTAGAAATGGGAGGCTTGTACAAAGTTCCGATATGAGACTTTGTGCCAGTCGTTGGGGTGGTGACACGTGTCCTTGGAGACTAGGTTCGGCAATCAAGAGCTTCGGCAGGTATTGGTCGCCTTGGAATGGTGTCTTCCTTTGACAAGGAAGAAGGCGTGTCTGCCTTACTGCTAGTCGCTTTGGTGCTCGATTGATTATGGTGTAAACAAGTTTCTGAAATCTTGCTCTGTGAACAATAGGAAGGCATCCATTCAATTTATCTGAAAGTGTGCAACACCACTTTATCAAAGGACACTACCAAATGTCATGTACCATTTAGCCAAAAAAATGTATTGATTAATCAAAACTCTTTGCCGTGCAGAAATTGAATCTGACTAACTCTCTCTCTATATTATTTTATAGGGTTAACGACAAAAGACACCCTGGTGGTTTAGGGTCATTCTCGAATTGGACCCCACAATAACAATTTTATCAATTTACGCCCTAACGTTTTGAACATCGTCCAATTTCATCCTTCCGTTAAGTTGACCAGACGGTCAATCGTTAACTGCTGACGTGGCACCCGTGGGACCCACCCCACCAGCAATTTGATCGTTCCTCTCATGCCATCTAAAGGGCAGTTTTGGATTTCTACAATTTTTTTATTTATTTATAAAAACTGAACATTGCGCCCAAAAAAGGGCACGCTTTGCAAGAAGACGACTGAAGTAAAAGCCCCAAACCGTCGTTCGTCCTCAACCTCAGTTTAACCTAAATCCTAAATCTCCATAGCTGACAGCAAGTTCTACGATTTCGAAGAAGTGAGAAGAAATGAGTTGGGATTTCAGGGCTCCAAGCGCTCCGCATCCATCGTACAGTAAGTTGGTTAAAATTTTTGCGATTTGGGATATCTGTGTTGAATGGGTTAGAGGTCGTAAGGGTTATTCTGGTTTGAATGTTGTGTTTTATAGGGCTTAGTGGAATAGTGGGAGAAGTATGAAAGATTTTGTCGAATATAGGTGGCCTTCTTGTAGATTTCAAATATAGGTGGTCCTTCAAGCTAAGCATGTGCTAGCAATGTCTGCCTTTAATACTCTAAGCGCCTGCTTTTAATAATGCAAAAGTGTTAGGTGGAAGGGTGTGAAAAGGGTTGTTTAATACAGATTTGCACTTTTGTATAATGGTCCTAAACTAAAAATAATTGAAAAGTCAGTTATGGTTTTTGTGTAATGTTTGAATATTGTGTTTTGTGTTGTGTTTGTGTAATGTTTGAATATTGTGTTTTGTGTTGTGTTTTATGTTTGAACTGAAAATAACCCATGTTTGGGACATGTAATATGTAGGTGATCCTGAATTGTTTTCTATTCGAATGTACCATAGTGGTCAAATCTGTGTTAACTGTTATTCTTCTGGCAGTGTAGCTTGGTTTGATTATTGTGACAAGGATAGAATGTCAATGACTGAGATAGACAATATGTTGAGGGAGTTAGGCTATGATGGGGTGATTAGTTACTGGTATAGTATCCCTATCTATAGCAATGGTGGCCTAACAAAGCTTAATGATGATCAAGTTGTATTTGTACCAGAGGCAAGGCTAATAGACATCTTCCTTCATCATGGGGTTGATAGTAATGAGGGTTGGTTTTATAGTCAATCAGGATCAAATATGTTTGTTGATATAGAAGCTGATATTGTGCCTAACAGAGGAGTTGTGATTGAGGAGCTTGATGACAATTATGGGGCTATTGTTCCTGTTGGTGGGAAATGTAAACAATAGAGGCAACAAAAAAAAAAACAAGTGTGGTGATAGAAGAGCTCAATGAAGACCCAAATGGGGAACAAAGTGGTGGGGGTACGCAAAAGCCAAGGGAATCTTCTGCAGGACAGGGTGTTTCTGAAAAAGGCAAAGAAAAGGCAGTAGAGAGGGAATCTTCTGCTGTGCAAAAAGACAAAGAAAGAGCTGTTGAGAGGGAATCTCCTGCCACTGTAGACAAAGGGAAAAGTAAAGTCAGTTCTGTTTTTGGGAAAAGGAGGGCAAGAGCTTTTGGTAAAAGGAGGTGCAAAAATGTAAAAAAGACACGTGATAAAGAAGACCAAAGGTCCAATACAGTGACTGAGGGACCAGTTCAGAAAGAGGTTGTTGAAGGAAATGTAGAAAAGGGCAACTTATCAAGATGTCATCCAATGAAGACAAGAAAAGCAAGAACAAGGACCACAGTCTGTCATGATGAGGAGGAGGAGTCAGCAGACAGTCTTGACTATGATTTTGCAGACCCTAACTTCAGTTGTGATGATAATGATGATGATGTCGATTTTGATGAATGGGTGGACAAACAAACTGAGTGGGTTGGAGATGGGGCAAAAGGAAAAGAGCCAGAGTCAACAAATGCTGGGGTTGATTCTTGGGATTGGGGTGTAGATGTTGAACTGGATTCAGAGGAGTATGATTCTGATAATGTGCAGCCTAAATATGACTCTGATGATGACACTCCAATGACGGATAGATGGCCAGAGTTCAATCTGGCAACTGACATGGCAGATCCAGAGTTTGAGGTTGGGATGAAATTTAGCGATTGTAAAGTTTTTAGAGCGGCTATGAGAGAACAATTTATAAAGAGGAATAGGGATGTTGTATTTGTGAGAAGTGAGGCTTTAAAGCTAAAGGCAGTTTGTGCATATCCAGATTGCCCATGGGAGATATATGCTTCCAAAATGCAGCATGAGAAGACCTTGCAGCTTAAGAAATATGAGGGTGAACACACTTGTGGTATTGTTTGGGAGAACCCCACTGTGAAATTTAGTTGGCTAAGTGCCAAATATATGGAGACATTGAAGAGCAATCTAAGTTGACCAGTTAGCTCATTCATAGAGACTGTGGAGAAGGATTATAACACTGGAGTTTCTAGGCAACAAGTTTAGAGGGCAAAAGAGAGGGCATTGAGGCAGATTGAGGGAATATACACAGAGCAATACTCCAGAATTTGGGATTATTGTGAAGAGTTAAGGAAGACCAATCCAGGAACAACAACCAAAGTTCAATGTGATTTCAATGAACAATTGGGTCATCCAGTGTTTCAAAGGTTATACGTGTGCCTAGGTGCATGTAAAGCAGGGTTCATTGCTGGATGTAGACCCATTATTGGATTGGATGGCTGCTTCTTGAAGGGTGTATATGGGGGGCAATTTTTAGCAGTAGTTGGTATAGATGCTAATAATGAAACGTGGGTGATTGCGTATGCAGTGGTTAAGTCTGAGTGCAAGGAGTCATGGGTTTGGTTTCTGGAATTGCTGGTAAAGGATGTAAAGATTGTTAACCAGTTTGGATACACTTTCATATCTGACAAGCAAAAAGGATTATTACCAGCTTTTGAGCAAGTTGTTCCTAATAGTGAACACAGGTTTTGTGCAAGACATCTGTTCACCAACTTCATATTACAATTCAAAGGGAAAGCTTTGTCTGACAAATTCTGGGGTGCTGCAAAAGCAACAACTGTTCCACAGTTTGCAAGACAGATGGAAGAGCTGAAAAACCTTGATATGGATGCTTATGCTTGGCTGACTGAACCAGGAAAACCTCCCAGACATTGGTCTCGATCACACTTCAGCACTCATGTGAAGTGTAATATGCTTTTAAACAATATGTGTGAGTCCTTCAACTCATTTATATTGGCATGCAGAGATAAGCCAATACTGACCATGCTTGAGATAGTTAGGTGTAAGTTGATGAGGAGGATACAAGGCATAAGGGACAAAATGAAGAATTGGACAAAGGAAATTTGCCCCAAGATTTTTAAGAAGGTAGAGATTAATAAAGCAAAAGCAGGTGGTTGTGTGACTATGTGGTCAGGTGGAGGAAAATTTCAGGTTGGCAGTGGTGGGATTTCACAGTATATTGTGGACTTGGATTTGAGGACCTATTCTTGCAGAGAATGGGATTTGACTGGTTGGCCTTGTGTTCATGGAGTGGCCGCTATAAATTACAATGGGGCCCTCAACGTAATGGATTATGTGGATGCATGTTATCACACTCAAACATATTTCAAGGCATATGAAAACCTCATACTACCTATGAATGGGATGGAGTTGTGGGATAGAACTAATATGCCACCATGTGTGCCTCCTTCATGCTCCAAACAACCTAGAAGGCCAAGAAAGGCTAGAAGGAAGGAAGCAGGTGAATACAGCAACAAAGACAGTGTTGTTACAAAAGTTCAAGACTCACTGAGGTGTGGCCAATGTGGAAGAAAGGGCCACAATAAAAGGACTTGTCATAGGAATCTCCCTCCAAAAACAAAAATCAAAAAGAGGAAGGCTGAGTTAAACATCTAAGGATGAACATTGTTAATGTTATAAATGTTAATGTTTATGGAATACGATGCAACTAACAGGTTTGATTTGTTGTCTCATCCCAGCAAACTACTCAAACAGGTGAAGTTGGTCCCAGTACAAAAACAAGGCGAGCTAAGCCTGCAAGATCTGTGCAGAAGGGAAAATGGAAGAGAAAGGCCACCAATGCAGCTGGAAGTTCTAATGCACCACTAATTGATTCAGCTACTCCATCCTCAACACCTGCAACTGGATCTGCCTCTCTTGTAACTGGATCTGCCCCTCTTGCATCAACTGAAGCTTCAACTGGCAATTCTTATTTATTGAGGAAACGACCTATGGTTGTGGGAGCATCAGACTTGAGCAAGGAATGATGATGGTCTGTGTTGTATTCGCTGGTTTGGTTATTTTGAGCATGAGACAGTTTTACCAGCTGGTAGGAATAGGTTATTATGTTATTATGTTATTATGTTATTATGTTATTATGTTATTATGTTATTTTGAAAGACAAGTTGCCTTTTGTTAGGAAGATAGCTTGTGATCAAATATGTAAGACAGGTTCTGTTTTTTTGGAAAACAGTTACTGTGTTTTTGGAAAACATGTACTCTTGTTTTGGAAAACAGGTTCTGTGTTAGACATTGGAACACAGGTTCTGTTATTTTGGAAGGTTGTAAATGCTGTTCTGTGGCCTATTTTGTTGTAATGCTGCAAGTGAAAATCAATTTGCTCATATGTTGTACACACAAGTTGTTGGAATGAACAAGCCATTGCATTACCAAAATTGCACACTGTATGCAGATTACATAGCCATTCCCATTACATAACCAAAATGCAAAATGTTCATTCCCATTACATAACCAAAATCACAGTGCTTCCCAAACCAAAGGCACAGTGCAGACCTACCCAAAAGCACAGTGCATCCCTAAAACACCCCATTTCATGCCAATTCCAAAGTCTTCAGCTTCGGTCCATCTGATCCACCATTCCGTCCAAAGAAGGACATTGCAACAAGCATCCACGACACCACCAATGCTGCCCAAAGAACCTTCTCTCTGCGTCTAGCCTTTGCTAGTGAATTCTCCAACTTATCCCGCGATTTTAGCAACCCCGGAATCACAACTTTAGACCTTTCACACATTTCCACATCATACCAAACCCAGAAATCACAACCTCCTCTACCCTGCACAAAACCCACTCTGTAAATTAACATTTGCACCTGCTACAATTCAAATTCTAATATTTTGCACCAAATCCAGTTTTTTACCTTTGCACATACAGCGAATCGCCTCCCAGGATTCGAAATTTTCCACGAAGTTCGGATTCTCACATTCTTACCACACCAACACACCATCGCCTGATGCTCCATTTCTCCTTCGTTTTCTGGGTTAAGGATCCAATACAATCGGGCGGCTCACTTCTTCAAAATCATATATCTGAGCTCTCAGCTATGGAAATTTAGGATTTACGTTAGGGTTTAGGACAAATTTGGGGCTTTCTCTTCGATCTCCAGCTGAGGTTGAGGACGAATGACGATTTGGGGCTTTTACTTCAGTCGTCTTCTTGCAAAGCGTGCCCTTCTTTGGGCGCAATGTTCAGTTTTTTTTTTTTTAACAAAAATTGTAGAAATCCAAAACTGCCCTTCATATGGCATGAGAGGAACGGTCAAATCGCTGGTGGGGTGGGTCCCACGGGTCCCACGTCAGCAATTAACGATTGACCGTCTGGTCAACTTAATGGAAGGATGAAATTAGACGATGTTCAAAACGTTAGGGCGTAAATTGATAAAATTGTTACTGTGGGGTCCAATTTGAGAATGACCATAAACCACCAGGGTGTCTTTTGTCGTTAGTCCTATTTTATATTATATTATTAAAATCTTCAACAATCCTTCTCAATTTCAATAATATATATAGTAATCCACACTTCTCTCAATTATATAAGTAAACAATTCCACACCGAATTGTAACACAATCACACCAATATTATTATGCACACAAGGGGTCCTTCGAATTAAATATTTAATTAGTGTAAGTAAATCAAAGTTTTAACAAAGCCTATAGTGGCCTACTCAAATAGAATTTAGGATTGTGAATAATTCAGTATATTTCTATTCTTCTCACAAGGAGGTATTTATAGTGATACAAATACAAGCCTATCTAAAAAGTAATTATAATAAGAAAGAAAAAAAAAATACAATCCCGGTCAACCGGTATTCCTATAATTACAAATCAATTATAATAAAGGTAATTGTCTATAATTCGTATTGTGATTCAGTGATTCACGCCAACACTCCCCCTCAAAATGGTGCATAGATGTCGCAAATGCCCAGCTTGACAAGTGAATCTGTAAAGGCTTGATTTGATACGGCCATGGTCAACATATCTGCCAATTGTTTAGTAGTCTTAACATATGGAACTTCAATAATCTTCTCTTCCAATGTCCCATAAATAAAGTTCCGATTAATCTCTACATGTTTCGTTCTATTATGTTGAATTGGATTTTCAGCAATCTTAATTGCTTACTAATTATCACAATACAACTGCATAGTATCCTCAGTAGGAAAACCCAGCTCCACCATAAGCCTTTTCAACCATAGCAGTTCACAAACACCTTTCACCATAGCTTGATACTCGGCCTCTGCACTCAACAAAGAGACAACATATTGCTTTTTACTCCTCCAAGTAACCAAGTTACCTCCTATAAACATAAATAACCAGATGTCGATCTCCTCTTATTCCCCTTTCTTGCCCAGTCTGAGTCTATATACCCCCACAACCTTTACATGCCCATACTTTAAGAACATCAGACCTTTTCTTGGTGCGGACTTCAAATACCTCAAAATTTAGACTACTGCATGCATATGTCGTACACTTGGATTATGCATGAACCTACTTACAACACTTACTGCATATGCAATATCAGGTCTAGTGTGAGACAAATAAATCAAACGACCAACCAACCTTTGATAACGTCCCTTATCAGTTGGAACTTGATCTAGATATTCTTCCAAACTATGATTTTGTTCTATAGGAGTACCAATTGGTTCACACCTATAACACCCCGACCTAACAAATTATTTTGATTTAATTATTTAATTCATTTGCCAACTCGGCTGCTTACAGATGCTAGTCAACGACAGCGGATCACAATTCATTGACAAGCAGATCATCGAATTCTTTTCGCAAAAATTGAAAGGCGTAGAGGGAAAATGGGTTGACGAGCCGCCCGGAGTTCTATGGGCTTATCGCACTACCCAAAGGAGATCAATCGCCAAAATTTCTTTTTCCTTAGCCTATGGAACTGAAGTAATCATTCCTCCTCACATATCACTGTTCCATCCACGATCATCGAGATGGGCAGCAATGATCATAATTTCGAGCAAATCAAGACCAACCTTGACTTGCTTGAGGAAGAACGGGAACAGGAGAGCAACTTATCAGCAGCAATTGATGTCCTACTACCACAAAAGAAAGCAACTTAGTTCCCAGTAGATGACTGAGTCCACTCCACTTCAGTTCGAAGAAAGTTCAATTTTTCATTCAAAGTAGTGTTCAAGAAAAATAACCCTTCACAGAGGAAGGCACCCTTCAAGTAATAGTGGGTAAAAGGCACCCTTTACTCAAGCGGTGGGTAAACATCCAAAGTATCCTAAGGGAGACATAGGCCAAGCATTCTACTATCCAAAAGCGTCATCAGGGAGACGCAGGGTAATTACAAATAAAGCGTCCTCTAAGAGACACAGGGCAATTACAAATAAAGTGTTCTCCGGAAGACACAGGTCAAACAGACTGCTGTCCAAAAGAGTCCTCAGGGAGACGCAAGGCAATTACAAATAAAGCTTCCTTCGGGAGACGCAGGACAAATAGACCCTAGCCTACAAGGGGCACTATAAATACATGGCTACATCACACATGAAGTAATCTAATTTCTACCATTGAAACGCCCTCTCTCTCATGCCACTCTCTTCTTAACGGCTTCGGCCAACCTTCTCTCCCCGTGAGAGAAGACTTCCCTCATTTCCGTTATCTCAGTATCTTTTTCAAGATCATTTAAATAACTTAGGGATCGGAGGGCCTTTGGCCAACACCTCCTCAGGTGTGGTCTATTTACTCCGTTCTTTTTCGCAAGAATCGAGGAAGAGAAGAGAGAAGGAAACTCGAAGAGTGAAGAATCAACCCGCGAATATTCCCCATACGAAAATTTGCTCAAGCAACTAGAGGTACTTATCATAGAACCGGGACAAACCTTGGAATGAATTGTTCCAAACCCAAATAAACCCGTGGTTTAAGAATGGAGGGTTTTAGGGGAGCCCCTCCTCCTTGAGAACCACATCTTGAATCTACCTCCTTACTGCTATGATTCAACACAAACCAATGTTCATAGGCACTTGAGGTCACTATAGAAGAGGTTGTCCAAGTAGGATGACTACATGAAGAATCTCCTTGACCAAGTTTAAATGCTACAACTCCATAAAATAAAATAAAAATTAAAAACTTTAAAAACTTCATGACATATGAATTTGCCGGATCATTTGGAAATATATGAAGTCCTAAGGGAAAGGCCCGACAAAGAAGTGGCCCATTCAAACAATAGTCTCAGCAAAAATTGTCCAACTTGACCTCTCAATGGTCGTAGACTCGTGGGCAATGAGGACAGACGTCACAGAGAGAAAGGGGCATGGACCTTACCTATATAATGGCACGTTTATTTATAAGGAATGATGAAGTCATGAATCGGTAAGAATTTGGGAATAAGGAATTGAAATCAAATCAACTATTCGCTTAGTTGGTCTGATTCCTAGTTTTGACACTACTACAAAATAGTTAAACCACAACACAAAATAGACGACGGTGCATCTTAAAATCGTCGTTATGTTTTAAAAGACGACGGTGTTTTTAAAACCGTCATGATATATCATATTATACACTACTAGTGTTAGATTGATTTTTAAAAGACAACGCTTGTCACTAACAAGCGTCGTCTTTTAAAACACGCTGAAGAAAAAAAAGGCCACTTGATTTTTAAAAGACGCCGCTTGTTAGTGACAAGCATCGTCTTTTAAAAATCAAGTGGCCTTTTTTTGTAAAGACGACGGTTTTTTTTTTAAAGAACTGTCATCTATTATATGTAAAGACGACAGTTTTTTTTACAGAACCGTCGTCTATTATATGTAAAGACGACGGTTTTGTTTGAAAGAACTGTCATCTACTATACGTAAAGACGATGTTTTTTTAAAGAACCGTCGTTAATTGTAGGCAAAATACGACGATTTTTTTTTACAAAAAAAGGACCTTTCCTCTAATCATCAACTTGGTCTTCACCCCCATCTCCACTTCTCCACCTACCATTTTTATGGTTTTGAAACCCTTATCCCCCGTTAATTGGTCAAGAATAAAACCCTTATCACACCCTATTAATTGGTCAAGAATAAAACCTTATTTTGGATCTTGGCTTTCCCTACACATCGCATTCGTAGAATCGAACCCTTCACTTATAGTTAATAAAAGGCTTCTTCAAGTCTCTGCAGCTCTGAAAGTAGTTAGTTAGGCCATGGCTGCTAGTCCTCCTCCTAACCCCGTGCCTGTTGCGTACCAGGGAGGTGCCGGCGCAGTGCCAGTATGGTTGAACAAAGGGGACAACGCATGGCAAATGGTAGCAGCCACACTCGTCGGTCTCCAAAGCGTGCCGGGCCTTGTCATCCTGTACGGAAGCATAGTAAAAAAGAAATGGGCAGTGAACTCAGCTTTCATGGCCCTCTACGCTTTTGCGGCCGTCGTAATCTGCTGGGTGTCGTGGGCTTACAGGATGTCGTTTGGGGACAAGCTCCTACGCTTCTGGGGCAAAGCTGGCCCTGCCTTGGGCCAGAAGTTCCTCATCAACCAGGCAGCTCTGCCCGAGAGCACACACTACTTCAGTGACCACAAGACTGTGGAGGCTCCTGAGGCCACACCCTGGTACCCGATGGCGACCATGGTGTGGTTTCAGTGCGTGTTCGCGGCCATTACACTGATATTGCTGGCGGGGTCGGTGCTTGGGAGGATGAACTTCAAGGCGTGGATGATGTTCGTGCCGCTTTGGCTTACATTTTCGTACACGGTCGGAGCGTTCAGCCTGTTTGGTGGAGGGTTCTTGTTCCATTGGGGTGTCATGGACTATTCCGGTGGTTATGTCATTCATCTTTCTTCCGGGATTGCTGGCTTCACCACTGCTTACTGGGTAAATTAACTAACTAATTAACTACGCTATTGCTAGTTTTCTTTCTCTCCATTAGTCAACGTCTGCAGGCCTGGTAATTATTGATTAAATAGTGCATTAATTCCTTTTAATTATAAAATTGTGGTTTTAATTTCTTTCGTTTTATTCTTTGGATTTAATACACTACACAGATACTAGGACTCGAACTCATGATCTTTACAGATCGTTACACCAGTGGGTCTTTTGCTTTGTTACACTATTGGAAAAAAAAAAATAACTTTCTATACAGACAAATATATATATTCCATGAAGAATTAATAGGATGATCAAATTGATGAGTTTCAATTACAAGATTCCCTGAAAAGGTGGAAGAAGAAACAAAAAGTCTTCAGATTCGAATACAAGATTCCCCATAAACGCGTAAGAAGGAATAAAAAGTCTACTAGGTTGGAATATTATTATTTTAATTGGGTACGAAGTTATAATATTAATGATGATGACCTACAAATGTATATGGATCACAATATTTATCAATATATATAGTTCCAGGTTAGGAAACGACAAAAAGCTGATATGACTAGGAGCTTAGAGAATTAATGAAGCGTGGATGCATTATGGTGAGATTAACAAAAACTTAACAAGAGTGGACCATATAGATGTGGACATAAAGAATAAAAACAAAAACAAAATTGAACGTATGAAATGTGACGGATGTGATGTTTTATTTTTAGTTTTTCTAATAACATTTTATGGAAATCATAGTCTAAATTACTTTAAGTTACTTTAATCTACGAAAAGGTCAATAGATCTAGTTTAGTGGAAAAGAGTATTGACTTGTAGACCAGTGATCTCATATTCGAACCTTTATGACACCTTGATAGTGTGTGTGAGAGAAACTCCCTCTCCCTTGTAGTTTACACTATTGCTTTTATTGCAATATATATATATATATATATATATATATATATATATATATTAATTAGTTATTATTGTTTGTTAATTGATGAAAATGAAATGGTGATGATGAATAGGTAGGACCAAGGTTGAAGAAGGACAGGGAGAGATTTCCACCAAACAACGTACTTCTGGTGTTAGCAGGAGCCGGGTTGCTGTGGATGGGATGGGCAGGTTTCAACGGGGGAGACCCGTACGCGGCAAACACGGACTCATCCATGGCCGTCCTCAACACCAACATCTGCGCCGCCACGAGCTTATTGGTTTGGACTTGGCTCGATATCATCTTCTTTGAGAAGCCTTCCGTCATTGGAGCTGTTCAAGGAATGATCACTGGCCTCGTCTGTATTACTCCTGCTGCAGGTACGTACTAAGTAACCTCTCAAGTTGACTTTTTTCCAAAGTTAAGAAAAGTTGAATCATATGCCTGTGGTTCTAGTCTAGTGGAAAAGTACCTTGATTTGCAAAACAGTGAGAGTGTGTGTAAGAAAACTTTGACCCAAAAAAAAAAAAACAAAGTTGAATTGTATTTATCATCCGAATGAATAAAAACAAAATTAATGTACTTACTTATTACTTGTCACAAAAACGCGTTCTAGTTATTAATTTTCTAAAAAAATTCTCAAATGGTTCTCTAACATTTTCTCTAAATATATTTGCATCTCTTTTTTTTTTTTTACTATTTATTATTTAGCCAGTTTTTAACAGGAGAGATGACTTTTGAGAAAATAGGAACCTTGTGCAAAGGAGATGTAAGATGACATGTGATGCATTGTATAACTTTTAACACCTCTCATGATACAATATTATTGTAAATTAATTAGGTCTTGTTCAAGGATGGGCCGCTATAGTTATGGGAGTTATGTCAGGCAGTGTGCCATGGTTCACCATGATGATAGTGGACAAGAGGTGGAAACTGCTATCCGCGGTTGACGACACCCTCGGTGTATTTCACACCCACGCCGTGGCTGGTTTCCTTGGCGGTGTTTTAACGGGGCTTTTCGCTGAGCCTGAACTATGTGCACTCTTTTTGCCCGTCACAAACTCGCGAGGAGGTGTGTACGGAGGCTCTGGAGGAATGCAAATCCTCAAACAAATTGTAGGAGCCCTATTTATCATTGGATGGAATATTGTGGTCACCTCCATTATTTGCCTAGTCTTACGGTGTATAGTTCCGTTGCGCATGCCGGAGGAACAATTGCTGATTGGGGATGACGCAGTGCATGGAGAAGAGGCATATGCATTGTGGGGTGATGAGCTTGACTCCGATGATACGTCACACGGTCAAAGATATCCATCCAGTGGTGTCACTCAGGTGGTCTAACTCAAAGTTATATATTATTTATGTTAATAATTTGTTCCAAAAAGAAGAAAAAAAAAAAAGGTGCTATTGTCATTTATTATCTTATTTTTCTGGTTGTCTTTCAATGTTTTATGTTAATCTCCTATTGCCTCTGGTAATTATTATGCACTTTATTTAGCAAAATTTGGAACACCAAACCATTTTTAACATGTTTAAGATTATTAGCCCCTTTTTTTAATTTACAAAATATAATCACGAGAGCCCTCTCGAAAAGTGTTACCCCTACTTGGATCCTAGCATTGGTACTTAGATCTTTATTAGTAACTACAAAGGCCCCATTTGGTGGAGAGAGACTTTCATGCAACGGGGATAACACTTTTCGTTATCCCCGACCAATAGCACAATGACACGCGGGATAATTCTTCCACTTGTCATTGCATTATTGGTCGAGGATAACAAAACAGTGATATCCTCATTACAAGATTAATTTTTTTTTTTTTTTTTTGCATTTGGTGGATGGATAGAAACACTGATTGGATCTAGAATCCTACTCCTGTGTTTGGTGGCCCAAGTTCGCTTGGATTGGATTACTTCTAAATTCTAATCCAATCAGGCTCAATTTTAGTAGGATTAGGAACACCCTCACCAACAAAAAAACTAGGGGTCATTCAAACTAAAAAACCGGAAAACTAAGTGGAGAAAGACTGGGTTGACCAAAAATCGTCGTTTTGTACAGTTTTAGTTTTGATTCTTGTAGTGAAAATGCTTGATCGAGTTGAACCAGACCAACTATGTATCTTTTAATTTTTTAATAAATATTTAATCCGGTTGCTAAATTTCTAAGCCCATAACTAATCTTTCTCCAAATCACCTATCTTTTTTAGGCCCAATCACCTCCTTTTGCATGGAATTGAACCGTACTGGAACGAATAATTCTTTTTATTAAATAGTGCCGGTTCTGATTAACGGTGAGAACTGGACCGTGCCCACCCCTAACGAAAACTATGGGATAAACTCGGATAAGCTACGTTCGAGCACAGCCCAACCCCGATAGATTAGGTCGCAGTCGTCTCCTCCAATCTTCATCCCCTACGTTGAGCCTCCATAACTTCCGAAACTCAGTCATCTTCGACGAACTTGAGCAATTTCCAGCGAAACCCATCCATCTCTTGCCCAAACCATTTCTTCACTTATCATATTTCTCATATGAACTTATTCATCATAAGTGATAATTTATCATATTTCTCATATGAACTTTTTCATCATAAGTGATAATTTCATCATTGATATTCTCAACATCTTTTGTTTTTGTTTAGATTGTTTAGATTTTTTGTGAGTTTTGATTATTAAATTCTCTGACAATATTTGAGTAGTTTTTGTAAAATTTTAAAGATACGGGTAGGGGTCCATTACTAGCAACCCGATACTGTCCCCAACGTAACCACCTATAAAGCCCAATAGGTGTGGGGTTTTTATCACAAAAGGCCTCGGTGATTTTAGTAGTGTAACCATTCATTATATATTGTATTTTATTTAGTTAACTTTCCGATGTGGAACTTATATTCTTCAACACGCCCGCTCACGTGGGACCACCACATAATGGGCCACACATGGAGCCAAGTCCACATCGGAGTCAATCATTCAAGCCCAACACGTGAAAACCTCGTATTGGGTAAGGGTAAACATTCAAGCCCAACAAGTGACCACCACATATTGGGTAAAGGTAAAGGCCCAATTCAGGCCCAGTCAATCAACCTGCTTTGATATCATGTAAAATTTCAGAGAGACGGGCAGGGGTCCACTACTAGCAACACCGATTTTGTCCCCAACTTAACCACCTACAAAGCACAATAGGTGTGGGGTTTTTATCACAAAAGGCATCGATGATTTTAGTAATGGAACCATTCATTATATATTTTATTTTATTTATTCAAGTTTTCGATGAGGAATTTATATTCTTCAATATGCCCCCTCACTTGGGACCACCACATAATGGGCCACACGTGGAGCCAAGTCCACATCGGAGTCAATCATTCAAGCCCAACACGTGAAAACCTCGTATTGGGTAAGGGTAAACATTCAAGCCCAACATGTGACCACCACATATTGGGTAAAGGTAAAGGCCCAATTCAAGCCCAGTCAATCAACCCGCTTTGATACCATGTAAAATTTCAAAGAGACGGGCAGGGGTCCACTACTAGCAACACCGATATTGCCCCCAACTTAACCACCTACAAAGCACAATAGGTGTGGGGTTTTTATCACAAAAGGCATCGATGATTTTAGTAGTGGAACCATTCATTATATATTTTATTTTCTTTAGTCAAGTTTCCGATGTGAGACTTATATTCTTCAACAGTTTTTAGGTTAGGATAAAGCTTGAATTCACCGGAAAATTTTCATTTTTTCTATAAATATTTGACATACAATATTGGATTTTTTTTCATTTTATCTTTTACATTTCCTAGTTTTTTGTAATGTTTGAAATCTGTGTGTGTCTGGGACTGCAATTGGGTATATTCTTTGAAGGCCCAATATTGTATTTTATAAATTTACAACTGCTATTAAATTTCTAATGTCTATTTAAGAAATTAACGGAGAGGAGATGATTAAATTTGTTAAAATGTATATTGATTATGATTATTTATAAATTTATAGGCCTTGTTTGGTGGGCTGGACCGGATTGGTTAGGATTGGGCTTGGAGTGTTGGACTGATTTGGCTTGGATTGGATTAGACTTTAATAACTTATTTGGTACATTAAGTTGGGCTAAACTGCACTGGACTAAAGTCCAGTTCGTTGTTTGGTACAAATATGGACTGGATTGCATTGGACTTCAAACAAAATTTATTTTTTGTTTATTAAAATTATTTAATATCAGAAATAATTAAATTTAATAATAAAAAAATGAACACAAAATTAAAAATAAGAAATCACATGAATATATCATAAAAATAGTCCTAAAATTCACAAAAATACATTCAAATATACTGCCTTTGTTGGTATCACCGTCTTCACCAATCTCGACTCCTGAAGCCATTGAAGTTTCAAATGATTCTGCAATTTTCTTAAAGCCAGTCCCTTTGCTATCTCCTCTCACTCTTCAAATTCAAATCCAAAAATAGCAAAAGTCAAAAAAAACCAATATGAAATCAGTAAAAGTGATTAGAACTAGATCTTCAAAATTTGATCTTCACTTGAAATCCATTCCCAATAGAACTATGAATTGAAACCCAACAATACAATCTAAAGACCAAATAAGGAAAGAACAAAAACTGGGGATTAGGATGGATATGAAGCTGTGAAGAAAATCAAAACTGGTGATTAGGACGACCCAAAACAAAAAAAACAAAAAATTAAAACAAAAGAAAAAAATCGACAGTATGAAGGTACGAAGAAAATCAATATAGCAAAAAACAAAAACATTACTTCAAAAGCAAAACCCATCCAACAACCAAGCAAGAAGATCAAATTTTTTGTTATGATCAGAGGTTTGACTGAACATTTTCAAAAGAAGAAAAACACAAACGAAACCAAGATGTGAATGAGTTTCAGATCTGGAAAGCGTGCGATGAAAGAAGAGGAGAGAGGAGATATGGGAGAGCATAGATTCGTACCATTCTTCTCTTTTGATTTTTGCTTCAATTTCAGTCACAAAGCCTGCGAAGTTGACGCGCAAAGTTGACAAGGCTCAGTCACAAAGCCTGAGAAGAGAAGCTTCGTTCTAAACCTGGGAGCATCAGAGATAAAGATGAATAGAAGAAGAGAAGAAAGACGATGAAAAGAAGATGGAGGCGGAGGCTGCGAAACCCATGGTTCCACTTGGGTTTACAAAACCCTCGTTCGTTGGATTGGTATCCTATTTAAAATATGAGTCCTAACCAGTCCCACAGTGCATTTAGGCTCACCAAACAACAACTAGGATTATAGTCCATTTTAATTGAAAAAGTCTGGTCCAGTCCAGCCCACCAAACAGGGCCATATAGATTATGGTTATTTTATAGTTTATTTTTGGGATTTATAATTTATGATTTTAATTTTATGAGAATGTGACTTTTTATATCTAGATATTGGAGAATTACTGTTTTTATTACAAAATTGTTATTTTTCATGTACAAAAATTGTAGTTTAATTTATTAGTATAAAAGTTCAAACTTAAAATGGCATGTTTAACTTAAAACCCTAGCCGCACTCTAGTCCGCTTTCTCCTTGTGGACAACCAACCGCAAGGAAGCTAAGGGGGGAGGTGGCCACTGCCCCTCCTCCTTTCCACCCATCTTCCCCTTCCTCTCCTCATCTCCCATTCTTTTCTCCCATCTTTTACCTTCCTCTTCTCCCCTCTTCTCCTCCCCTTCCCCTCCCCAAATAGTTTAGATTTGTTTGGATCTAAGTCTGTTTGTCTATTTATTTTTTTTAATTATTTTTGCAGTGTTCTAGGTGGCTGGTGTTGTCTTTGTCTCAACTGCAGCGACAGTAGTGATGCTGGATTGTGCCTCTCCTCGGGAGAGTTGTGATACCTAGTGGCTGATGTTTTGTCTCTGTTTCAACGGCAATGGCAACAGCGATGCTAGTGGTAGTTGTTGAGATGTGGTGCTCTTCTCTACTCTGCGCCAACCAAAGAACTATGCTCGGCCATAGGAGGTTTTCTTTGTCTGGTTCTAAGTTAAAGTGGAGTGCTTCTCATGGGTCATTTTATTATTGTTTGCGTGGTGACGCTGGATTGTGTCTCTCCTTGAGAGAGTTGTGACACCTAGTGACTGATGTTTTGTCTTTGTTTCAATGACTACGGTAGCAACGACGGTAGTGGTAGTTGTTAGGATATGGTGCTTTTCTCTACTTTGCACCGACCAAAGAACTATGCTTGGCCATATGAGGTTTTCTTTGTTCGGTTCTGAGTTGAAGTGGAGTGCTTCTCAGGGGTCCTTTTACTGTTGTTTATGTGTTCCTCCTGCGTGTTCTCTCCTGGTTTCTTCTATAGTATGCCTTGCAGTTTGTGTGGGTGTCAAAAGACTATGATTTTGCTCATAGAATGCTTCTTTTGACAGTTAGGATGTTTTGCAATCCTCTCATGTGGGTCTACTGTGTTGGTCTATAGTTGCGGTTCTCGTCGGAGGTCTATGTGTTAGTTTTCGTTTTTTATTTGAGTGACCTGAATTTGACTCTCTTTTTACACCATGACATGTGTGGTACTATTTCCTCTCCTGGGGTTTGTCCCATGAGGTTTTCTTAGGAAGGTTTTAACGAGGCCACTATATCATGTTGTTCTTTGTATTTATTTGGTTATATGAATGAATTCTCTTTAAAAAAAATTATAAAAAAAAAAAACCTTCATCCAGTTTGACACCAAACATAGGATTAGATTGGTGTTACCCACTCCAATCCAATGCAATCCAATTCTACTTCATAATCCAATTCAATCCCGATCACCAAACTAGCCCAAAGGGTTCAAAAGACATATTAACTACAAAAAGTTCAAAAGGACATATTACCTACACCTTTAAAACCTATTAATTCCCTTCAAGTAGTGCTTCAACCTTACTTGAATCTCTTAATTAGCACCAATGTTTACAAACAGGGATTCAATTAATGTGTAAATAAAAATCAGTTGATCCAAAATCAAATTCAAAAGATATTTAATCCCAATTTGTAGACCTTAACTATGTACAAACGGTTCAACCCTAAGGAAAGAGAGAAAATCCTAAGGAACCCCTTGGGTTCAGTCGCCTCCCTCCCTCCCCTCTCCACTAGCTCTTCCCCTCTATTCCCCAATCCTCCCCTCCCCTCCCCTCTCATCTCCTTACCTCCCTTTTCCCCTCGATACTTCTTTGTTATTTTTGTTTTGTGGTGTGAATCAACCATCATGAAACGATGTCGTCGTCATGATGGTTGTCATCTTTCAACCCACGTACATGAGAATTTGGCTCCAATTGTCGTCCTTCGACATGGTTTGGAGCTGCAAGACAAGAAAGATACTGGGCTGCGTGGCGTTTGAGTTTAACCAGTGACGTTATGGCTCTCTTCCGGTTGTTGAGGGTGTGGAGCGATGGCCTTGCTTCTTAATTTGTTTTTGTCTAATAATTTCCATGAACTATATAGCATTTTGATGTGTTTTTTATTTTTTGTATTTTTTATGTTTAGGAGGTTTTTATTTCTTTTTAGCTTTTAGCTTTATGTACGGATCTATCATTTTTGCCAATGCCCAGCAAATTTGTATTGCAGGTTTGAGTAGGTGTGCTTATGTTTGCTAAGTCACGGATTATAGTCATTTTGTGGAGAAGATATGTGTTGTTATTGTGTTTAGTCACTGGAGAAGATTTACCAATATTTAGAACCATAATTGCTTTGTACTTTTTTCATAAAAAAAATTATTATCGAATATTCAGAAGGCATTTAATTCCCTTTTGCTTGGACTGTTGGTCATCTATGTTGCACAGGTACGTCGATTAAAATAATATATATTTAAAAATCATATAAATAGAAAAAATTAATATTGCATCCATCATGTTATAATCATCCATTGTAAGTCCAAAACATAAAACTAAACACAAAATACAAGTCCCCATAAACAAACCACAAAATACAAGTCTTCATAGGATTGTTCAAATCATAAATAAATAACTAAATAAAAAAAAAAAGAGCAACACAAAAACAATTAAAACATTGAGAAGCCACTTCCCAAATCTCTAACTTCATTCATCATTGTCATCAAAGGTAAATATGATTGCTTCTAATTCCTTCTTCCTATTTCTTCTTCTTTTATGGTTATTCTCTCCCAAATGAAATGAAGACCTAGCTTCTATCAAGAAGAAGAGGCAGGGTGTTTACAGATTGAGTTTTTAAAATTAACATTATCAGAAGACAATAGGAGTATTGACATATCGGATACGAGTATCAGATTATTAGATACGAGCACACCTCTCTAGTTAGGAGTATCGGTGCAACATAGTTGGTCATTAAGGTCTATAAGTATCGATTAAATGTCTTTCCAACAATAAATGTTTTTTTCTACTTTTTGGAAGTACTTAATAATGTTGTTTTTGTAGCCAAGTTATTTTAGTTATGCGAGACAAATTGTATAGAAAAGTGAGAAGTAGAGAAAGATAATAGAAATTGTGAAGATTATATGGATGTTATGGTAGTCATTCATATTCTATATTGTTAACTAAACTCTACCTACTTGAATAAAGAAATGTATCAAAGATTGGTTGGACAATTGATTTACTTGTCACACACACCTCGTGACATATACTGTGAGTGTTTAGTCAGTTCGTGCATGCTCACAGTAAAGATCATGTAAATGATGTAAGTCGTATACTTAGATATTTGAAGTTAGCAACAAGGAAATGACTTATGTTCTCTAGGCGTAGGCATTTAAATGTGGAAAAGATACACTGATGTTGATTGGGCAAGTAGTATCACTGACATGAGGTCTACATCAAGTACATTGGTTGGAGGTAATTTCTCCCTTGGCATAGCAATAAGCAAAAGATGGCGGAGTACAGAGTAATGGTTCAAGGAATCTATGAACTATTGTGATTGATAATGTACAAAATAATGATTCTACATATTGAAGTGGATAGGCATTTTATTAAAAAATGAAGGCAATTAATATTCCATTTGTGAAGACTAAAGACCAATTAGTCCATATTCTGTCCAAGACAATTAAAAAATAAGGTGTGCTACAACTCATTCGTCAAGCTGAGGATTGGAGGTATGTATTCACCTATTTGGACTTCATTAGGTTATTTAATTACTTTACTTAAGGTCCACTTCTCGTAAATCCTACTCGTAACTAGGAGAAGAATACATATTTGAGAGTTCTATCGTATTCGTTCTGACACCGAAAAATACATATTTGATAGTTTTATCGTATTCGTTCCGACACCGAAAAAATTTCTTAATCGTATGCACCTAAATGAAACTCATTAAGTTTTGCTCCAAAAGGATTCCGTTGTGGACTGAAACCTTCTTGTTGATTATTAAAGAGTACCTTGGAAACAAATATTGGAAAAGATGAAGATTAAAAGTACCTTAAATCAATCCCACTCAAAATTTAATCAACAATGTCTCATAGACCACATACATATCCACCCACGCCAATGTAGCGGTTATACGAAATGAAAACTTATCTTTGGCTATATCATATCCCACAACTTTCTTTTCCTCTCTTCTCTTATCTTTTCACACACATATACATTTATACTATATATGGTACAATAATTAGTAATATTTGGGTTAATTCTAAATTAGGGCATGTAGGAAACAACTACTATCTTGCCTTGGACAATTGTATAGCTTCTTGATCATGTGTAGACTCTTCAGCCCAGGCAAACTGGTGATGAGACAGGAGTGAGAATTCGCGATTCCTTACATCCTCAAGCTGCTCCCATTCTGCCCATCTCTCTGCTAGATCCACTCCCTGCAGCAATCTAACCACTTGTGCCATTGTCGGACGGTCCTCAGGTGAGCTTTGAGTGCAAAGCAATGCAACCTGAATGACAGTCTCAACCTCTTTTGGATCGTGCATCTTCATGTTTCCATCCACGATGTCATCAAGCCTATTTTCTCTCTGCAGCTTCTTGATCTGTTGAGATCATATTTACATAATTTAATTAAGACATCAAATAGGAAGCAGCAACAAAGCATTGAAGAAGACAGTATTTGCCAAAAAACTTCAATGTGGTTGAAACTTGTTGAGCTACATTGGAACCCTGAGCAAGATTGAAGTTAAAGTTGACAATTTACACAGGGCATCATGGAAAATGTCAAACAAGAATTATCTAGGACTAGTTTCTTAGATAAAATTAATCCCTAGTAATGAACATGAGCTGATTCTTACTAGACTATATAATAGTTAAGAGTTAGAAAGCTCTCTCTCCTCCCTCTCTAAAAAATTTGGCGAACCCCTAGCCATACCGCCTATTCCTCCAAAATAAGGTGTAGCTGCTACTTGTTCCCCAAGAAACACCATAGTCACAATCACATCACACACTCTCTCTCATGATGATCAATAGAGCATAAATATATTGCAGTTAAGTTTCTTTAGCCCAAATTAAGTACCGCTTGTAACACTCTCGTTTACCCAATGTTAGACAAGGTCCCAGCCCAAATCTATGCAAATATTCTACGTATCTAAAGTCGCCTGGGATTTTTGGAGATGCCTGACAATCTTCTTTCTAGCCTCTCCATTCAATCCTGCCAATCTGTGGTCTTGTGACTTCCCCCTCATAGTATTATCCCTAGCCTAGAGAAAAGTTTACATTGACCCATAATTTCTACTACTAGTTCATAAAATTGAATAGTGGCATGCTCACCAACTAAAAGGGGTAGACATCCTTTTCTAACAATCCCATGAAGGATTATATAAATCTTCAGAGAAAGGCAGAGAAAACTTGAGAAATGAACTAATTATGTACTCGGTCATCAATTATGCATATCGATTATCAGGGAAAAAAATGCAGAAAAGCAAAAAACTTGACAAACTAACTGATAGATGATAAAGATAAAAGCAGCCATAAAGGAGAGGTACCATTTTAACAGATAAGAATCCCGTCAAGTATAGATATGTCCAAAGAGTTCAGGAAGTCATATAGGAGACTATAAATCTTACATGATCAAGCAGAAGAACATCCTCCTCTTCTTCAAGCCGAGCAAAATCTATAGCACGCTGACCAGTGACAAGTTCGAGAAGTGTGATACCATATCCAAAAACATCAGTCTTTTCTGACGATTTTCCAGTGGACAAATATTCTGGGGCAATATGACCCATGGTACCACGCACTTGAGTGGTAACATGAGTTAGTTTTGTATCAACCAGCTTTGCTAGCCCAAAATCTCCAAGAACGGGCTCAAAATTATCATCTAGAAGAATGTTTGCAGCCTTTAAGTCACGGTGTATAATCTTTGGATTACAATGCTCATGTAAATACTCTAAGCCATGGGCTGCACCAAAAGCGATGTGTTTCCTTGTTGACCAGTCCAAGCCTTTCTCACCAGGTTTTAAATCTAACAATATATCAGGAAGAAAATGTTATGAATTAAAAATATTAAACAGTAGATATATGAGAATCATGATATGCCATTCCAAAGAATTAAGTGATGATTAACTTTCAAACGAACAAGCATAAAATACAAATGATGTAAATCCCATCCCCCTCCTTAGGAAGTAGGGAGGGGGGTTGATGCTCAGGATGTCCTTACTTGAATAATGAGTTGGTTGAAGAAAATAGAAATATGGATTTGGGAATTTGAATCACAAAATGGTGGTTATATATCAATACGTGCGATGAAAGACCTCCTCCATAAGTATGGGCTGGAAGGTGAGGTTGACCTTACGATACCTAATCGGTGTAATTAAAATTACCAAGAAAAACAACAAAGGAAGTAGGGATTAGGGAGCATCTCAGAAAAAATTTCAAAGATGGTACCTCATGTCATAATATGTTGCAGAATTCTATTGCTAAATTAAACCACGAAAACAGAAGTAAAATTACAGGCTCTCTCAAATGAAACAGAACTTGGCAACAGCAATGATTTTTTTTTTCTTTTGGGACTGAACACTGAATTAGGGCTTCTAATCACTTACCAAGCACAAAAAGAAGTTCAAACCATGGTCGTAAAACATGCTTGTGTTCCAAGCCACTCAC
The DNA here is from genome assembly GCA_020521455.1 of Prunus kanzakura. Lineage (NCBI taxonomy): Eukaryota > Viridiplantae > Streptophyta > Magnoliopsida > Rosales > Rosaceae > Prunus > Prunus kanzakura. The sequence goes on along the minus strand of BPUM01000878.1, from coordinate 701,338 downwards.
ACTGAAAAATGCAGAGGGGAAATAGAAAAGTAAACTCAAGCAATGCTCTTTTAGGACATACCTCTCAAGCGATATGCAACACTAAGATTTTTCATGAATGGATAAACAAGGATTCTCTCGGATGAAGTTGTACAAAATCCAATCAACCGTAAAAGATTCTTGTGAACTGCAACGCTAATGAGTTGTACTTCTCTCAAGAATGCAGCCTCTCCACCAGGACTATTATAATCTGTAAGGCGTTTCACTGCAACCTTTACATTGTCTGAGAGGACACCTTTGTAAACTCTTCCAAAGCCCCCTTGTCCAATTATGTTGCTTTCATCGAAGTTATCTGTAGCAAGCTGAATTTCACGCCAAGAAAATCTTCTTAACTGGCCAAAGGAAATTTTGCACTCGTCTTCACCTAAAATTACATTAAAAAAAGAAAAGGGGGTGGAGTAGATGTTAGTTTGACAAGATTGTGTAGCTCGTGATGCGACTTCAGGCATTTGGACTTTTGAATACAGATTAAACGAATACATACATCAAACTTGGTAAGTGATTATTTACACATCTGAGTACAAAGGGTGGGGATCAATTCTAACTTAACTAGGTTGGGATGATTTCAAATTTAAATTTCCATAACGATGCTTAGTACAAACTGAAAGTGATCTCAAAGTAAAAAGGTAAGGAAAATTTACCTGTAACATCAACAAAGACATCATGTTTTAGTTTGTGCATGCGATAATATCGATAAGCAAAAAGAGCCCCAATCAAAAGAATTACTGTTACACCACAACTTGCCGAAGTTATAACCGTTCCAAGTTTTGATTTCTTGGTTGAAACTGCCAAATTTTAAAATATTAGGTTATTCCTAGGTAATTCAAACATAGTTGGTAAACTGAAACAGAGAGTTGTAGAGTTGTACAAAGAATAAACCTCGGCGAAAAGAGCCAGAAGCACAAGGCTGCTTCAAGCTAGAACCACATGCAAGATGTGCTCCTGTAAAACTGTAAGGACAAAACAATTAATAACAAGCCATTAAGGATATAAAATATAACCACTGGACAAGTATACAGTAAGTTGCAAATTATAGAATGTAGATGCAATGCTGAAGGAAAATAGTATATATATACATCCAAAATGATACTTGTGCTTGCTGAAACTATTATAAGTGGCAGTCAAGAAGTCAAATCCTATACCTCCAACTTACTGCAATAGAAGAAGAACTAAACTCGTCTCTTTATGACCATAGCACCATTTCATGATAAAGACATTATCATACATCTTTAGTGCTGGAACTCTCTCAAACCTCTTAATTAGAATTCTAGATTTTTAATGGGCTGGTCAGCCCGGTCCTACACCAACATTAGGGGTGGGCGGAACCAGACTGAACCAGACCGAACCGGCCGGTTTGGTTAGAATTTTGACCAAAATTAAGGTCAAACGGTTCAAAACCCGGCTCAGTTCAGCTGGTGGTTTCAATTCTCTCAGGAATGAGAGAACAGAACCGAATCGATTCCCACTCTTTTTATTAATTCCACCTGTATCCCTCCTATAAAATCATCTTGTTCCCCTAGCTCTAGCCACATAAACCTATCTCGCCAGTGAAGGAATTAAACAAAGACATCCTTCGCATAACTCCTTTAGCATGCAGACAAGCACAAAATAAGGATGTATTTTATATAATATATATTATATGAGTATGATATATATATCCAATTTTCTATAATACAGTTAACCGCACTTGCGGATAACCAAGGTTGCCCGGCCAGTGCATGCTGGTAAACTGGCCGTGCAAAATCTGGTCATCCGCAAGTGCGGTTAACCATATTGTAGAAACACAGATATATATATAAGTAATTTCCATTAACTCTCTAACAATAAGAATTCGTCATTATTACTGATGCCAATACATCAATACAAGGGAATATAAAAGGAAATGAGAATCAGAGTTCAATGGTATTTACTTGAATTTTGGAATTGTAAAGAATTGCATTGGAACTCTTCCGGTTAACTCATTCGATGAAAGATCCCTGCCAAAAAAAAAAAAGGAATTTATATTTAGGCAATAAGTCAAACAGCAGGATTGTGAAAAAATGGAATTGCTCACAGTTCAGTCAACATGCTAATATTAGAAAGTGAATCTGGAATATGTCCAGATATGTGGTTACCCCTCAATACCCTGAAGCACAGGTGAGATGATTAATTTTTCTTTTCTGGAGAACAGGAAAGTGTTCACAAGATAGTACTTTCCAATATAAAGAGTTGTAGAACACTCAGATTAGACAACAGCATAAGTAACTGCTACAGACCAAGGCAATTCCCCAATAAATACAAGAACATTTTACATATATAGAAGAATAAGAAAGTTGGAATCTTTTAGGAATGGAAATGCAGCCTTACAAATTCTTTAAATTGGACAGTTGACCCCAGGTATTGGGTATAGGACCTCTGAAATTATTGTTTGCAAGATTTAGATTCTGTAGATGTGTCAAGTTGGCAAGATAAACGGGTAACAGGCCCGTTAGACTATTATCCTGGAAGTCCCTGCATAAATAAAGTTATTTTATCAAAATTCATGACTGGATGCCAAAAATATATTCTTCAGAATTAAAACAAACAAGAACTACAATAATGAAGGCGTTGGTATTATATTCCACTTTTTTCTATGACTCAGTTGACAGTATGTAAAGTTACAATGATAAAGGAAAACTTAAATTCTATCTCTCTCTCTTTCTCTCTCTCTCTTTTGGTACCAGAGCACAAACTAGTGATCCAACATGCAATAGGTGAATGCTAATGCATCAAGAAGTTGACTTACAGGCTAGCCAAAAATTTCAGTTTAGTAATTGAAGGAGAAAGCGTTCCAGAAAATCCATTTGAAGCCAGGCTCCTGCAAAGTAGTACATTCACAAATTAAATGTACTGCAAAGATAAATGATTTTCAAAGATGGCGGTATTAATAAAATGTACATTTTTCATGGTCATAAAAGTTAGTTGAACTTACAGGGATATGACATTTCCATTTCTACAAGTGACATGAGACCAGCTAAAACAGGGGCTAACGAGATTATAATTCCAATCTGTTATTTGGCCACTGGAATCATTAAGTGCCCTAAGCAAATCGATCAATGCTTCACCTGCACATTATCATAAGTGAAGAACGAAATTGTACGTAGAGCCATAAAGATTCTCTCCCCCTCTCTCTCTCTTTTGGCACTAGCAGTGAATGCATCTCCCTTTCCGTCATTTCTGAGTACTTTATTTTATGTTTCACAGAGCATCCGTCTACTCCATGAAAAATCAAAACGTACCAACTCAATGGTGAATAATTTTACAGGATAATAATGCTAGAACAATATATGACAACGCTCTTAACTAAGTAGTAAGAAAAGTATCACTTAAATCATATCCGCATTGATAATTTCAGAACCAACCTCATTTTACAACCATATATAAATCTTGCTTAAAAACAAATAATAGTTAGATATCACCATACCTTCAACATCTGGATCTGTAGATGCAAAACTGACTCTTAGCAAAATGAGTAACATTAGCCAATTTATGATTGGCTTTAAAAGATGCCAGCTAGAAAATGCTCCAGACATGTCTCCTGAACTACCGACGATTATTCAACCAGACACCTCTAGCCTCTTTATGGGAAGACTGCATAAAAAAAAAGAAGCATTTTCAGTTGAGAGTAGAAGAGATTCCTGCCTGGAAAGCAAAGAAAAAAAAATTATAATTGTACAGATGGAACTTAATACATCTACTACAATGAAGGAAAGGGAAAATACACATGTTTTTGGGTTCATTCCTGTATCAACTACTTCTGTTTGTGCTGATGATATTGCTTACCCTGATAACTTGTGGGGCCTTTTCTGGACCATAAGCATTTGTTACCTTTGGTACTAGCCCTGCAATCTAGTAGCTCAATGTTTTAGGATTATGTTTCCAATCTCTCATCTGATAAAATACTGACTTGATTTTGGACATGGAATATTACGTAACAATACGATTATGAGAATTTTATCTTTTTCTATAACTTTTATGTTATACTGATTTGGAATTTTTTGTCTATAAGTTTGCTATTATAGTAATTTAGTTTTGGACATTGATGTACTAACTATGAAATAATAGGATAGCATGATCTCCTTTCTACAAATTTGCGGTTATAGTGTTTGGGATTTTTTAAATGTTAATTCTCTGCGTGGGAGTATTTATGAGACTAGGAGTTCTTGCAGTGATGTGATCAGAATTCCAAGTAGTTCACCTCAAATTCATTTAGAAACGCAGAAAAGTAGAAATCAGTTTGGTATTCAACCCCTGAGATTAAAGCTCCCTCTAAGGTGAATGAAATTTCCATATACAACCTGAAAAGAAAACCCTTTTGGAATATCATTGCCTCTTCAGACAGACTAACCTAAAACAGTCATTGTAGACACAGCCAATGTCTGTTGGCTGAAGAGGAGAATATGAGTTTTTACAATCAGACCTAGTCCCAATTTCTATTACAACCCCAACCAAGATAATTGAAATATAGTTACAATATAAATAAATGAAAAACAAAACAAAACAAAATGGAACATATAAAACTAAAAAAAGTGAAAGAAAACAAGAACTTACTAGTTTCAGCCATGGCTGTTGCAACCCACCAGGAAACAAGATAACATGGCTCAAGAAGGAGAAGAAGTTAAATACTGTGATTATTATTATTATTGTTGTGATCATGATTGATTGTGAAGATATGAATTGAGTGCTGCTGGGTTAGTGCAAGGGTCCACAAGGCACTGAGAATAAAACATAAAAAAATAAAAAAATAAAAGGTGGGAAGAATGAAGAAAGAGGAATTTGGGAAGGCCAGTGGCAGAGAATAATATGAGAGAGAGCTACTTGGGGTTGGGGTAGGGGGTTGTGCTGCTGTGGAGTGTGTGGAGTTTGGAATGTGGAATAAGAATCAGAATCCCACTAATTACTGGGTCACTGGGCTTTAAAGTGATAACAACCATTATCTTATTTTCTTTTATTCAAATAACAGCCATTTGGCCTTATCAGAATGTCTTTTAGATGCAATTGCAGTGTTAAGTCACGTCGCATGATTGTTTGGTAAAGTCGTTTTTACATTTCATGGCAATGTAAAATCTGTTCTATGTTTGTGCAAGGTAAATTACCCTTATACGACAAGTCCTATATGTTTGAATTCGTCTTCCTCCGAAGATAGTGTGTCCGCCTCCATGTCCCCGAGTTCGAAACACCATTCACATAAATTAGAGTAGTTTAGTATATTATCGCTTTTACTACACAATTTTAGTTTTTAAAGTTTAATCATGGGCTCTCGAGACAAACCGCTCCCCAACTTCTGTTTTCTCCATCTCTTCGTCGCATCGCATCCTCTTCCTCGACCCGATTTTCCCCTCCCCATTGCTTTTCCTGTCCAACCCTCTCTCTTTATCCTTGTCCGCTCCCTTCCTCTCTGTATGTTTTGCGTTTTTCTAGATTTCATCTATTTTAACCTTCAAGATTTCTATCGATTGTTTTGTTGGGTTTCATCTTTTTTGGCGACACCGGCCGGGGAAATTTCTACAAGAAGTGTTGGATAAAACTGAAACTCTAAAAGTATTTGCTTGCTTAAACATTGAACACAAAAGCTATGGCTAAAAGCTTCAAACTTGATAAATTGAACTGAATGTAAGAGTACACCTTAAATAAGAAAAACAAAGCTACTGCTGCAAGTAACATGATCGTTACTTAGCAGATTTTGTGGAGCCACAATCCACGATTAAAAGCATGAAAATAAACATGGTTACCCACACTAACCATGACTCCTACAAACTAGGAATTCTTCTATAGTCCACTAATCTCCAAACCATAGGCAACAACTATTATTAAATAAATAATTTTAAAACAAATCTGAACACCCTCCCTTAAACTGAATTCTGTAGAAAACAGTTTAGTATTTAAACTTCAACTCTAGTCCAGTGTTGATACCTTTCCTTGAACAACGACATGTGAAGAGCAAACTCCAAGTTTGCTTTTGAGCTTCTCGAACAATGGTTGTTTGAGAGGTTTAGTCAGGATATCAACAGCTTGATCTTCACTCTTGCAAAACTCTAACTCAATCACATCATCTTTGCAAAGATCACGCAAGAAGTGATAACAAACATCTATATGTTTGCTTCTCCCATGCATAACTGGATTCCTTGAAAGATTTATGGTAGAAACATTGTCACAAAATTTTGTTGTTAGACCTTGCTGCTAATGACCAAGAACTTCAAGCATTCTTTCTCAGCCAAATGGCTTGACAGGAACACGAAGCAGCTGCAACAAATTCAGCTTTAGTAGTGGATAGTGTCACGATCTACTACTTCTTTGAGGACCACGAAATAGCACATGAACTCATCAAGAACACATGGCCATAAGTGTCTTTTTTATCATCAATATCACTTGCATAATCACTGTTAGTAAAGCCGGAAAAAACTTGGTTTTTTCACCCTTTTTGTAAAGAACACCAAAATCATATGTTCTTTTTAAGTATCGAAAGATTCTCTTGGCTGTCTTGAGATGCATCTCAATAGGATTCTCCATGTAACGACTTATCATACTAACAACATACATGATGTCAGGCCTTGTTGAGGTCAAGTACATTAGACTTCCAACTATTTGCTTGAAGTAAGTATTGTTAATTCTCTCACCATGGGGATCTCTTGTCAATTTCAAACCATTTTCAGTTGGTGTTCCAACTAGATTGCAACTCATCATTTGAAACCTTTCAAGCACTTCAAGAGCATATTTCTTTTGACAAATAAAATTTTCAGCAACTGATTGTACTACTCCTATGCCAAGAAAGTAGTGCATCAGTCCCAAATCAGCCACATCAAACACATTCATCATAGACTTCTTAAACTCATCAAACATATCACAATCATTTCCAGTGTAAATCAAGTCATCAACATAAAGAGACACGATGAGCATTTTACCTTCATCACCAACCTTTACATAGAAAGTATGTTCATATGGACACTTTTGGAAGCCTTGTTTGACAAAATATGCATCTATACGGTTGTACCAAGCTCGTGGTGCTTGTTTTAGTCCATAGAATGCCTTCTTCAATCTCAAAACTTTCTCCTCTTTTCCTTCATGTACATAGCTTGGAGGTTGATCTACAAATACTTGCTCTTGCAATTCACCATGTCAAAAGGTAGACTTTACATCTAATTGAAAAATAGGCCAAGAGTTTTGGGCAGCTAAATAGATTACTAAACAAATTGTATCTTGCCGTGCAACAGGGGCAAACACCTCTCTATAATCAACTCCATATTCTTGCTTGTATAATTGGATTGTACAATTTGTAGGCTTTGGAGTGTTCACTAACTCCAAGAAACACACACTTCTTGCCCTTGTCATCGAGCTTTTTTCTCTTTTCATATGGAATGTGTGCATATGCTATGCACCCAAACACTTTGAAGTGATCTACAGTTGTCTTCCTTCCACTCCACTCTTCCTCGGGTGTCATATTTTTAACAGAAAAAGTAGGACATGTGTTTAAAATATGAATGGACCACAAAACTGCTTTAGGCCAAAAGATCTTTGGAACTCTTCCCTTGACCAAAAAGCTTCTAACCATGTTGAGAATGGTTCGATTTTTCCTCTCTGATACACCATTCTACTAAGGTGTATATGCGGTTGTGAGCTGCCTTCTTATGCCTTGTTCATCACAAAAAACCTTGAACTCCTTTGAGCAATACTCTAGACTCTACCACGATTTGTTCAAAGGGTCTAATCCTTCTTTCAGTTTCGTTCTCAACAAGTGCCGTGAAACTTTTATATGCATGAAAAGCTTTTGATTTGTCCTGCAAGAAATACACCCATGCCTATCGACTAAAGTCATCGATAAAAGAAACAAAATATTTCATTTTACCATTTGAAATTGGATTAATTGGGCCACACATGTCTGAATGCACCAAATCCAGCAGATTATAAGCCCTCCACACCTTTCCTTTTGGGAATTAATCTCAGTGTTGCTTGCCAACAATGCAATCTTCACAAATTTTGGATGGTGGTGTGATCATGGGAAAGCCAGTCACCATTTTCTTTTGATGAAGTGTCCTCAATCCATTGAAATTCAAGTGACCATATCTAAAGTGCCACGGCGATGTACGGGTCATCTTCCTTAGCCATCAAACAAGCTTGAACTGTCTTTATCTTTAGCGGAAACAATTTGTTTGTTGTATGTTGTGAAATTATTGCAAGCGCACAATCCGCACAAGTAATATAGACATAAGTGAAGTGTCGTTCCCATGAAGACTGTAATTTCCTTTTTAAGTACCAATTATGATTAATTCAGAAGTTTATTTGAACAATTAATTAATGTGAGTAATTGATTTATTAAACTAAATTAAAACAAATATTAAAAATAGCAATTTAATTAACGGTGGAAAATCAAGTTGATGAGACACTAGAGCATCCGATTTTACCATAACCAATTCCACTTAATTCTTATAGCCAATTAACCCTAATTACTACCTATGTTGACAATTGGTTTCTCTTAATTCATTCGATATCCCTTCTCGGGCCTAACCAAAAATATTCTTAATTAACAACCCATTCTCTCTAGAGCAACGGATTTAGAAAATCAAGAACGCATTAAGGCCTATGAGAACCTGCAAGAAAACTACATGAGTCATGTTAGTCCCTCTCGGGCACTCATTCAAGACATGGTATTTGTTATGAGAAGCAAACACCAAACATCTCCTCTCGATCTCCGCTTGGATCATCAAATTAGTTAAATATGGATAGATATTCAAAGCATTAAGAACAGTAACAAATACTCAACATGGAATATTAATCAAAATTTAATATAACTATAAAAATTAAGTATTTATGGTTAGGCAACATCGTAGCCCTAGTAAGGAAAATTAGTTCATGACAAAAGAAAAGATAAACAAAATAATTGTTGTCATAAAACCGATTTGGTAGATGGATTTGATCTCCGGATTCTCCATAGCAACACCTTCGTAAGCTCCAAAAGCACTGCAGCAGCAAACTTTTGGCTCTCTCTCTGATATATCTTTGGGTGTATGAAAGTTGTATATGGTAGGAGATCGTCCATAGAGAGAGCTTAGGGTGACCTTATATAGTATAAAACAACTAAGCCCTACTCTAAAAAGGTCTAGAAAAACCCTCCTAAAGCAAAACAAAATCCCAAACAATTAAGGAAACAAACTAGAAAAGAATCCTTCTTTGACTTAGAAACACGTCAGCCAACTTACATGCACCTTTTGGGGTCTTTCCATTTGCTAGAAAATTCTGGAAAAATATGAGAAACGTAGCTTGATCTCTAAGCTTTCCAAGCATATATCACATGCCACTAGGAAAAATCTGAAAAGTATTCAAATCTTCAATCTTCAACAGCAGTGCAGTTCTGACTGGATTTCAACTTAGGCTGTCTTGACTTGCAAGTCTGGAGCATTTGGCTTGGTAGAAAATAATAAAAATTTGACACTATGATCTTCAATGTCTTAGCTTTCTTCTCCAATTGGCCTTGCACAAAATTCATTCGAAAAGTCAATTTTCAGTCGAAATCCTTCCAAGAGCGCAGAATAGCTGAAAATAAGGAAAGTAAGGTATTAATGCTCTTTTTAATTAACTTTCCCTACAAAAACCAAATATAAGAGGTATAAAAATATGGGAAATAATGCACTTATCATTTTCACTTGAACTTATCATTTTCATTTGAACAACAGCAATGGCACCTCTTGCTGGATCATATATTTCACACGCACCTTTTTGAATTGTTATAACATAACCCTTATCTTGTAATTGGCCAACACTCAACATGGTAGTCTTCAAATCAGGAACATAAAACACATTCGAAATTGTCTCAACAAAGTCATTTTTATTCCTAATTTGAATATCACCCTTTCCTATCATAGTAACAATTGAACAATCCCCAAAACTTACAGTAGTACGAAAGACTTACTACCACTCATATGGCTGCTGCAACTTGTGTCAACATACCATACATCCAGCTCAGGTTCCTCCTTGGCATGGAAGGCCGTCAAAAGTGTTTCTTCTTCCTTCTTTCAGCAAAGTTTGATCTTTCTCCTCTTTTGGGCAACTTCGTGTAGCACTCACTTCGATAGTGCCCAAGGTTTCCACACCTATAACACTCAATTTTGGACTTGTCACTTTGTCCTCTTCCTCTGTTTTGGGAATGCTCATCATCCCTCTTGTAATTCTGAGATGATCTACCTTCATCTCTATTGCCTCAACCTCCGTCTTCATCTCTGTTTCCTTGACCTCCACTTCCTCGACCTCTACCTCAGCCTCGACCTCTTCCTCTTGAACCTGAGGATTCAGCAAACATAGAAGCTTTCAAAGCTTGTTCATTTGAGGTGCCTCAATTTATCCTTTGCTCATGGACCAACAAGGAGCTTTGCAACTCATCTATTGACATCTCGTCAATATTATTGGACCCTTCAATAGAGCACACAACATAATCGAACTTGGGTGTGATAGATCTCAAGATCTTCTCAATAATGGCCACATCATCGAGCTTGTCACCATGGATTCTCATCTTGTTTGCAACTCTCATTGCTCTCCCAAAGTAATCAGTAATAGACTCTCCTCCTTTCATCTGAAGAATCTCGAAGTCTTTTCTCAAAGCTTGAAGCTGTGCACACTTTACCCTTGCCAACCCTTGGTACTTTTTCTTCATGGATTCCCATATGTTTTTAGCTGTATCCTTTTGGAGAATAATTTCCAAAATAGCACGATCAATAGCCTGGAATAAATAATTCTTCACCTTTAAATCTTTCAGCCTATGATCATTAAGTTTCTTCTGTTGTTGTTGTGTTAGTAGTGTTCCTTCTTTTGGCATTTCATATCCCGTCTCCACAAGATCCCAATATTCTTTGGACCTTAGGAAATTCTCCATCAACATGCTCTAATGACCATACTGACCATCAAAGCGAGGTATGGCTGGCTAGACAAAGGTCTCTGCTGGCTTGTCAGTCGCCATGGATTCCTGTTGCTGCAAGATACAAGAAGTTGTTGCTGTTTGGGATTTTTTAAGTCAGGCCCAGTGGGGCTCTGATACCAGATGTTGGATAAAACCAAAACTCTAAGAGTATTTGCTTGCTTAAACGTTGAACACAAAAGCTGTGGTTGAAAGCTTCAAACTTGATAAATTGAACTGAATGTAAAAGTACACCTTAAATAGGAAAAACAAAGTTACTGCCGCAAGTAACATGATCGTTACTTAGCAGATTTTGTGTAGCCACAATCCATGATTAAAAGCATGAAAATAAACATGGTTACCCACACTAACCATGACTCCTACAAACTAGGGATTCTCCTATAGTCTAGGTATCACTAATCTCCTAACAATAGGCAACAACGATTATTAAATAAATCATTTTAAAACAAATCTTAACAAGAAGTGGTGTGGTTTTAGCACAAAGTATGATCAATCAGAGCAGTTATTGCTGGTTTTATTGTGCAAGGATACAATTCATTGGGTGGCAATTGCTTAGTCAAGGAGTGAAAAATCCTTTTGAATGAACTTTTGATTGTTGTTTATGAAGACTGCCCTTAATGGGTTTATTATCTCCAATGTTTGGGTTCGTTTTGTTGGTATAGACAATTGTTCCATCTCGTTGTGCTGTTTCGCAATTTTTGGTCTGTCATAGTTTTACTGTCGATTGGTTTTGTTATGTTCTTTTTTGGTGGCATTTCTCCAAGAAGTGGTGTGGCTGTTGTACAAAAGCATGATCGGTCTTGGAACAGTTATTGATGGTTTGTTTGTGCATAGAAACAATCGTTAGTTTACATGTTTAATAGCACTGATCTTTCAGTCAAACAATATGGTAGAATATTTTCAAATGTATTTCATTCTCCGAAATGAGGTATTTATAATACAAGGTTACAAACCCTAGTAGGGTTAAACTAGGAATTAAAAAGAATCCTAATTACATAATATCTATACAAAAGGAAATAAATAAAATCCTAATACAATAAGAAGGAAATATCCTAATAAGGCTAGGATATCTCACTAACACTCCCCCTCAAGTTGGAGCAAAGACGTCACGCATGCCCAACTTGTCAAGCGAGTTGAGAAAGATACTTGTAGAAACAGCTTTCGTAAGAACATCGGCTAACTGATACTCAGAACTGATGAACGGGAAGGAAACAATCTCCGCATCCAACTTTTCTTTAATGAAATTTCGATCAACCTCCACATGCTTTGTACGATCATGTTGTACAGGGTTATGAGCAATTGCAATCGCAGCCTTATTGTCACAATATAAATCTATGGGTTTCTTAGGCCCAAAACCGAGGTCTCTCAATAATCTCCTCAACCACAGTAACTCACATATGCCATGGGCCATCCCACGATACTCAGCCTCAGCACTAGATCGAGACACGACCTTTTGTTTCTTACTTCTCCATGTAACAAGATTGCCACCAACAAACATAAAATACCCAGACGTTGAACGCCTATCAGTAGCTGAACCTGCCCAATCAGCATTTGTGTACCTTTCCACATCTGTATGACCATACTTGAAAAACATTAACCCCTTGCCAGGAGTTACTTTGAAATATCTCAAAATACGTGTCACAGCTCTCATATGGTCTTCACTAGGCGAGTGCATAAACTGACTTACTACAATCACTGCATACGCAATGTCAGGACGTGTATGAGCTAAATAAATTAATTTCCCCACAAGCCGTTGATAGCGCTCCTTATCAGTAGGAACTTGATCAGGATATAACCCCAACTTTTGATTCTGTTCACTAGGAGTATCAATTGATTTACAGTCCAACATTCCAGTTTCTGCAAGTAAAACCAACACATACCTCCTTTGGGACAAAAAGATACCATGTTTAGATCTGGCAACTTCGATCCCAAGAAAGTACTTCAAGTCACCTAATGATTTCATCTCAAACTCAGACGCCATATATTTTTGGAGATTTTGCATTTCTGCGTGATCATCTCCAGTCACAATCATATCATCAACATAAATAATTAAAGCTGTCAATTTACCTTTATGACGCTTTAGAAACAAAGTATGATCTGAGTTACTCTGCACATACCCAAACTTCTTCATAGATGCTGCAAATCTCCCAAACCACGCTCTTGGAGACTGCTTCAATCCATATAAAGACTTCCACAGCTTACACACAACACCCTCTTTAGAGGTCACAGGGATACTAGGAGGGAGAGCCATGTAAATCTCCTCCTTGAGGTCACCATGGAGGAATGCATTTTTGACATCAAATTGTAACAGCGGCCAATCATGATTAGCAGCCAAGGACAAGAGTACGCGCACATTATTGAGCTTTGCTACCGGAGCAAAGGTCTATGTGTAATCCACTCCATAGGTCTGAGTATACCATTTTGCTACCAATCTTGCCTTGTAACGGTCAATGGACCCATAAGCCTTGTGCTTCAAAGTAAACACTCATCTGCACCCAACTGCCTTTTTTCCCTTTGGTAAAGGAACGAACTCCCACGTGGCATTTTTGTTCAAGGCTTCCATCTCAATATGCATTGCATCTACCCATTTTGGATCAGATAAAGCATCGTGCAACTTAGTTGGCACACATACACTAGATATTTGACACAAATATGATGCATATGACTTAGACAAATGATAAGTTGACACATAATGGCTAATGGGATATTTAGACTTGGCATGTATATCAGGAGAATATTGTCCTTTAGGTTTCCCACGGGTAGTGCGTGGGGGTAATGGATAAGTGGACACATCACTAGAAATTACCTCATTATTATCACAAGTTGATTGGGTCAGCGGCAGGGCAGAGTGGGGTCTTGTATCAATCTCATCTGCACGAGAGTCGCTATTATCACCGTCACGTCCTTCTGAGGAAGAGCCAAAAAATTCCAAAAGGTCACCTGGCGACCGGTCGCTACATTCCGTGCGATCGGTCGCTAGACTCGTATCGTCGTCGCTCGTCAAGGCAGGCGACCGGTCGCTCTCTATGCAACCGGTCGATTCCAGGCAGGTTGCATCGCGACCGGTCGTTTCCTCTGCGCTACCGGTCGTTTCCAGGCAGGTTGCATCGCGACCGGTCGTTTCCTCTTCACGACCGGTCATTTCCAGGCAGGTTGCATCGCGACCGGTCGCTTCCTCCACGCCAAAAATTCCTTCTTCATGTCCAAGATCTTCCACATCTTCCATTCCAAAACTCTTCAATTCACTCCCCCTCTCCCCCTGAATTGAAGATGAGGGAGAAACATAATATGGTACTTCTTCATGAAAAGTGACATCCAAAGTAACATGTACCTTCTGAGTAGGAGGGTGATAGCACTTATAACCCTTATGAATAGTAGAATAGCCAATAAAGACGCAGCAGAGAATACACGGATCAAGTTTACTTCGTTGATGAGAGTAGACATGAACATAAGCAACACACCCAAAAACTTTAGGGGGCAACTTGGAAACGGAGATGGGGGAAACATGGTCACCAAACACATCATGCGGAGTTTTGAAATCAAGAACCCGGCTAGGAGTACGATTAATTTAATAGGCAGCAGACAGAACAGCATGCCCCCAAAGGTGATGGGGAACCGACATATCCAACATGAGTGAGCGGGCAACTTCAAGCAATTGTCGGTTCTTTCTTTCAGACACATCATTTTGTTGCGGAGTAAAAGGGGTTGTCGTTTGGTGAATAATATATTGAGCACGGAAGAAAGACACTAAAGTATTATTCACATATTCACCTCTGTTATCTGTCCAAAATACTTTGATCCGAGCATGAAACTGAGTAGACACCATAGTAAAAAACTCTGGAAGAATGGAAGCAACATCATGTTTATTTTTCAGCAAGAAAACCTAAGTAAGTCGAGTACAATCATCAATAAATATGACGAACCAACGAGATCTGTTCGAAGTAACGCGAGTCGGACCCCACACATCAGAATGCACTAAATCAAAAGGCTTTGCAGCTTTACTGTCACTCAAAGGAAACACAGTGCGATGGCTCTTGGCCAAAATACATGTCTCACACTT
Source organism: Prunus kanzakura (assembly GCA_020521455.1). Classification (NCBI taxonomy): domain Eukaryota; kingdom Viridiplantae; phylum Streptophyta; class Magnoliopsida; order Rosales; family Rosaceae; genus Prunus; species Prunus kanzakura. The sequence continues at coordinate 686,318 of BPUM01000878.1, read as the reverse complement.
AAAACTGGACTCATCACAGGAGCGGAATAAAGATGGAAACATACGCTTAAGGTAGCCAAATGACGGGTGTCCCAAGCGATGATGCCATAACCAAATTTGTTGTTTGTCTTTGACACTGCAGCGTTGAACAGTATTAATGACACGATCACGAACTGGTGTAGAAGGCAATGTCAAATAATATAACCCCTTTATCCGTTTATCATGCCCAATCATCTCGTGAGTCTTGAGATCCTTAAAAGAGCAATGGGTAGGATAGAAAGTAGCAGAAGCATTAAGTGTATCAAGTAATCGACCAACAGACAACAAGTTACAATGGATATTGGGAACTAATAATGCACGAGACAAGGACTGAGTTGGGGTGAGAGAGATTGTGCCCTCGCCAGTAATTGGAGAGGGCAAGCCATTAGCACTAGTTATGTATGGGTCACGAGTGTTACTAGACAACTCATCAAAAAATTTAGCATCTTAAGTCATATGATCAGAAGCACCAGTGTCAATTATCCAAGTATTGGAGCCAGTACCTGGAATAGAGGCAGAAACACGCAAATTTGCAGAAGCAGCAGCAACACCAACAATGGAATTATCACCCCTGATTGTAGCAGAAACTCAACAAATCACGCAGAGTATACAACAGAACACAGCACAAACACAAATACGACAGATGCACGAAGACAGTAGAGGCACACAATAGATGCACGAACACAACAGAGTACACAACGGAACATGGCAAAGGCACAGGCACAAGAACCCTAAAAGAAATTAGGGCACACAGTAGAACACGGGTGGGCACAACACACACAGGTCACCAGAAAGTTGGCTCTAATACCAAGTCAAACAATATGGTAGAATATTTTCAGATGTATTTCATTCTCCGAAAGGAGGTATTTATAATACAAGGTTACAAATCCTAGTAGAGTTAAACTAGGAATTAAAAAGAATCCTAATTACATAATATCTATACAAAAGGAAATAAATAAAATCCTAATACAATAAGAAGGAAATATCCTAATAGGGCTAGGATTTCTCGCTAACACTTTCCTCTACTTTTTCCTTTTTCTCGGGTCACTTTTCTCTCTTTCTTCCTCTTTTTCTCTTTTCTCTTCTCTTCTCCTTCCTTCTCCTTCTTTCTCTTTTTGTGTTCTTCCGTCTCCTTCTTCTCTTCTTTTCTTCTTCCTATTTCTCCTATCTCTTTTCTCTGTTTCTTTCTCTTTTTTCTTTTTCCTTTCTCTCCTTCTTCCTTCTCTGTTTTTCTTTCCTTTCTTTTTCTTCTTTCTCTCCTTTTTCCTTCTCTATTTTCTATCCACTTTTTTTACTTTTTCTTGTTTTTTTTCTCTTTTTTTCCTTTTTCTTTTTGGTTTGTTTTTTCCTCCTTGTTTGTTTCTCTCTACTTCTCTTTTTTCTCTCTTTCGTCCCGTGGCTATCGCATGTCGTGGATTTCGTTGCTGAATTTTGCAATTGTGTTCGAGTTGTTGGTTTTCACGGCCATGTCCTTCTTTAGCTCAGAGAGTTGTTTTTCTTTCTTAGTATTCCTTCATCTGATTTATTGTGTAATGAGCCACATTTTGGCTTAGCCCAAGTGTCTTTTGTTTTTTTTGTCCTACTCGTATTTATTTTGTTTTTCTTCTATTTCAGATCCATGTTGACGCTGGCAATGCTCATTTGGTTGCAAGTTTCTGGTGCTGCCAATGTTTTGTTGATGTGCAGATTGAAGGGATGTATAGGCTTTCTATTCTTTCTTGTTTCCCCTTGAGTTGTTCAGGCACAAGTCTTTTTTTAAAAGATCACGCATTTATTTCTGTCTCTCATGCTTGGGTTTTGAATAATATTGGTTGTTTTAGTACTATCTTTGTACACTCTTATGGTGTTTATTATTTTTTAATAAAGCATCTATTTCAAAAAAAAGAAAAAGAATTTGTCTTCCTCCAATAAAGGAAATTGCTGAAATACCTCCGAATTAAAAAATCAACAAATTTATCACATTTATTTATCAAAACAACCAATTTGACTTTTGCCGTTAATTTTTTCGAATTTCATCCAATTTTTCTATTCAAAAAATCACATGCTTGGCATATGATCCATATTTCTCTTAATTTTAAAATTATAATTAATTAAAATAAAATAATAATAATACTAAATGAAAAGTCCTTGAAACTTCGCCATTGAAGAAACTCCGTAGTGTGCTTATGGCAGTGGAAGTGATATGATGGGCAAAAGTTTTGGTAGTATTATGAATTTCAGAGATTAGAGTTACTTCTTCCATGGCCAATGATCCAATATTTGGGGTTTGTTATTCCTCAGATGTTCCATCATCCAATTCACACTCTTTGCATCATATTTGGCTTGCTGGGTTTGTGTGTCACGTGCGCGCGCGTGTTTGTTTTTTTTCCCCTCTTGGAGATTTACACTAACACCCCCTGAGATTTTTAGCTTTTTCACAAAACTCCTTGAGGTTTTTGAAATTACACAAACACCTCCCTAAGATTTTAAATTATTTTCACAAAACTCTTTTTCATTGATTTTTCATCTAAAGATTAATGATTTTATATGATTTTATCTAAAAAAATTATCCAAATGACAAAGTTGGCCTTTGAGATTAGATTGCATATACTTCATTGAGGTTAATTTTGTCATTTGCATAAGTTGTTTTTCAATGAAATCAATTTTTGGACAAACAATCAACGAAAATGGATTTTGTGAAAACAAACTTAAACTTCAAGAGGGTGTCTGTGAAATTTTTGAGACCTTATGAGGTTTCGTGAAAACACAAGAAACCTCAAGGAATGTAAGTGTAAATAACTCGTATAAATAAATGATGAAATAAAACTTACAAAGGATGAACAGGTAGTTTGCGCAAACTTAACCTTCTTCAGCTCTATACACCCCATCGAGGAAAGTAGTCACAAACAACTCACTGCAATTACACTCTATAAGCATGGCGAAAATATGCACAGTAAATGTCTCTTGAAGTGGTACAATTTCAAAGGTAAATCATCCTTAGTCCATTTAATTCGATGCCGTGCACCCAAAAACAATATATCACCAAAATGAACGCCCTTGCCACATGTACTACACTTCACTCCAGTGGATTTACATCTATAACACTCTGCAATTCATCTATGTGAGTCCACTCTATCAATTACATCCAATGCTTTTTCCTTATCGATACTGAAATCAATGACAGGAACCCCAGACGAGAGCCTACTGAACGGTAACAATTTCCTGCTTCCTCGCCTAGGTGAGTAGCTGTTACTCCTACCCAATCTAATCTGTTCCGTCAAACTAGAGTTCACAGTGTCAAAGTCCTGACTCTTACTAATTCCTGGAATCCGTCTTCTTTTACTGACATCCTGCAGCATCTCCTGATCTTCAGTTGTTAGCACACTTGACTGAACATTGATAGGCAAGTCCTTGGGCTGCTTATTTGCCTTCGGGAGGGGTGTGCCAGCTGTGGACTTGACGGGTGACCTCATGCCCTCATTATTGGCCGCAGCCTTACTTTTACAAGCCAAATGGTGAAGCCACAAGACTAGTTTGAGTATACAGACTTCTGTTTTCTCCTTATTTGCATGGTGGAATGTCTCAATTCGAATCACATCAGTCTGCAAAGCTGCCTTTCGGTTCGCCCCAGAACTGCATAACCGAAAATATGGTTAACTAAAAGAACAGTAAAAACCATCAAAAAACCCAAAAGAAAAAAGAAAGGAATACAGGACAAATGATAAAAGTCAAAGTAAGAAACAAGCAGTATAATGTTACTCACCCACTACTCGCCCACTCTCCTACCCAGCCAAAACCGTGATGAGCTCTGTTATTAGTTTTTGCAACCAAATCAACAAAATGATGATCAATAACAAAGAAATTTATAAACTACAGCTGCAAAAGAGTTTCACAAACACAAAAAGATACAGGTGTTTTGCAGAACAGCTGGCCATCTTACTTGGCTGTGTTTGTAGCAACTGGAACAAGCCACTGTAAAGTTTTCTCCATTTCAGCTTTGATTTCTGCAATAGTGAGCTGCAGAAAACAATTTAGTCGAACAGTTTAGTGGATACAAATTCTCTTCAAAGAATGTTTTGCCACAAAACCCAAAGTACACAGCCCGTCCGCAACAATCAAGCAACAATCAATAGTCTGTAATTTACATTCTAGGTCGTATTATGAAATGATATATAGGACTATAGGGTAATGTTCTCTTGCATACAAATACTTCTGTTACCGAATTTGAACATTCAAACAAGAACCAACCTGATCAATGGTCCAAATTCACATTCTGGCAAGAGAACATTTCCTTAGGAATATATTATGCATACATAGCTAAAGCTACACAAATGAAATATTACCTCTTCTTTAACATGAAAAGACTGTAATTTGGAGCGTAAAGATGATTTTATATTAGGCGGCAAGCTCTGGTATAATGTATCCCTTGTATTTGGAGGCATAGAACTTGACCGGGCTACCTAAATGCACCAAAGCAGACTCAGAAAAAATCTGGTAAAGAAAATTATGCTTTAGGGAAGACCAATAATTTCATCCCTTTGCCCAACATTGTTCCTTGTTAATTTAAATGCCCTCAGGTTGAATTTGAATACGTCAAAACAACCCGAGTAACTGTTGCAACAGTATAACTTCATATTTTCATTAATATTATGTAAAATGCACAATGAGAAAAGAGAAGAGAGATAGTACACTCACAAGACTATCGATTTGGAGGACGATATTTGCATAATGTAAAGAAAGTCCAGCTGGTCCCAATCTTTGATAATTGTTCATAGGTCCCTCCACTGGTTTTTGACCATCTGCATATGTACATGAGAAAATGAGAATTATTGCCATCTCTCCTCAAAGGGAGATGAATAATACACCACCCTAATGGACTAAACTAATGGTTGCACCCAATAATAAGTCTCCTAATACTAGTTCATGCAAACAACCTACCAAATTAACTCTCTGATGGGCTAGTTTTTCCCCTTTTTTTTTAGAGGGGGGGTGTGGAAATAATCAGTTGTCATCCACTAGGAAAATAAAAATAAAAATACAATCTGAAAGCATTAAAATTGGAAGATAATCTAATGTTTTCCAACAATGCCAGTTGCGGCTTGTGAACAAAACTCATGAATTACTTCATTAAAAAGACTTGTGAACAAGCTCATTGAATAGTTATCTATTCTCTGTATCAATATCTTTTTCTATTGTATAACTATATTAAGAATGAAATGCCATTAATTAAGCTAATGGCTGTTAAGTTAAGAAGAAAATGGCTTGTTAAGTGATTAAAAAAATTTATTAATTACAATTGACGTAAGATGAAATTGAACCACAAACTTAACTATTAAAACAACGTAAGGAATAATTCTTTGGGCTTGACTAAATTTCGAACTTCGCTCAAACTCGATAAATATAACAAGCACAAGCTTAAGAATCATTAAGCTGGAGCAGGGTATTAAATATTGATGTCAGCAGAAGTTTGAAATAAAGAAAAAAATAGACAATATATTGATACTTTCAAATTTTCTGACAGAAATGACAGAAATATTAGGAAAAGATATTGAATAAATCTTCAAAAGATGTTTATTTAATCAAATTATCTACTATGTCAATATATATATATATATATATATATATATATTGTACAATTTAAGTGCGTAATAGATTTATATGATTTAGGGTAAAATACAATACATACCGACAAGAACTGTTACCAGGATCAACAATCATACTCTCTAAAATGAATAAAGTTTTGAACTACGTCTTTCTAGCTTGTGCTACAACTTGTGTACCCTATATAATATTGGACACTTGTGTTCAAAAGAGATTGTCTTTGGCAATTGGTTTTAACATTTTTTGAATTTATCAATGTACTTCTGAGACAAACAGTATGAAACAAGGATTAATAGACTTGCAATTTTAAGAAAATACAAACTTCCAAAAACAACATATCATAATAACCTAGCAAAACGTGGCAAAAGCTAGGCTAAAGTTAGAGCACGCAACGCAAAACCAATTAGAAATGGGTGGAGATGCTCAGGATATTATGTCTTGTGGTGCAAGGCTTGAAATACTCAATGTGAGATTTATATTCTCAGCACGCCTCCTCACATATGGCCTGGCTGAACCAAACACATGGATCAACTATATCAGGTCGTGCACGCATATGTGGCCAAACACGGTCTAACATAAGGATGAATTGTGCGCTCTGATACCATGTTAAAGCTAAGAGCATCCAACCAAAACCAATTGGCAAGCCAGGATATTGTATATTGTGGTGCAAGGATTGACATACTGGAGTTGGAATTTGTATTCTGAACAAGCTAAAATAGAAATTGGGATTACACAGTAGTAGCTATTCTTACATATGAATACTCTAAATCTTATATATGATCGTGAATTACATGCTAAAGTACTTAGAAATGCTATTGGAGCCTTAAACAATATACTGTTCAAAGATGAAGATGAATCATGCAACAAGGCTATATGCATAGTTTAAGACCTTTAACAGATACATACCAGCACCACCAAAGGCAGCATGTATCTCTAGATGTAAGAAGTGGACGATATCAACAAGCTTCTCTATCACCTGTATTTCAAAATGTTTGATTTTACAGAGTATAAACTGTTACTTGTATGCTATTCCTTGTTTCCTTACTCAATGTAGTAGTGAAATAAAAACCAAAAACAAAAACAAAAATAACATCATATGGCAAAGTGAGATATTAACAATGCAGTGCCAAAAAAGATGAAACCAAAAACCCAATGGCCACGTATTTGATCTTTTTAGGCAGATGGAATTTTTGGATATGTGCTAAGTTTCCAATTTATAATCATTCAACTATCTTTTAGTATAGCTTTTTTATCATTTGTTCTATGCTCTGGAATGCAATTAGCAGTCAAAATTTATGGTACAAAGTATATCTGCATTTACCTAAAAGGGGGGAAATAGTCCCCAGAAAAAGAAATGTTAACAGATAAGCAAAACTCTTCTGGGAAAATAATACTGCCTAAAATATTGGGCCTCATTTGGTGGCTCAAATTTGTCCCTGGATACTCTTTTGGATATGTGCTAAGATTTCCAATTTATGATTCAGCTATCTTTAGTAGAACTTTTTTGTCATTTGTAATGTGCTCTGAAATGCAATTAGCAGTCAAAATTTATGGTGCAAAGTATATCTGAGTTTACCTAAAAGGGGGGACAGAGTCTCCCCAGAACAAGAAATGTTAACAGATAAAGTCATACTCTTTTGGGAAAATTGCATGAATACCGCCTAAAATATGTGGTATGCCCAATTTCCACCCTCAAAAGATAAATGACTGTTAGATCCAAACTCTGAATTTTGTCACAATACACCACCTAGGTCCGTTTCTATTGACATTTTTGTTAAATCAAGCCATGTGCCGCACATGTCAAGCTTTTGTTGAAAGAATTCTTCACATTTAAATTTAAATAAAGGAAAAACAAAATAAAAACATATACAAATTACAAAACAAAAGGCCTAAGCCCAGCTCATACTCTCTACTTTGGGGATTAGAGTACTAAATAATTTTTTCATTTCTGACAAATAAAAGAAATATCTTAGGAAGTACACTCATATTTTCCTTGTCATATATATTTATTACTAATGGATAAATTATCAATATCATTTGAGCATTGCACAGATTGAAACTTTTAAAGATTGTAGACAGTGCATAATAGGAAAGCAGCAAAATATAAATACAGGAAAAGATAGGTCACGGAAAACTAAAGATAGACAAAATAAAAATCAGTGCCTAAAATAGCAATTAAATGAAGTTTTTCCATCATTACCTCTTCCAAACTTTTGGACCAAAGCGACTTTTTCTTTAAAGTTTTAACTACCTTCCTTTGGCTTTTTAGTTCTGCCCTCAAGTCACCTATGAGATGAACAGAAACATTTAAAAAATAAATATGCCTTACTTAAGTGACTCTGCTACAATAATCAATATTGAAAACAATGACCACTCATCAGAGCCTAAATCATGACTTTCACATGCACACAGAAAGTAGCACACAGTGATAGAATCTAGGATCTCAAGTATAAGATTCATCTCTCTTTTACGTACTGCACATCATACAAAGAAAACAAATCCACTAGTCACTTTTGTGCTCAAAGTAAATGGAAAGACAGAACTAGGAGACAACAAAATATGTGAAAAGAAATAAATTTTACCTCTGTTCAAGACCTTAATGACGATGGGCCAACAAAGACATTTACTTATTTTTGGCTGCTTATAAGAATAAAATTTACTTTTCTAATGTAGTATTTTGGGAATTTAATTTTTCAGGTTTAATTATAATATCTTGCAGTATTTTTTCATTTTTGGCATTCTACTATTTTGGAATGCCTTTCTAACTGATTTTCACTCCTCAAAATGATCTATACATCTAGTCAGTTCTGCTACAGTTCAACCTGAACAAATAAACGCCCAAAAGATAAGAATAGGAAGCATTTCATCACCTCTTTGAGTAGAAAGTGAATTATCCTCCTCCTGGCACTTGCGATCATAGTCTTGTTCGAAACGGTCCAATGAATGAAACTCATGGTATAATTCCTGCATTTAAAGCATATTGATGTTTTGCTTTTCAGAAATCAAATCACTTAAAATTGAACACCGAGCTCAGTGTTGGATACAGTATTTGAGGATGCAATTCTTAAAGTACTCATATATTAATTAGAATAAAAAAACCCATACCTCAAATGACCTTTAAAGATGCTCTAATATCTTACTATTAGTGAGTAAAAACATCTAAAACTTGTTTCTCTTAATTTGAGCTAATTGGTAGTTACAAACCATCAGATTCTTAACTTAAGAAATTAGATTATTAGCAGCCAACACTCACAACAGGGCAACAAACATAAATATGCCCTTTAAGTGCAAGGGTTGTGGCTTCATACAAACGATGACTAGTGATGATGAACTAGTTTCTGACCAGACAGCAGCTGCAGATGGCTGAATGAAAGAAGAGCATCTTTCAAGAGAAAGGAAATAAACATTTCTTGGAAAGTAGGGCAACATGTATTTATGTTTTTTTTCTCTGTAAGAAACCAACATTTTACTGATAAAATGAGAGGAATATACGTGAAAGATGGGCGAGAGGTCAATCACATATAACTTAAGATCCTCGAACAAGAAAAATACATTACACGGTACAGAACTCCCCCAAATGAAGAAGAATTAAACGAAAAGGAAAGTCTTTAGAATGCTGAACTGAATGAAAAAGCTAAAAATTTAATCCCATCCCAAAGTTACTCCATTTCCTCCTCTGAACCCTCAAAAACCCCTTATTTATTTCCAACCAAACAATCCAAAACCTCTAAAAATACAGCCAAAATTTGCCTAGTGAAACTGCAATGTAAAATATATGGTCAACGTTCTCACCCTCCTATTTACACGACACACCCCAATGTGAAGACAAGCATGCAAAGGCTGTCCTTCTTAGATCAAGTCGCCCTCCTATGGCCCCTTACTGTTTCACAAACTTTTGTTTTCCCTTGCATCCTGTTAAGTGTTTTCATGGTTAATTATCACAGACTGGCTTGTTGCATTTACTTGAGTTGGTCCACCTTTACTCAAATTAACACATTGGTTGGTTTTCAGTATCTTTTTTTTCCCATTTTTATTTAGTGATTTTACAAACATATGTAAAGTAAGCTATAATTATTTATAAAAACATATAAATATAGCAATGAAAACCAAAATTCAAAGCCAAAGACCAAAAAGAAAAGAAAAGAGGTTGTAAATGGCATATTTGCTCATTTCCTTGCAAAGCAAGCCCTCCATCAATAGCTCATTAAATCATCCAAACGATTACAGAAATGCAAACTATTTTTCTCTATTTATTGGATTGCTCTAGTGATGTATGTAACTTTAATAACTCAACAAATCAACTTCCATTCTGCATCTCATAAAGGAAATACAACTTGCACTGTCCTGGTGAAACGAGATGGTACTTACAGCAGTACACTGGACCAAAGTCATGAGTTGCTGAATTATCGAGTATGCATCATCCTTCAGATGCTTCTGAGGAGTAAGTTGCCTGCTGATTCTGTAGAACAAATTAGATGTCACCAAGTAATAACATGGCTCATGGATATGGCATTCCATAAAAGAAGTAAGGTGCCACAAAAGATAATGTGAGGCAAGTATATTACTTGTCAAAATATCGGTCCAAGTTGTGCCACTGAGGATCTTTGCAGCGATTTCCAAATCGAACCACTTCCCCCGAAAAAATTTGTAATTCTTCCCTATAAATCAAGGGTAAAGTTCTATTATAAGGTAGAATCAGGAAAAAAAAAATCATTTGAAGCTGACTCATTTGCAGGACAAAATGAGATGGTATGTATTTGGCACTAGATTCAATATCCACCTTTTGTCAGCGGCAACAATCCTTAACAGTTCATCCGTATCTTCTGACACTAAATGCTGCACACCTTCTGAAGGAAGCACCACTTCTTTCAAATGCCTAATACTTCTTTTTGAAAGGGATTGCATAAGATTGGAACCCTTAACGATAGTGTTGGCAATCTCAAATGATATAATTGCGATTTCATTGCCTTTGGCAGGTGCTGCAGCAACAAAGCCGGTGCCGGAATTCAAATTTGTCATGCTGCTCCCAAGTGTGTCCAAGACCTGCACTGCCTTTCCGAGGCCAAGAGTGCCAGCTCTGCCCAAACGTGAACTCACCTCAGAAACCTGCAATATTGTAACAGCTATATAAGGACAAGGGCTTCTTCTACTAAATTTATGAGAACCCATTACGGGTTTTTAACATTACAACATATATGTAAGTAAAATGGCAATATTTTTCTAAAAACATTAAGTGATTCCACAGCGAGTTAATAGAATTTTTAGCTAAGAAATAATGGAATTAAGTTCCCATTTGAGGCCCTATATGCCAAAAATGCGCAGCAGCCAATCAATTTATTTATATAACAACAACACATATTAAGTGAATAGTAAAGTAAGCAATGGGTTGTGAGAGAATCAGAAATGGAGAAAGAAACAACCTTAGCGACGGCGGCCTGCTTAGAGCGAACGGAGCCGGATTTGTGGGAGAAGGAGGTGGGATAGCGCGGAATGCCATCATAGAACTCATCGTCAGACTCATAAAAAAGCGGATTCTGATTGTCGTTCTTCTCTGAAAACTGTTCTTCTTCTTGTTGTTGTTGTGGAGGTGGAGGCGGAGGCGGCTCCTCCTCCTCTTTGTGTTTCTTCTGCAAATGAATATCCATGGGCGGCGGCATAGTCACACTCACATGGTTGGTCTTCAAACGGGAATTCAGATTCTGATTCTGATCAAATTGCCGATTCACATCCCAACCCGCGCTCTCCACACTCGAACTCCTCGTCCTCTTCGAACAAAGCCCTCCCATTTTTTCTGCTTCTGATTATCACCACAATCACTAGCAGCAAAAGAAGCTTCTTCGATTGGGATTGGGATTTTGATAGATGAAGTGATCAAACCCCAATTCCAAAAGGCACCAAAGTAAAAGTCCACCAATAGAAGCCGAAGCAGAAGCAGCAGCCAGAGAGAGGAGCCCCTTGTTGCTTTAAATTTTTTATTAGAAGTTGGAATAATTAGAATTAAAAAAAAAATACAAGAAGAAATGCATAATTCGGGGGAGGAATTAAAATTGAGCAGACGCCTTCTTCTCTCTCCGAGAGGGACTTCGGACAGTCAGTCAGACCGGGAATTGGTCAATATTCAAACTTTGCGCGCTGACCAATGTTCATGGCCTATCTGCCCTTGCCCATTGGCTGGCTTTCCAAATAATATTAATAATATTTCTTCAACTCAATGCTTGCCGTATCAACTGTTTCTTAACGTTTAATCACCAACTAAAAGGTGTAGGTCCCGCAGGGGGCTATTCTTCCGCCAAAATTCGGCGCTACATTGATGAAACCGGTGCAGTCATTTATCTAAGGGCTGAAATTGAATTTTAAAAATTAAGGGTTCAGATTGAATGACCTGATAACTTGTTCAGCCATTTCTTATTGAACATCATGTGAGTCACGGTGTGTTAGTATGAAAATTATATTGGCATTTCCTAAACTAGAGCATAGGTCAGGAATTAGTGTGTGAATATCTTTTACTGAAAGTTTTGGCGCAACACATTCAATTCTGAATTTTCGAAGCATGACTTGATCGATATGAGAAACTGATTTCAGGTAAATCATGACATAATCATGCGTTCATTATAAGATTCCTAGTTGGAGTTATTTTTACTCAAGCACTTTTATGTTAGCCCTATTTTTAATAGGATTACATTTTATCTCTTGAGATTACTTTCCTAGTTTGACTCTATTTTGAGTTAAGTTAAAATATTATCTTTCTCTGGTCTAATTAATTTGTTTTTGTTATAAAACTAAGGGAATTGAGAGAGAATTTAAGAGTGTATAGATGTAGAGAAAGCCATAGGAATGTTCTCTAGGCTTGTTCACCTCTATTTCTTGTTCATTCAGCTGCCTATATATAGGCATAATATATACATATAATAATACAATGGTAAGTTGATACATACATCATTGATGAGATATATAGCACCAATAGTTAGGTATGGTGGGCATCCATTCTTTGTATATTTATAACACTCCCCCTTGGATGTCCACCATACATGGAATATGCCTCATTAAAAACCTTGCCAGTAAAACCCAATGGGACAAAAACTGGTCGAAGGGAAAAAGAGTACATAATCATACATAACATAAAATCTGTATATAGAACACTGACACGCGTGCCACACTGCCTCGTTAAAACCTTGCCAGGAAAAACTCAGTGGGACAAAAACCCGGACGAAGGAAAAAGAGTACAGTGTATGAAGATCTTTATTGCTGGCACGCTCCCCCTAATGCTTGCAAAATATCCTTAAGTCATATTGTTGACTATCTTTCTAAATGTCGTAGTTGACATAACTTCCTGTGAATTAATCTTGCAATATTGTAGGAATTCTCCCCCTGAAGAGTTACTCCCCCTGATAACTCCATACATGGATTTATTTGATGGTCTTATATTGCTATCACATTTGTCCTTCACAGTTTGAGCTAAACTTGCTCTTGTAGCATCATGGGAGGATGTATGTGTGTCTTCATTTATTTAATCCCTGTCGAAGTTAGAACAATATAACAATATCTAGACTATAAATATTTTACTACATACAATGGCTTGAATAATAACTCTAAAATATTTAAAAACTATGAGCTCATACTTATAAATGTTTCTCTGGTATAATCACTCACTCATACATATTCTTGTATGTTTTGAGGATACTTGCATATGCTATTCTTCATAAGCTCTTCGGGAGTCTAATTCTCATAACTTCAAATATTTGAATACGTTGCAACGTTTTGAATTCGAATTCAATCAAAGTACTCTCTGAGGCAATTTATTTATTTCAAGTCGATTGAGTACTTCCACTGAGCTTCAAGCTCTACATTGAGCGTCAGGCTCTACACTGAGCGTTAGGCTCTACATTGAGTGTCAGGCTCTACACTGAGCGTCAGGCTCTATACTGAGCTTCGGGCTCTTTTCTCTTCTTCTAGATTTCTTTGTGCAATTTATATATTGCATGGCACATTATATCTCTTAGAATTTATTCTTTTGTATTCTTTAGGAAAATTGCTTCTGATGATATGTTTTAGACACTTTATAATCTTTACAGATTTCTCATCTCAAATTCCTTTATTAAATCAGGGGTAGATTTCTCATATCAAATTCCTTTATTAAATCAGGGGAAGCCTTTGTAAACTCTTCAAGAGTTCTAATAAAATTCTTTATATATATACTGCAATGACGGTAAACTCATTTCCAAAATTTGGATTATTTATATATATCTCCTTTTCTAATAGATATTCATTAAGTCGATTATACCATATTCTTCCATAATACTTTAATCCACACAAGGATCATTACAAGCCATCATATTTTTAAATCATTTGCTTCAGGCATTTTGAATTCTTCAGGAATTTTCATACACATGAATTTTCCATAAATATGCATAACATAGCTGCATATGTTTACCATCATAATCCCATGTCTTTACTGGGAAACGCTGTGCCATAATATCAAGTGATTTATTTCACTTCATCTTAAACACCATTTTACAACACATACATTTTCATATCCTTTTGGTGTTTTTATCTATAGGTTCAATCATTGCACTTTTTCAGGAAATTTTCAACTGTACTAGACTGCCTCTTCCAGTTGGCCAATCTTTATTTACATTTGTCGACAATTAAAACAAGTGGTGCAATATCATCATGTATAGCCCTTGATAACTTTAAGTACGTACTATAAACCAATATATCATCAATTCGTGATCCCACAATTCTCATGTGCATGCGCATGCATAATTTATAAGCATCTCATTGCTTTCATTATTTTCTGGTACCAGTGCCATTTCAGAGGCTTTCATTGTCACTTCATGGAAAAACATATCTTCTAAGATATATAATTTATAGAATGTGGATCATAACCTCTTCTAGAGCATTATTTTAAATAGGGCTTAAACTTTGCAATTAATCTCCACTTCTGAGGAGTTTGGAACCTATAGATATGTCATGCTTCAGACATCCGACATCTTTATCTGACATGCTTCAAGCATCCGACATCTTTATCTGTCAAGCTTCAGGCAACCAACATATTACTCATTAGTAGTCAATTACTATGCGTTTGTATGTGCTTGAACTTCTGGCATTTGACTTACAGTCTTTTTCTGTCTGAATTAGCTTCTAGCATTTATCTTTTATACCAATTTGTTTGATGAGACAATAATAAACATATTCCATAATCATTCACGTCGTTCTTTGTTCTTTCATGAACAACCAAGTCTCCCCCTAACGACGAGAATTTGGCCTCATCAAAATGAATCCAAAAGTATTATAAGCATAGGTTTTTGGAGACAACAAAGAACAGAAACTTCAGGTTCCCTTAATAGAATCACAAAGATACAGTATATCAGAGAATCTCTGGTTCTCAACAAGTGATAGGGAAAAAGCTTATAATATAAAAGCAAACTCACAACGATCTATAAAAAGTGTGAGGCTTACAACCTTTCTCTGATCATTAGGATGTAGAGAGGTTACATGAAGAACATGAAATATACTGGAAAGATACTTGTTGTGATGGAAACGTACCATGCTTCATGTTCTGAGGATATATCAACCATATTCTGATCCATGAAGCATATGGATCGTTCTCTTCTATCATATGTGAGAGAGGCATATATGTTCTAATGAACAATGTCCTCTCTTTCTTACCATAAATGGACCCAGAAGCTCAGTGAACGAGGCTGATCCATGATCAAACAACTACCCTAACAAAGTAGTGGATCATGATCAAAGATAATCTTGCTTCTGAAGGTCTTGATCAAAGATAATCTTGCTTCCATGGAAATCTTCAGGATTCCTAAGCACGCCAAGTGCTGTTGAGAGAATTCAGGTTGATATCTCATCCTTTGTTTAGAAAGCAACAACAAGGGGGTATTATGAAACCGTCCAAGGGTAGGGAATATATATAGCAGAAATAAGAATATAGAAAACAGGTGGCCTAAACTTAAACCAAACGTTAGTCTCTAATAAGTTAGATTACTTTTGACAAAATTCTCAATAAGACAATCCGTAAATTCTGCAAAGAGTAAAATGATAAGAATTGAATCTTTTCATACATTAAAATATCTCAAAGGTTGGATCGGATACCTTACCATGGTTGACAAGCTTGAGTGTACATAATAGATTTTGTGGAACAAGAATTCGAATTATATGGATGGTTGTCAGCTACTCACCTCTTAATATATATGATGCTTACAATGCACGGTTCATCAGTAGAATACGTTCCCTACTTTCTGCCATTACATAAGTGGTTCATTTCCACATCTTTTCCTTCAAAAATGTCTTCCTATCCCCAAAATAATTTTGATTTGAATACTGCTCCCCAGGAGCAAATATTGTTAGCACTGAGATCAGATAGTGGTGTTGTCAATGATTCTTTGGTTGCTAGCATGCAGTATGCTGCATCAGTTACTAATAAAACTAAGGGAATATAATATATACATATTATGCAGTGAATGCGTCCGGTAATAATATATTATCTCTCTCAATTGATCCAAAGGAACTGAAGGAACTGAGAGAGAATTTACCCAGTGGGAGCATTCCTACAATATTGCAAGATTAATTCACAGGAAGTTATGTCAACTACGACATTTAGAAAGATAGTCAACAATATGACTTAAGGATATTTTGCAAGCATCAGGGGGAGCGTGCCATCAAAAAAGATCTTCACACACTGTACTCTTTTTCCTTCAACTAAGTTTTTGTCCCACTGGGTTTTTCTTGGCAAGGTTTTAACGAGGCAGTGTCGCACGCGTGTCAGTGTTCTACACACAGATTTTATGTTATATATGGTTATGTACTCTTTTTCCCTTCGACCAGTTTTTGTCCCATTGGGTTTTACTGGCAAGGTTTTTAATGAGGCATATTCCATGTATGGTGGACATCCATTCTTTGTATATTTATAACACTCCCCCTTATAACTCCATACATGTCTTATATTGCTTATCACATTTGTCCTTCACAGATTGAGCTTTAGTAATGCCTCTATAAAATTTGCTCTTGTAGCATCATTGGAGGATATATGTGTGTCTTCATTTATTTAGTCCCTGTTGAGGTTAGAATAATACAACAACATCTAGACTATTTTCACAAATATTTTACTACATACAATGGCTTGAATAATAACTATCAAATATTTAAAAACTATGAGCTCATACTTATAAATGTTTGTCTGGTATAATCACTCACTCATACATATTCTTGTATGTTTTGAGGATACTTGCATATGCTATTCTTCATAAGCTCTTCGGGAGTCTAATTCTCATAACTTTAAACATTTGGATACGTTGCAACGTTTTGAATTCGAATTCAATCAAAGTACTCTATGAGGCAATTTATTCATTTCAAGTTGATTGAGTACTTACACTGAGCTTCAAGCTCTACATTGAGCGTCAGGCTCTATATTGAGCGTCAGGCTCTACACTGAGCGTCAGGCTCTATACTAAGCTTCGGGTTCTTTTCTCTTCTTCTAGATTTCTTTGTGCAATTTATATATTGCATGGCACATTATATCTCTTAGAATTTATTCTTTTGTATTCTTCAGGAAAATTGCTTCTGGTGATATGTTTTAGACACTTTATAATCTTTATAGATTTCTCATCTCAAATTCCTTTATTAAATCAGGGGAAGCCTTTGTAAACTCTTCAAGAGTTCTAATAATATTCTTTTATATATATACTGCAATTATGGTAAACTCATTTCCAAAATTTGGATTACTTATATATATCTCCTTTTCTAATAGATATTCATTAAGTCGATTATACCATATTCTTCCATAATACTTTAATCCACACAAGGATCATTACAAGCCATCATTTGCTTAAGGCATTTTGAATTCTTCAGGAATTTTCATACACATGAATTTTCATAAATATGCATAACATAACTGCATATGTTTACCATCATAATCCCATGTCTTTACTGGGAAACGTTGTGCCATATTATCAAGTGATTTATTTCACTTCATCTCAAACACCAATTTACAACATGTACATTTTCATATTCTTTTGGTGTTTTTTAACTATAGGTTCAATCATTGCACTTTTTCCAAAAATTTTCAACTTTACTGGACTGCCTCTTCCAGTTGGCCAATCTTTATTTACATTTGTCGACAATTATAACAAGTGGTGCAATATCATCATGTATAGCCCTTGATATCTTTAAGTACGTACTATAAACCAATATATCATCAATTCGTGATCCCACAATTCTCATGTGCATGCGCATGCATAATTTATAAGCATCTCATTGCTTTCATTATTTTCTGGTACCAGTGCCATTTCAAAGGCTTTCATTGTCACTTCATGGACAAATATCTCTTCTAAGATATAGAATTTATAGAATGTGGATCATAACCTCTTCTAGAGCATTATTTTAAATAGGGCTTAAACCTTGTAATTAATCTCCACTTCTGAGGAGTTTGGAACCTATAGATATGTCATGCTGCAGGCATCCGACATCTTTATCTGACATGCTTCAAGCATCCGACATCTTTTTCTGTCAAGCTTCAGGCAACCAACATATTATTCATTAGTAGTCAATTACTATGCGTTTGTATGTGCTTCAACTTCTGGCATTTGACTTACAGTCTTTTTCTGTCTGAATTAGCTTCTAGCATTTATCTTTTATACCAATTTGTTTGATGAGACAATAATAAACATATTTCTTAATCATTCACGTCGTTCTTTGTTCTTTCATGAACAACCAATTCTCCCCCTAACGACGGGAATTTTTCCTCATCAAAATGATACCAAGTGTGTCATAAGTAGTGTCCTTCAGGGACAAAGATGCATATAAAATAAACAACGTAACATAGTGCAGAATCTTCAGGTTTGCTTAATATGATGAGTGTATCAAGAAGTGGTTCAAAAGAACATGATTAAGAACAACTTTCTAAATCAAGCTCAAAATACTTTGGCCAAAGATTTGCTGAATCACATCTTGAAACATTCTCATTCTTTATCGAAAGTAGAGATTCCTTATTGTACATTCACATGCCCCTATGATGAATCTCAACAACACTTAAGACAAATCTTTTACTGCTTGCCTTTAAGAGCTATCAAAGATCAATAACGCATCACAGGACAACCATGATGCCTCACTTCTGGTTTTCAGCATCTAGAGGTGTAAATATGCTTATGACACAATAATAAGTATCAATCATTTGCTTTCGTACAACAATCGTAAAACTGTAAGGCTAACAAGCTTCCTTTTGAGGAATAGTTTACATCAAAATAAACGTAATTCTTGATAAGAGATGAGAGAGATGAAGGGAATTAATACGTTCAGATCGGAACATACCATGTTCCATATTCTGATCCATGAAGCATATGGATCTCTTATTCCTCTCTTCTTATCATAATTTGACCCAGAAGCCCGGTGAACGAGGCTGATTCATGATCAAGCTACTACCCTAACAAAGTAGTGGATCATGATCAAAGATAATCTTGCTTCTAAAGGTCTTGATCAAAGATAATCTTGCTTCCATGGAAATCTTCAGGATTCCTAAGCACGCCAAGTGCTGTTGAGAGAATTCAGGTCGATATCTCATTCTTTGTTTAGAAAGCAACAACAAGGGGGTATTATAAACCGTCCAAGAGTAGGGAATATATATAGCAGAAATAAGAATATAGAAAACAGGTGGCTTAAATTTAAACCATACGTTAGTCTCTTAATCAGTCAGATTACTTTTGACAAAATTCTCAATAAGACAATCCGTAAATTCTGCAAAGAGTAAAACGATAAGAATTGAATCTTTTCATACATTAAAATATTTCAAAGGTCGGATCGAATACCTTACCATGGTCGACAAGCTTAAGTGGACGAAATAGATTTTGTGGAACAAGAATTCGAATTATAAGGATGGTTGTCAGGTACTTACTCTTAATATATATGATGCTTATAATGCACGGTTCATTCATATCAGTAGAATACGTTTCTTACTTTCTGCCATTACTTAAAGAGGTTCGTTTCCATACATTTTCTTTCAAAAATGTCCTCCTATCCCCAAAATAATTTTGATTTGAATACTGCTCCCCAGGAGCAAATATTGTTAGCACTGAGATCAGATAGTGATGTTGTCAATGATTCTTTGGTTGCTAGCATGCAGTATGCTGCATCAGTTACCAATTTAGGACAACGGCTACTGGCCAGATCACAAGAAGTTCAAGCACTTAGATCTCAAGTCATAACTCTGCGAAGAAGGCTTAATGATGCTGATCAAAAACTTAGAAGACTGGAGAAAAGAAATAAAGATTTAGAGGAACTTGTTTCTGTGTTGCAGGTTCCTGAAGAACATACTCATGAAGAACATAAAAGTTCTTCAATAGATGCCCAAATTCTAAGACACTAAACATTTTAGCAACTTTGATTATGTAATTTTTCCTTTGTAATATAGAACTGCAAGTTCCAATCCTTTATAATAATATGAACATAGTATCCACTAAACCTTTAAATCATATGAACTTCAAGTCCATTTTTGAAATAATATGGATGACCAAGAAAACTTCAGGTTCTTTGTAATCTTGATCTTATAATTTGTTAATCGTGATAACAAAAATATAGAACTTCAGATTCTATGTATACATTTTGTATGTTTGTTTACAGAACTTCGGGTTCTTGCAAATGTATCTCATATATATAGAGCTTCAGGTTTCATGAATTAAATTCCAAATTTATATTTAAATAAATGTACTCAAAACTTCTGGTTTTTCATTTAATTGCTCTTTTATGAGTTTAAGGAACTACAGGTCCTCTTTTGTATATAGCAACGGTTCACCCAAAAATGATTACTATTCTTGTATAATACATTTGCCAGTATATTTACTATTCATGTGTCTAACACTATTATCATATTATCAAGGAGCTTCAAGTCCTGGTTTATATGTCAATGATCTTTTGGGTCCAATCACCTTTTCACAAATATAGTTCTGGAGAGACATCCAACTCTCATATTATTTCATTATTAGGGATCTTCAGGATCTCATGTAGTTATATAATGATGGTCAAGGAACTTCAGGTTCCAATTTCTTACATGATATATAATTCATCATAATGAACTTGTAAAATAAATTCTCAAAATAAATATGCAATAAAATAAATTCATAAAGTAAATTGCTTGTTGTATGGGCATTAATTTCGCACCATACTTTAAATAAAAGTAAATGTACGATAAAATAAATGTGCTTGTATGAGTATTAATTCTACTCCATACTTTAAATAAATAAATGTGGGGATAAAACCGCCACTTAATATAAAAGGATCTTCTGGCCTTTTTTTTTTTTTTTTTAGATTTACATGAATTTAGGGACTTCTAGCCCTTCATTATATATATTAAGGATCAAGATCTTCTTGTCTTATTGATCATAAGTGAGTTGCAAGTTCGCAGGTATCCCTGATAATCAATTTCTTGTTTCTGCCATTTCATGATGATTGTAGCAATTGACCTTTCATAGGTCATGTTGAATAATCAAACAGATTATTAGGAACCATACATATTTAAAGATAATTATCAATAAAAACATAAAGAAATATATATAGGTATATATGTGTGTAAAGCCGAACACATGTAAGGGATTGAGATACATATATTGTTATTTAGAAAGATATCATTCCATTAATGCCTCGTATTTATAGGCAAATGAGAAACACTATTTACCACACTTTACAAATATAATAACTATATCTTAGTAGGTACAATATAGTGGGCAAGACATAGTGGTAGGCTTAACTATATCTTAGTAATATAGTGGGCACGACATAGTGGTAGTGTTTTGTATGGTGGGCATCCATCATATTCCAATATATGTATAACACTCCCCCTTGGATGTCCACCATGCATGAAATATGCCTCGTTAAAAACCTTGCCAGTAAAACCCAGTGGGACAAAAAAACTGGTCAAAGGGAAAAAAAGAGTACATATTCATGTGTATCGTGCAATTTTGTGTTATGTTCCATATAACACAGACGAGCGTGTGACACTGCCTCATTAAAACCTTGCTAGGAAAAACCCAGTGGGATAAAAACCTGGACGAAGGAAAAAGAGTACAGTGTGTGGATATCTTTAAGACTCTGGGGACAGGCTATATTACATGCTGCATCTTTAGTTCGCATTCGTCCAAGTTCTATTCATCAATATTCTCCATTACAACTTTTGGAATAGCTCAAAGCATTGGAATTTTTCA
Organism: Prunus kanzakura; assembly: GCA_020521455.1. Classification (NCBI taxonomy): domain Eukaryota; kingdom Viridiplantae; phylum Streptophyta; class Magnoliopsida; order Rosales; family Rosaceae; genus Prunus; species Prunus kanzakura. Next base: position 664,518 of record BPUM01000878.1, on the reverse strand, counting down.
TATTTCTATATAAGATGATAGAGATAATTAGATCATGGATCCATCTTATTGAATTAAAAACATTACACACAAAATGCAGAAATCAAAACACTCAGCATACAACAAGCCCTTTATTTTAAGTGTTACAACATGCGGAATTTTAAACACACAACATAAAGTACAATGCAAAGTTCAACATTGAATCATTCAACATTCGTCCAAGTTCTATTCATCAATATTCTCCATTACAACTTGTTTTTGGACAACAACCTAACATTTCTCATTTAAAGATTTTTGGTTGTGCTGTTTATGTCCCAATTTCTCCACCACAACGAACTAAGATGGGTCACCAACGACGTCTTGGCATTTACATTGGATTTGATTCTCCATCCATCATTCGATATCTTGAACCCTCAACGGGTGACATGTTCTTGGCACGATTTGCAGATTGTCACTTTAGTGAGACAGTTTTCCCGCCGTTAGGGGGAGGAAAAGTACCGATTCCAGAAGAACGGCGTGAAATTACATGGAGTGTACCATCACTATCTCATCTTGATCCACATACAAATCAAAGTGAACATGAAATTCAAAGGATCATTCATTTGCAGAACATTGCAAATCAATTACCGGACGCATTTACTGATACAAAGAAAGTGATAAAGTCTTATATACCGGCCGTAAATACTCCCGCAAGGATTGATATCCCTGAAGAACAACATGATAATACATCCAAGGCACGCCTGAAGCGTGGGCGTCCTGTGGGTGCTAAAGATAAAAATCCCCGAAAGAAAAAGACACTAGTACATATTCCAGAAGAATATAAAATCATAAAAGGTACTCCTGAAGAGACAATAACTGATCAGTTTAAAATTGATAAAAACACAGCCCCGGTAGCGGCATATGCACCCGAAGATATACCTGATGAGATTAGTCTAAATTACATGAGTACAGGAGAAAGCTGGAATCGAAAGGAAGTGATTATAGATAATATATTTGCTTACAAAGTTGCAATAGATATTGCAAAAGACAATGAGGATCCTGAACCAAAAACAGTTGAAGAATGTCGACATAGAAAAGATTGGCCAAAATGGAAAGATGCTATACAAGCAGAGTTAGATTCATTGGAAAACCGTAAAGTATTTGGACCAGTAGTCCGAACACCTGAAGGCATAAAACCTGTTGGACACAAATGGGTGTTTGTACGAAAACGAAATGAGAAAAATGAGATTGTAAGATACAAAGCACGTCTTGTAGCACAAGGTTTCTCACAGAGACCCGGGATTGATTATAATGAAACATATTCCCCAGTGATAGACGCAATTACATTGCGCTACTTGATTAGCCTGGTTGTCACAGGAAAGCTTGATATGCGACTTATGGATGTTGTTACAGCATATTTATACGGATCACTTGATACTGATATTTATATGACAATCCCCGAAGGTTTTAAAGATCCTGTAACAAATAATCCGAAGCAATGTGGTTTGTATTCGATCAAATTACAACGGTCCTTGTATGGACTAAAGCAATCAGGGAGAATGTGGTACAACCACCTAAGTGAATACCTCTTACAAGAAGGGTATATAAACAATCCAATTTGTCCGTGTGTCTTTATCAAAAGATCGGAAAATGGATTTGCTATTATTGCAGTTTATGTGGATGATTTAAATCTCGTAGGAACCCCTGAAGAGCTTACAAAAACTGCTGCATATCTAACAAAAGAATTTGAGATGAAAAATCTTGGGAAGACTAAATTTTGCCTTGGCTTGCAAATAGAGCATTTGTCAGATGGAATATTTATCCATCAATCAACATATACAGAAAAATTGTTGAAACGATTCTACATGGAAAAGGCTCATCCATTGAGTAGCCCTATGGTTGTTCGATCACTTGATGTAAAGAAAGATATTTTTCGCCCAAGAGAAGATAATGAAGAGCTACTTGGTCCAGAGGTACCATACCTTAGTGCAATTGGAGCTTTAATGTATCTAGCAAATTGTACACGACCTGATATTGCTTTCTCAGTAAATCTGTTAGCAAGACATAGCTCTGCACCAACAAAAAGGCACTGGAAGGGTATCAAACATATATTAAGATACCTTCGTGGAACAACCGACATGGGTTTATATTATTCAGAGAAATCAAAATCGCAAATAGTCGGTTATGCAGATGCTGGTTATCTTTCTGATCCACATCATGGCAAATCTCAAACTGGTTATGTATTCACTTGTGGTGGCGCTGCCATATCATGGAGATCCATAAAGCAGACTTTAGTCGCCACTTCTTCAAACCATTCCGAAATATTAGCATTACATGAAGCAAGTCGTGAATGCATATGGCTGAGACATATGACTCAACATATACTAGAAACGTGTGGGTTGTCTTCAAATAAAAATACTCCAACAATATTATACGAAGACAATACAGCTTGTATTACACAAATCAAGAATGGTTACATCAAGGGTGACAGAACCAAGCACATTTCACCAAAGTTCTTCCACACCCATGAGCTTCAGAAAAGTGGTGAAATACATATCCAACAAATACAATCAAGCGACAACTTTGCAGATTTGTTCACTAAAGCATTACCAACTACAAAGTTTAGAAAGATAGTTTACAATATTGGGATGCGTAAACTTGTAAATCTTTTACCAGCATCAGGGGGAGCGTGTGAGTCTTAAAGATATCCACACACTGTACTCTTTTTCCTTCGTCCAGGTTTTTATCCCACTGGGTTTTTCCTAGCAAGGTTTTTAATGAGGCATATTCCATGTATGGTGGACATCCAAGGGGGAGTGTTATAAATATACAAAGAATGGATGCCCACCATACCTAACTATTGGTGCTATATATCTCATCAATGATGTATGTATCAACTTACCATTGTATTATTATATGTATATATTATGCCTATATATAGGCAGCTGAATGAACAAGAAATAGATGTGAACAAGCCTAGAGAACATTCCTATGGCTTTCTCTACATCTATACACTCTTAAATTCTCTCTCAGTTCCTTTAGTTTTATAACACGTTATCAGCACGATTATCATGATGATATTTCACTTCTTAGTATTTATGATATTACAATTATCATTTTGGTTTGGAACTTCGTGTTCTAAATGTGTTGATCTATGAACTTCGGGTTCATGTATAATAAGGAAGCTTCGTTACATAAAAATAATATATAAACTTTAGCTATTAAACTTATGCATATATTCAAAAGGGAATAAGTATATGATATATAAATGTCATGCACGGATGTTAGATATAAAATGAATTAGAAAAATATTCTGCACAAAAGTTTGATAATAGATAAGTACCCTGCACAAAAGTTAGATAGTATAGAATATTCATGTGTTGACATATCTTCCACCTGTTTTAATTAATATATGTATAGCTACATCTAAATGAAACTTGGTTAGTAAAAATAATACTCATATTTAAATTACAGTATATGAATTTAGAGAGAAGAAAATTATACCGAGTTCAATCAAGAGTCTCGGGTGGTTAGAGACTCGTGCTGATAACGTAATATGAAACTAGTAAGATTCAGAAGAATTGAGAGAGAGTTCTAGATTTCTCATCTCAAATTCCTTTATTAAATCAGGGGAAGCCTTTGTAAACTCTTCAAGAGTTCTAATAATATTCTTTTATATATATACTGCAATTATGGTAAACTCATTTCCAAAATTTGGATTACTTATATATATCTCCTTTTCTAATAGATATTCATTAAGTCGATTATACCATATTCTTCCATAATACTTTAATCCACACAAGGATCATTACAAGCCATTATTTGCTTCAGGCATTTTGAATTCTTCAGGAATTTTCATACACATGAATTTTCCATAAATATGCATAACATAGCTGCATATGTTTACCATCATAGTCCCATGTCTTTATTGGGAAACGTTGTGCCATATCATCAAGTGATTTATTTCACTTCATTTTAAACACCATTTTACAACATATACATTTTCATATCCTTTTGGTGTTTTTATCTATAGGTTCAATCATTGCACCTTTTCAGGAAATTTTCAACTGTACTGGACTGCCGCTTCCAATTGGCCAATCTTTATTTATATTTGTCGACAATTATAACAAGTGGTGCAATATCATCATGTATAGCCCTTGATAACTTTAAGTACATACTATGAAACAAATATATCATCAATTCGTGATCCCACAATTCTCATGTGCATGCGCATGCATAATTTATAAGCATCTCATTGCTTTCATTATTTTCTGGTACCAGTGCCATTTCAGAGGCTTTCATTGTCACTTCATGGACAAATATCTCTTCTAAGATATAGAATTTATAGAATGTGGATCATAACCTCTTCTAGAGCGTTATTTTAAATAGGGCTTAAACTTTGCAATTAATCTCCAATTCTGAGGAGTTTGGAACCTATAGATATGTCATGCTTCAGGCATCCGACATCTTTATCTGTCATGCTTCAGGCATCCGACATCTTTATGCTTCAGGCATATTACTCATTAGTAGTTGATTACTATGCGTTTGTATGTGCTTGAACTTCTGGCATTTGACTTATAGTCTTTTTCTGTCTGAATATGCTTCTAGCATTTATCTTTTATGCCAATTTGTTTGATGAGACAATAATAAACATATTTCATAATCATTCACGTCGTTCTTTGTTCTTTCAGGAACAACCAATTCTCCCCCTAACGACGGGAATTTTGCCTCATCAAAATGATACCAAGTGTGTCATAAGTAGTGTCCTTCAGAGACAAAGATGCATATAAAATAAACAAGGTAACATAGTGCAGAATCTTCAGGTCCGCTTAATATGATCATTGTATCAAGTATTACAGAGCATAGAACTTCTGGTTTTCAACATCTAGAGGTGTAAATATGCTTATGACACAATACAATAAGTATCAATCATTTGCTTTCATAAACGTACAACAACCGTAAAACTATAAGGCTAACAAGCTTCCTTTTGAGGAATAGTTTTCATCAAAATAAACGTAACTCTTGATAAGAGAGGAGAGAGATGAAGGGAATTAATTCGTTCAGATCGGAACATACCATGTTCCATATTCTGATCCATGAAGCATATGGATCTCTTATACCTCTCTTCCATCATAATTTGACCCAGAAGCCAGTGAACGAGGCTGATCCATGAACAAACTACTACCCTAACAAAGCAGTGGATCATGATCAAAGATAATCTTGCTTCTGAAGGTCTTGATCAAAGATAATCTTGCTTCCATGGAAATCTTCAGGATTCCTAAGCACGCCAAGTGCTGTTGAGAGAATTCAGGTCGATATCTCATTCTTTGTTTAGAAAGCAACAACAAGGGGGTATTATAAACCGTCCAAGAGTAGGGAATATATATAGCAGAAATAAGAATATAGAAAACAGGTGGCTTAAATTTAAACCATACGTTAGTCTCTTAATCAATCAGATTACTTTTGACAAAATTCTCAATAAGACAATCCGTAAATTCTGCAAAGAGTAAAACGATAAGAATTGAATCTTTTCATACATTAAAATATTTCAAAGGTCGGATCGAATACCTTACCATGGTCGACAAGCTTAAGTGGACGAAATAGATTTTGTGGAACAAGAATTCGAATTATAAGGATGGTTGTCAGGTACTTACTCTTAATATATATGATGCTTATAATGCACGGTTCATTCATATCAGTAGAATACGTTTCTTACTTTCTGCCATTACTTAAAGAGGTTCGTTTCCATACATTTTCTTTCAAAAATGTCCTCCTATCCCCAAAATAATTTTGATTTGAATACTGCTCCCCAGGAGCAAATATTGTTAGCACTGAGATCAGATAGTGATGTTGTCAATGATTCTTTGGTTGCTAGCATGCAGTATGCTGCATCAGTTACCAATTTAGGACAACGGCTACTGGCCAGATCACAAGAAGTTCAAGCACTTAGATCTCAAGTCATAACTCTGCGAAGAAGGCTTAATGATGCTGATCAAAAACTTAGAAGACTGGAGAAAAGAAATAAAGATTTAGAGGAACTTGTTTCTGTGTTGCAGGTTCCTGAAGAACATACTCATGAAGAACATAAAAGTTCTTCAATAGATGCCCAAATTCTAAGACACTAAACATTTTAGCAACTTTGATTATGTAATTTTTCCTTTGTAATATAGAACTGCAAGTTCCAATCCTTTATAATAATATGAACATAGTATCCACTAAACCTTTAAATCATATGAACTTCAAGTCCATTTTTGAAATAATATGGATGACCAAGAAAACTTCAGGTTCTTTGTAATCTTGATCTTATAATTTGTTAATCGTGATAACAAAAATATAGAACTTCAGATTCTATGTATACATTTTGTATGTTTGTTTACAGAACTTCGGGTTCTTGCAAATGTATCTCATATATATAGAGCTTCAGGTTTCATGAATTAAATTCCAAATTTATATTTAAATAAATGTACTCAAAACTTCTGGTTTTTCATTTAATTGCTCTTTTATGAGTTTAAGGAACTACAGGTCCTCTTTTGTATATAGCAACGGTTCACCCAAAAATGATTACTATTCTTGTATAATACATTTGCCAGTATATTTACTATTCATGTGTCTAACACTATTATCATATTATCAAGGAGCTTCAAGTCCTGGTTTATATGTCAATGATCTTTTGGGTCCAATCACCTTTTCACAAATATAGTTCTGGAGAGACATCCAACTCTCATATTATTTCATTATTAGGGATCTTCAGGATCTCATGTAGTTATATAATGATGGTCAAGGAACTTCAGGTTCCAATTTCTTACATGATATATAATTCATCATAATGAACTTGTAAAATAAATTCTCAAAATAAATATGCAATAAAATAAATTCATAAAGTAAATTGCTTGTTGTATGGGCATTAATTTCGCACCATACTTTAAATAAAAGTAAATGTACGATAAAATAAATGTGCTTGTATGAGTATTAATTCTACTCCATACTTTAAATAAATAAATGTGGGGATAAAACCGCCACTTAATATAAAAGGATCTTCTGGCCTTTTTTTTTTTTTTTTTTAGATTTACATGAATTTAGGGACTTCTAGCCCTTCATTATATACATTAAGGATCAAGATCTTCTGGTCTTAAGTTCCTTTTTCATAACACACATGGAGTGTAACCAATATCATCTTTCACTAAGGTATATCCATATACCAATATATTATTAACCTAAGGTATATAAGTTTGGCTTTGTGCAACTTTTTCCACCCATTTCTCGATGGGTTCTCAACATCAATAGTATAATTAATTCATTATATTAATATACACAAACTGCAAATGGAAAATTGTTTGAGGATGTCATGTTTGCTTGCCTCCCTAAGTCAATTTCTCTTCACCTAAAACCAATATAGCTGAACATGTAATGACATAAAATATTATTGTACTAATCTATAGGAGTATATTCTATATATATAGAATTATATATTTAACCCAAATAACATATTATATAATATATTATATTGATATCATATAACTAGAAAAAAGAGTGGCAGACGCATGCTCCAAGTTCCCAACTCAATTGCTTTCCACTTGCTCCAACATGCCTGTACTACTTTTTTGAATCGATGGTTAGCATGAGTATTAAATTGTGTAGATATTATAATAATATAGTTAATGAAAGGAGATAAAGTGAGAGGCAGATGACTTATCCTTTGTTTCGGTGAGTGTTTATATCTGTGACAGCAATCCCTTGCCCAGCTATTCGGACGATCAATATCTCCCTGTTGGACAGATTGAAGAACGAGTTCAGTCTGAGCTTGTAGCTTCTTTCCTAAATTGCTATAGGCTTGGCTGTGCTTGTTTATTTTCTGTTAACAAAAGGTTTAACTGAAAATTCAAGAAAGAAGGGAGGTGAAGGAGGGATTTTTTCCGGGGAAATCAGATGGTTTTGGAAGAGTGTTTTGATCGAATATCTCAGCTGGTATTTGAGAGATATTCGTGCTGATAACGTGTTATAAAACTAAAGGAACTGAGAGAGAATTTAAGAGTGTATAGATGTAGAGAAAGCCATAGGAATGTTCTCTAGGCTTGTTCACATCTATTTCTTGTTCATTCAGCTGCCTATATATAGGCATAATATATACATATAATAATACAATGGTAAGTTGATACATACATCATTGATGAGATATATAGCACCAATAGTTAGGTATGGTGGGCATCCATTCTTTGTTATAAACTCCTTACCGCAAGCATCAGGGGGAGCGTGCCAGCAATAAAGATCTTCATACACTGTACTCTTTTTCCTTCGTCCGGGTTTTTGTCCCACTGGGTTTTTCCTGGCAAGGTTTTAACGAGGCAGTGTGGCACGCGTGTCAGTGTTCTATATACAGATTTTATGTTATGTATGATTATGTACTCTTTTTCCCTTCGACCAGTTTTTGTCCCATTGGGTTTTACTGGCAAGGTTTTTAATGAGGCATATTCCATGTATGGTGGACATCCAAGGGGGAGTGTTATAAATATACAAAGAATGGATGCCCACCATACCTAACTATTGGTGCTATATATCTCATCAATGATGTATGTATCAACTTACCATTGTATTATTATATGTATATATTATGCCTATATATAGGCAGCTGAATGAACAAGAAATAGAGGTGAACAAGCCTAGAGAACATTCCTATGGCTTTCTCTACATCTATACACTCTTAAATTCTCTCTCAATTCCCTTAGTTTTATACCCACCATACCTAACTATTGGTGCTATATCTCTCATCAATGATGTATGTATCAACTCACCATTGTATTATTATATGTATATATTATGCCTATATATAGGCAGCTGAATGAATAAGAAGAACACACACAAGAACAAGCCTAGAGAACATTCCTATGGCTTTCTCTACATCTATACTCTCTCTCTCAATCCCTTAGTTTTATATTACGTTATCAGCACGACTTCGCTTTCAAAATACCAACTGAGTTCTCCGATCAAACTCCTCTGCTTCATTACCTTTCTATCTCAAGCCTTAGCTGCTAACCTCTGCAACTACAAATATCCTCTCTAAAACAATATCTAAAAACATGTAAGAGAAGAAAGGGGTAAAGAAAACACAAGAACATCACTTTCTCATCTTGATCCACATACAAATCAAAGTGAACATGAAGTTCAAAGGATCATTCATTTGCAGAACATTGCAAATCAATTACCGGACGCATTTACTGATACAAAGAAAGTGATAAAGTCTTATATACCAGCCGTAAATACTCCCGCAAGGATTGATATCCCTGAAGAACAACATGATAATACATCCAAGGCACGCCTGAAGCATGGGCGTCCTGTGGGTGCTAAAGGTTTAACTGAAAATTCAAGAAAGACGCTTTCAATAAGAAGAACACACACAAGAACAAGCCTAGAGAACATTCCTATGGCTTTCTCTACATCTATGCCTCGTTATTATTGTCTCATCAAACAAATTGGTATAAAAGATAAATGCTAGAAGCTAATTCAGACAGAAAAAGACTGTAAGTCAAATGCCAGAAGTTGAAGCACATACAAACGCATAGTAATTGACTACTAATGAATAATATGTTGGTTGCCTGAAGCTTGACAGAAAAAGATGTCGGATGCTTGAAGCATGTCAGATAAAGATGTCGGATGCCTGCATCATGACATATCTATAGGTTCCAAACTCCTCAGAATTGGAGATTAATTGCAAAGTTTAAGCCCTATTTAAAATAATGCTCTAGAAGAGGTTATGATCCACATTCTATAAATTCTATATCTTAGAAGAGATATTTGTCCATGAAGTGACAATGAAAGCCTTTGAAATGGCACTGGTACCAGAAAATAATGAAAGCAATGAGATGCTTATAAATTATGCATGCGCATGCACATGAGAATTGTGGGATCACGAATTGATGATATATTGGTTTATAGTACGTACTTAAAGATATCAAGGGCTATACATGATGATATTGCACCACTTGTTATAATTGTCGACAAATGTAAATAAAGATAAAACTAAAGGAACTGAGAGAGAGAGAGAGTATAGATGTAGAGAAAGCCATAGGAATGTTCTCTAGGCTTGTTCTTGTGTGTGTTCTTCTTATTCATTCAGCTGCCTATATATAGGCATAATATATACATATAATAATACAATGGTGAGTTGATACATACATCATTGATGAGAGATATAGCACCAATAGTTAGGTATGGTGGGCATCCATTCTTTGTATATTTATAACACTCCCCCTTGGATGTCCACCATACATGGAATATGCCTCATTAAAAACCTTGCCAGTAAAACCCAATGGGACAAAAACTGGTCGAAGGGAAAAAGAGTACATAACCATACATAACATAAAATCTGTATATAGAACACTGACACGCGTGCCACACTGCCTCGTTAAAACCTTGCCAGGAAAAACCTAGTGGGACAAAAACCCGGACGAAGGAAAAAGAGTACAGTGTATGAAGATCTTTATTACTGGCACGCTCCCCCTGATGCTTGCAAAATATCCTTAAGTCATATTGTTGACTATCTTTCTAAATGTCGTAGTTGACATAACTTCCTGTGAATTAATCTTGCAATATTGTAGGAATTCTCCCCCTGAAGAGTTACTCCCCCTGATAACTCCATACATGGATTTATTTGATGGTCTTATATTGCTATCACATTTGTCCTTCACAGTTTGAGCTAAACTTGCTCTTGTAGCATCATGGGAGGATGTATGTGTGTCTTCATTTATTTAATCCCTGTCGAAGTTAGAACAATATAACAATATCTAGACTATAAATATTTTACTACATACAATGGCTTGAATAATAACTATCAAATATTTAAAAACTATGAGCTCATACTTATAAATGTTTGTCTGGTATAATCACTCACTCATACATATTCTTGTATGTTTTGAGGATACTTGCATATGCTATTCTTCATAAGCTCTTCGGGAGTCTAATTCTCATAACTTTAAACATTTGGATACGTTGCAACGTTTTGAATTCGAATTCAATCAAAGTACTCTCTGAGGCAATTTATTCATTTCAAGTTGATTGAGTACTTACACTGAGCTTCAAGCTCTACATTGAGCGTCAAGCTCCATACTGAGCGTCAGGCTCTACATTGAGCGTCAGGCTCTATACTAAGCTTCAGGCTCTTTCTCTTCTTCTAGATTTCTTTGTGCAATTTATATATTGCATGGCACATTATATCTCTTAGAATATATTCTTTTGTATTCTTCAGGAAAATTGCTTCTGGTGATATGTTTTAGACACTTTATAATCTTTATAGATTTCTCATCTCAAAATCCTTTATTAAATCAAGGGAAGCCTTTGTAAACTCTTCAAGAGTTCTAATTCTTTATATATATACTGCAATGATGGTAAACTCATTTCCAAAATTTGGATTATTTATATATATCTCCTTTTCTAATAGATATTCATTAAGTTGATTATACCATATTCTTCCATAATACTTTAATCCACACAAGGATCATTACAAGCCATCATTTGCTTAAGGCATTTTGAATTCTTCAGGAATTTTCATACACATGAATTTTCATAAATATGCATAACATAACTGCATATGTTTACCATCATAATCCCATGTCTTTACTGGGAAACGTTGTGCCATATTATCAAGTGATTTATTTCACTTCATCTCAAACACCAATTTACAACATGTACATTTTCATATTCTTTTGGTGTTTTTTAACTATAGGTTCAATCATTGCACTTTTTCCAAAAATTTTCAACTTTACTGGACTGCCTCTTCCAGTTGGCCAATCTTTATTTACATTTGTCGACAATTATAACAAGTGGTGCAATATCATCATGTATAGCCCTTGATATCTTTAAGTACGTACTATAAACCAATATATCATCAATTCGTGATCCCACAATTCTCATGTGCATGCGCATGCATAATTTATAAGCATCTCATTGCTTTCATTATTTTCTGGTACCAGTGCCATTTCAAAGGCTTTCATTGTCACTTCATGGACAAATATCTCTTCTAAGATATAGAATTTATAGAATGTGGATCATAACCTCTTCTAGAGCATTATTTTAAATAGGGCTTAAACCTTGTAATTAATCTCCACTTCTGAGGAGTTTGGAACCTATAGATATGTCATGCTGCAGGCATCCGACATCTTTATCTGACATGCTTCAAGCATCCGACATCTTTTTCTGTCAAGCTTCAGGCAACCAACATATTATTCATTAGTAGTCAATTACTATGCGTTTGTATGTGCTTCAACTTCTGGCATTTGACTTACAGTCTTTTTCTGTCTGAATTAGCTTCTAGCATTTATCTTTTATACCAATTTGTTTGATGAGACAATAATAAACATATTTCTTAATCATTCACGTCGTTCTTTGTTCTTTCATGAACAACCAATTCTCCCCCTAACGACGGGAATTTTTTCTCATCAAATGAATCCAAAAATACTATAAGCATAGGTTTTTGGAGACAACAAAGAATAGAAACTTCAGGTTCCTTTAATAGAATCACAAAGATACAGTATATCAGAGAATCTCTGGTTCTCAACAAGTGATAGGGAAAAAGCTTATAATATAAAAGCAAACTCACAACGATCTATAAAAAGTGTGAGGCTTACAACCTTTCTTTGATCATTAGGATGTAGAGAGGTTACATGAAGAACATGAAATATACTTGAAAGATACTTGTTGTGATGGAAATGTACCATGCTTCATGTTCTGAGGATATATCAACCATATTCTGATCCATGAAGCATATGGATCGTTCTCTTCTATCATATGTGAGAGAGGTATATATGTTCTAATGAACAATGTCCTCTCTTTCTTACCATATATGGACTTAGAAGCTCAGTGAACGAGGCTGATCCATGATCAAACAACTACCCTAACAAAGTAGTGGATCATGATCAAAGATAATCTTGCTTCTGAATGTCTTGATCAAAGATAATCTTGCTTCCATGGAAATCTTCAGGATTCCTAAGCACGCCAAGTGCTGTTGAGAGAATTCAGGTTGATATATCATTCTTTGTTTAGAAAGTAACAACAAGGGGGTATTATAAACCGTCCAAGAGTAGGGAATATATATAGCAGAAATAAGAACATAGAAAACAGGTGGCTTAAATTTAAACCATACGTTAGTCCCTAATCAGTCAGATTACTTTTCATAAAATTCTCAATAAGACAATCCGTAAATTCTGCAAAGAGTAAAACGATAAGAATTGAATCTTTTCATACATTAAAATATCTCAAAGGTCGGATTGGATACCTTACCATGGTCGACAAGCTTAAGTGGACGAAATAGATTTTGTGGAACAAGAATTCGAATTCTATGGATGGTTGTCAGTTGCTCACCTATATATATGATGCTTACAATGCACGGTTTATCAGTAGAATACGTTCCCTACTTTCTGCCATTACTTAAGTGGTTCATTTCCACATCTTCTTCTTCAAAAATGTCTTCCTATCCCCAAAATAATTTTGATTTGAATACTGCTCCCCAGGAGCAAATATTGTTAGCACTGAGATCAGATAGTGATGTTGTCAATGATTCTTTGGTTGCTAGCATGCAGTATGCTGCATCAGTTACCAATTTAGGACAACGGCTACTGGCCAGATCACAAGAAGTTCAAGCACTTAGATCTCAAGTCATAACTCTGCGGAGAAGGCTTAATGATGCTTATCAAAAACTTAGAAGACTGGAGAAAAGAAATAAAGATTTAGAGGAACTTGTTTATGTGTTGCAGGTTCCTGAAGAACATACTCATGAAGAACATAAAAGTTCTTCTATAGATGCCCAAATTCTAAGGCACTAAACATTTTAGCAACTTTGATTATGTAATTTTTCCTTTGTAATATATAACTGCAAGTTCCAATCCTTTATAATAATATGAACATAGTATCCACTAAACCTTTAAATCATATGAACTTTAAGTCCATTTTTGAAATAATATGGATGACCAAGAAACTTCAGGTGCTTTGTAAACTTGATCTTATAATTCTTATTCGTGATATCAAAAATATAGAACTTCAGATTCTATGTAAACATTTTGTATGTTTGTTTACAGAACTTCGGGTTCTTGCAAATTTATCTCATATATATAGAGCTTCAGGTTTCATGAATTAAATTCCAAATTTATATTTAAATAAATGTACTCAAAACTTCTGGTTTTTCATTTAATTGCTCTTTTATGAGTTTAAGGAACTACAGGTCCTCTTTTGTATATAGCAACGGTTCACCCAAAAATGATTACTATTCTTGTATAATACATTTGCCAGTATATTTACTATTCATGTGTCTGACACTATTATCATATTATCAAGGAGCTTCAAGTCCTGGTTTATATGTCAATGATCTTTTGGGTCCAATCACCTTTTCACAAATATAGTTCTGGAGAGACATCCAACTCTCATATTATTTCATTATTAAGGATCTTCAGGATCTCATGTAGTTATATAATGATGGTCAAGGAACTTCAGGTTCCAATTTCTTACATGATATATAATTCATCATAATGAACTTGTAAAATAAATTCTCAAAATAAATATGCAATAAAATAAATTCATAAAGTAAATTGCTTGTTGTATGGGCATTAATTCCGCACCATACTTTAAATAAAAGTAAATGTACGATAAAATAAATGTGCTTGTATGAGTATTAATTCTACTCCATACTTTAAATAAATAAATGTGGGGATAAAACCGCCACTTAATATAAAAGGATCTTCTGGCCCTTTTTTTTTTTTTTTTTAGATTTACATGAATTTAGGGACTTCTAGCCCTTCATTATATACGTTAAGGATCAAGATCTTCTGGTCTTAAGTTCCTTTTTCATAACACACATGGAGTGTAACCAATATCATCTTTCACTAAGGTGTATCCATATACCAATATATTATTAACCTAAGGTATATAAGTTTGGCTTTGTGCAACTTTTTCCACCCATTTCTCGGTGGGTTCTCAACATCAATAGTATAATTAATTCATTATATTAATATACACAAACTGCAAATGGAAAATTGTTCGAGGATGTCATGTTTGCTTGCCTCCCTAAGTCAATTTCTCTTCACCTAAAACCAATATAGCTGAACATGTAATGACATAAAATATTATTGTACTAATCTATAGGAGTATATTCTATATATATAGAATTATATATTTAACCCAAATAACATATTATATAATATATTATATTGATATCATATAACTAGAAAAAAGAGTGGCAGACGCATGCTCCAAGTTCCCAACTCAATTGCTTTCCACTTGCTCCAACATGCCTGTACTACTTTTTTGAATCGATGGTTAGCATGAGTATTAAATTGTGTAGATATTATAATAATATAATTAATGAAAGGAGATAAAGTGAGAGGCAGATGACTTATCCTTTGTTTCGGTGAGTGTTTATATCTGTGACAGCAATCCCTTGCCCAGCTATTCGGACGATCAATATCTCCCTATTGGACAGATTGAAGAACGAGTTCAGTCTGAGCTTGTAGCTTCTTTCCTAAACCGCTATAGGCTTGGCTGTGCTTGTTTATTTTCTGTTAACAAAAGGTTTAACTGAAAATTCAAGAAAGAAGGGAGGTGAAGGAGGGATTTTTTCCGGGGAAATCAAATGGTTTTGGAAGAGTGTTTTGATCGAATATCTCAGCTGGTATTTGAGAGATATTCGTGCTGATAACGTGTTATAAAACTAAGGGAATTGAGAGAGAATTTAAGAGTGTATAGATGTAGAGAAAGCCATAGGAATGTTCTCTAGGCTTGTTCACCTCTATTTCTTGTTCATTCAGCTGCCTATATATAGGCATAATATATACATATAATAATACAATGGTAAGTTGATACATACATCATTGATGAGATATATAGCACCAATAGTTAGGTATGGTGGGCATCCATTCTTTGTATATTTATAACAGTTTTAGGAGATATTGTTTCTCCATAAAAGAATGGCTATTTGGCGTCAATCACTTAGAGTCCATATTGGATCAAATATGATATTCATGATTTAATAGAATATGTGGTCTCCTATTTGGCATCATTACTTAGAACCATGTAGGAAGTTTGGCGTCTGTTATTTACAATGCATCTAAATCTTATATTCATGATAGGAAGTTTGAATGGGCTGACGAATTGATGTAGGATTCTAAGTGAATCAAATATGATTAATGGCAAACCCCTAGTATTGTTTGTTGGTTCGAACAATCACCGTTCCACTGTAATGTTTTCTTGCGTATTATTACTTGAAGAGACATTTGAAACTTACAAGTGGGTATTGGAGACATTCATGGCGTCCATGAAAGATAAGAAGCCAATATCAATATTGATGGATGGTGACGAGGTGATGCGTAAAGCCATTGATGATGTGTTTCCCTTGTTTAACCATCGGTTGTGCTCATGACATGTGTCAATGAATGCACATAATAACTTGAAGGATGATGAACTGCTAAGAGATTTTCAAGTATGTATTTGGGAACCATTTGCGTTGGACGAGTTTGAGAAGAAATAGAAGGTTTTGAGAGAAAGAGCCAGTATTCCAAAACAGAGCGAATGGTTGGACACGATGTAGGCAAAAATAAACTCATGAGTCGAATCATGTCTTAGAGGAAAGTTTTTGTCACGCCCCAACCCACGGGTTTACGTAACCTTGGATTAAGACGTGATTCACACCTTAATTATAGAATTTAATAAAAACTATAACTAAAATGTGAAGAAACATTTAAATAAATAAAGTAAATATTTCACATAGAATATTCGAAACAACAACAACATCTGGAAGCTTGAAATAGTTATATTATTTTACAAGCCAGAACTACTAAAGAGTTTACTAAAAGAGTAACTCATTATTTATCCACAAGCTATGTACACAGTACACTTTTATAAATATGCCAAAATCATCACAAGCTTTAGATTTCAGGTTCAGTACCTGCAAAATCTATTAGGGGGTGAGCGAAACCACAGCTCAGTAGGGACATAAACCTTTTTACATGAAATTGATATAATTAAATTAAGTGACAAACAATCACACAGCCAAATATCACATTGTTAATAATAATGCATGAATGCTCTTCATCTAATCCCGTTAATTCATATAACTGGACAAGCAGACCTGGACGTCCCATACCATGCTTATACCACTTGGTCCCGGATGTCCATTTATATGAACTAACACCCGTTTCAACCACCCCATAATTCCCCCTTTTGTTAGTCATCTTGCCTAACTCCCTTTCGCCAGTCCCGAAGCACCCAATAAAAACCATGTGCACTGTGGGATCCCTGAGACCTGGTACCTGCCAAGAGTTAGACTCAACTATACAAAAGACTACATCCATTACCCTCTTTTCCATCATTATTATCTCCAACCAACATCTCCAACTAATTTCCATGACATGATATAATTATGTATTTTACATATCCATATATCCCACAACAATGTAGCTATTCAAATTATCACCAATGTACCAACATTGTTCTACCAATCAAGAACACATAAATATTCCAAGAATAACATTCAATTATAACAAGAATATTAATCAAATAATCATACCACGCATAATATATTGTTCACAAAATTTAATTAAATCAATCTCTGCAAAAGGCCCCCAAGAAACCCCTACCTCGTTTCCAAGTTAAGAAAACACACAAGCTACGACCTCTAACTTCTCCTGAGAATTTGATCACCACTCGCTTTCTCTTCTTTTCTATCTCTCTTTCTCACTTTAATTTTTTTTCTCTTCTCTTCTATCTCACTCTCTTCGTTTCAATTTCTTTTCTTTTGTCAAGCACAACTATGCCTGAAAACAAATAGTTATGACCCTATTTATACTAAGGAGATGGCGGCAACTCTCCTAAGCTTTCATTGGATGCATGTTGGCTTGCTTGAACTATAGATAACTATCTCTACAATTACAACAACACATGGTAATGTTGCTTAGTCACAATACACTTGTAGGCCTTAGTGTGCTGCAAGCAAGTGTTCTTCCACACGTTGATTAACTTAGTAGGCAAGGAAAATTAAAGTTGCCAACTATACAACAATCAAAGTCAAGCGGTTGCATGCAAGAGATGAAGTGTTTGAGTTTCCTAAGCCCAACTTTCATGAATTAAAACTATTATTAGATCGTAGCTTCTTAACACGTAGAAGATAAATATCACAATTGAATATTATTCTAAATATGTACCATTAAATACCCAAAATATCTAAGGTTACCCACTTTAAAGAAAAACAAATAAAATATATAATTTATAGTTGAACATATATATATACTAAGTACAAATATTTATTTAGAATAGTTTTGTAAAAACTATATATATATTTAAAACAATGTTTAATTTTCTTTAAAAACTTTTTAGGAATATAGATTCTCACAGTTTTTCGGTGGTATATGCACCACTCAACGCATGGACTCTATGAACAAGTTTGTGAAGGATTACTTGGGGAAAGACGTTAAGTTGTTTGAATGTATTCCAGCAATTGATAGGTTCATGTTACATCTTAGGAATACCACAACGAATGATGGTTTCAATGCAAAGTACTCAATACTAGTCCTTAAAACTGCATTGACAAAACTCGAGCAACAAGCTTCTCATATTTACACGCGCATAGGTACTTTGTATTAGTACGTCAAGAGATCGAAGCTTGTTCAACACTCACCCATGAAAAGGTTATGTATAATTTTGGAGGTTATGTATACATATTGTCAAAATATGGTGAACCGCATAATAATTGAACTTGAGAGTACTACGATGGGAAAATACGCGGATAGAGTGTGGATGCTGGAAATATGAAAGTGAAGGGATCCCGTGTTACCACTTGTTTTATGTAATAAAGTGCGAGCACCTTACTGAAATTCCTTCATCACTCATAATGAAGAGATGGACAAAGAGTGCCCAAAGTGATGCTTCCCGCAAATTCATGGGCAAAGGCACTAGCAAGGAAGTTGTCGAAATGGCAAGGTACGAAAATTTAAGTGCTATGTCAAACAAAGTTTTTTTTTATGCATCGAAGAGTACATATGGTTATGCCATGTTGACGAATGAGTTTAGTAGATGGGATGGAATATGTGAAGACTTACTGCAAAAGGAAGAAGATACAAGTCTTAAATTGGGTAATGTCCTCCAAATATTGTGAAAGAACCAAATATCGTTAGGACAAAAGACACTCAAGCAAGCCATGGTGGAACGTGCAAGCGTCGACAATGTCATTTGTGTCGCGGATATGGACTACAAAGCGTAATTTCTCTCAAAGAAACTTTCATCCAAGTAGAAATGCAATTGTGAATATGCCTTCAGGTAGTCAAAGCTATTAGTTTAGTAACCTGAATGGGCCGTCACCAAACATTAGCTGCAGTTATGCTAGTGAAACAGTTTCTCAATCTAGAGCCAACTATGTGGTTGATTTGTAAGGTTCTCATGATTTTTCTACTAAAAACCCAACCGGTTCTACCCCCAATAGTGATGATGGGTTCTCATTCGACAATGATGAACCTATTTCCCTATCTACTGGTTTAACCCAAAACAATTGTACTTTTGGAACTTGGTTTACATATAACAATCAACATGAAATGTAGATGTAGTGAGGACAAGATGCTTTCATATATGGTTTATTTCTTGTGTGTACTTTGATATATTATCGTGTTATTTATTTATCGTTGGGAATGAGTTTTATGGCTTCTATGTGGTGCTTCAATGAAAATTTTACATAGATGGCGGTCATCATATGCATCGAAAACATGCAATTGCACGTAGGTGGTCATCGTTTGGATTTACATATTTCTACTTGCACACAAGTAGTCAGCGTTTGCATTGCAAACATGCAACTGCACTAAGTACCATAAAATGCAAGAGTGTCTATATGCAAACAAAAATAAGACAAAATGGTTCATATTTTATTACTCCCATAATTGGACATATTTCTTACTATAAATCACAAGGGGCAATTATCCAAAATACATAGTATCACAAACGGTAAGGGGCAATTATCTGAAAATATTAGAAACGGTAAGGAGCAATTATCTAAAATACTAGTAATAGAAATTTTCATTTACTGCAGATAACATTCCAAAATATCCCCAATTTCGTAAACCATAATTTGGTTATCTCCAATTTTTAATCATAGTCATAGGATCATAATTAAGTGGTTACTTGTTTTTCTTTCTCTTCATGCTATATATTCATTAGCTTCGCATTTATGCTCCGTGCAGTTTGCCTACAGGCAATCAAAGTTTTCATTGCAAACATTCAATTGCACAACGGTGATGCAATGCAAGAGTGGCTGTGTGCAAACGAAAATAAGACAAAACGGTTCATATTTTATTTTACTCGCATAATTGGACATATTTTTTACTATAAATTGTAAGGGGCAACTATCCGAAATACATAGTATCACAAATGGTAAGGGTCAATTATCCGAAATGCATAATATCACAAACGGTAAGGGGCAACTATTTGAAAATATTAGAAATGGTAAAAGAAGGAGAAATGCTCTTTTGTCCAAGAAAAGGTTGAGTTCTTTAGTCACAAGATTCGGGGTGGACAATTGCTCATGGAGGAGGGCAAAGTGCGAGCCATTCAAGAATGTGAACCACCAACCAAGGTACTTGAGCTGCGGTCTTTCCTTGGATTGGTCAACTACTATCGCAGGTTCATCAATGGATATTCAACCATTGTTGCCCCTTTGACAGATTGGCTGAAGAAGAACAAGACGTGGCAGTGGACACCACTATGCTAACATGCCTTCGATAAGTTGAATAGGTCACTTATGGAGGAACCAGTGCTGAGACTTCCTGATCTTAGCAAACCTTTTGAGGTACACACTGATGCATCATATTTTGTTATTGGTGGTGTACTTATGTAAGATGGACACCTATTGGCTTTCGAGAGTCGAAAGCTCAATGACACCAAACGAAGGTATACCGTTCAAGAGAAGAAGATGACAGCCGTAGTGCACTACTTGCAAACCTCTGGAGGCACTACCTACTTGGTTCTCAGTTCGTGATCAAGACTGACAACGTTGCCACAAGCTATGTAACATCCCACATCGACCAACGGAGAGGGGGTGATGAGCCTTATATGTACATGCCCACCTCCATCTAGCACAAGGCCTTTTGGGAGCTCACTGGCTTCAGAGTCATGGGAACTCCGAAGTTAAGTGAGTTGGGGCTAGAGCAATCCCAAGATGGGTGACCCACTGGGAAGTTGCTTGTGAGTTCCCAGAAACAAAATCGTGAGGGCAGAGATGAGATCCCAAAGCGGACAATATCGTGATACGGCGGAGCCGATCCGAGGTGTGACAATTTTGTATCAGAGCCACTCTGCCGTATGGTGCGAGTGTGTCGACGAGGATGTCGGGCCCCTAAGGGGGGTGGATTGTAACATCGCACATCAACCAACGGAGAAGGGGTGATGAGCCTTATATGTAAATGCCCACCTTCATCTAGCACGAGGCCTTTTGGGAGCTCACTGGCTTCGGAGTCATGGGAACTCTGGGGTTAAGCGAGTTGGGGCTAGAGCAATCCTAGGATGGGTGACCCACTGGGAAGTTGCTCGTGAGATCCCAAAAACAAAACCGTGAGGGTAGAGAGAGGGGCCCAAAATGAATAATATCGTGCTATGACGAAGCCGATCCGGGGTGTGACAAGCTACTTTCAGTCCCAACAGAAATTGTCACCCAAACAAGCTAGGTGGCAAGACTTTTTGGCGGAGTTCGAGTACAACTAGAGTACAAGCAAGGGAAGACGAATGTCGTTGCCGATGCCTTAAGCCGGAAGGCCGAGCTAGCAACAGTAGTGCGACCCCAAAATTCTCTCATGCAAAGGATACGAGAGGACTTGTTACATGATCCCCAAGCCAAGAGTCTACTAGAGCTTATCAAAGATGGGAAGACAAGACGATGCTCAATGATGGTGTTCTACATGGAACAAGGAAGCGAATCTATGTTCCGAGGTGGGATAATCTGAGCTAGAACTACTGAAGGAGTGTCACGACTCGAAGTGGGCGGGACACCCAAACATTCATTGAACTTTGGCATTGATGACTCGAAGTGGGCGGGACACCCAAACATTCATTGAACTTTGGCATTGATGAGTGATTCTTACTACTGGCCATAGATGCGGGAAGATGTAGACTCATTCGTGCGGACTTGCCTTGAATGTCAACAAGACAAGACAATGTAGAAGCAGCCAGGTAGGTTGCTAGAGCTACTTCCTGTTCCAACCAGACCATGGGAGAGTTTGTCCATGGACTTCATCATGAGTCTACCAAAGTCAGAAGGGTGTGGCTCAATTTTGGTGGTGATTGACAAGTTCACCAAGTATGCTACCTTCATCCCCGCACCGACGGATTGCAACGCGGAGGAAGTTGAACGTTTGTTTCTGAAGCATGTGGTGAAGTATTGGGGGATTCCCAAAAGTATTATCAGTGACTGTGGCATTCGCTTCATTGGCAAACAATGGTGTTAGGATACACAGGGAGTAGCCCTGATGCATACAAGACGACCAAGGACTGGCAGGTGACTAATGAGTTAGCTCGGGCTTAATTGGAGAAGGCAACTTGGAAGATGAAGAAATGGGCGGACAAACATCGGGAAGATGTTGTCTTCCAACCAGGTGATCTAGTCTTTGTGAAGCTCAACCCCTCTCAACACAAGTCCACTAGAAAGGTACACAAGGCGTTTCTGAGGAGATATGAGGGTCCATTTCCTATCCTCCAAACAGTGGGAAGAGCTGCTTAGTGTGTGGAACTACCACCCGAATTGAAGATTCATCCAATGTTCCACGTGAGCAATCTCAAGCCCTACCATGCTGACCCCGACATATATATATATATATATATATATATATATACTAAAATGTTTTATAAATCTACAGTTTGTCTTATATTTGATGTTACAACTTTGTGTACAGATCCTAAAATTCCTACTTTCACTTCTTGTTAAAAGGAGAGAAGCAACTCCTATCAATGAGGGTATTGAGCATGGTAGGTTCCTTAAGCCATAACTTAATCAACTCTAGGAGCTTGGAAATTCACAAGATTTTGATGGAGGTGAGAGGAAATAAAGAAAATCATCAACAACCCCCATTTGGTGTTGGCAGCATAGAGGTGATAGAAAAAGGAGATGCAAGTTAGTCTACCAAATTTATTGAATTCTACCAATAAAAGGGTTGGCTGGAAAATTCACACAACATGTTGATGCTTGTCTCTACCATGATAGCAACTATGACTTATTAAAATGTCATAAATCCACAAGGAGGTCTTTTCCAAGAAACTACAACAGAGGGTGTCACAATCTAGATGCACAATGCTCCAAAAACGACCCATGTTTTGCTGGCAATGCAGTCTTAGGGCATGCGATTTGGTCACAACATCTTTTCTCCAAATACATGCTTATTAATTCCATTTGTTTTGTTCATATATGTTGACGATATGGTGGTTACCGGCGATGATGATGATGAGAAGAAACATTGCAAAAGTATTTTGCGAGCAAGTACAAAGACTCAAAAGATTGTTAGGCCATCTAAATATTATTTTCAACAAATTGTGCAAGGTTGATCTACCTTTCTCATACAAGTCCTTATATAGCATATGCAATAAGTGTGATGAGTCAATTTATGCATTATGATAGTGAGGCACATATGAATGGGTTAATCCGAATTTTGGGGTGTTGAAGCCTCCTTCCGGTAAATGGTTAATGTTCTCAAAGAATAAGCACTTAGATGTGGAAAGGTATAATGATGTTGACTAGGCAGGTTCTATTACTGATAGACGTTCCACTTATGGGTACTTTACTTTTGTCAGAGGTAATCTAGTTACTTGGAGGAGTAAGAAGGAGAAGGTGGTGGCTAGATTGTTGAGGTCAAATTTAGAGGTATGTTTAATTGTGCGTGTGAATTACTTTGGTTGAAGAAATTATTGAGATAACTTGGATTGGAATTTAAGAAGGCTATGAGTCTCTGCTGAGACAATAAGGCCGCCATTAAGATAGCACATAATCTAGTGCAACATGACTTTACTAAACATGTTAAGGTTGATCGGCACTTCATTAAAGAGAATTTAGAGACTGAGTTTATTTAGTTTCTAGTTGTAAATTATGAAGATTAACTTGCAGATATTCTGACCAAGAAAAGTCCATAGGGTGTTCGATAACTCAATTGACAAGTTGGGCATCTGAGACATATGTGCACAAACTTGAGGGGAAGTGTTGGCGAGAATATGTTTTTTTGTTTCCTTTCAATATTTTTTGTAATTAGCCCTTTGCATAGTCCTATTTTAATTAGGATTTCTTTAATATAACTCTTTTAAGGTTTACCAGTTTGTACATCTTTATAAATACATATTTATTAGAGAAGAATATATGTAAAAAAATTCTCATATACTCTGTTTGGTAGTTCCTTAGTCCGATTGTAGTTTTAGTGCTTTGTTTCTTTGAGTTTTAATCACACAAGCCGCATATTGAAGTCCTTAACAAACCAGCCATAGAAAAGAATCCATTCAGACCAATTTCCCACTTGGAGCACAATGGCCTGAGGAAAAGTTCAATTTATTAAGGTGCAAGACATCCACTCTACTTTATGTCTGAATCACTATTTTTCTATAGGGCTTTTTAGTACCAATAGTTGAATGCCTATAATCAAACTGCACATAACATATTTGAGCTCATTCTACGACCCAAATAACTTAATACTATGTTTGGATGAAGGAATTGAAAATTACATAGAATTCTAAAATGACAGAATTTAGATTTCCATCATTTCAATTTCTAGTAATTGAAGATTTCAGTGTTTGGATTTATGTATGTCGAATTTTGTAAATGACGGAATTTTATAAATGACATTATGGAAATTGTAAAATGACGCATATTTTGGTGGAAATTAAACTCGAGAATTTGATGCCCCAATTTCCATGATTTTTTATGCATGTCATTTAATAAATTCCGCGCTTAAGTTGCCAAACAAGGGAATTGCCAATTTCTCCTCTTAAATTTCCGACTTTTAGCTAAATTCTGAGTTATTTTCCCTCATCCAAACGGATGGTAAAAGAATATTTTAGTGTGAAAACACGACCATGCTTTTTGGAATGAACACATGCTAAACTAATTAGCCAAACAAAAATTGAGGTTTTTTTTTCTCTCCAATTAGGCTATCCAGTTGTTTTGTATCAAATATATAATTATCATGGTGTATTTTTTTTTTCCTAATTCACTATAAGAAAAAAAAAAAGAAAAAAAAGGAGTGTTGGTTTGAAAAAGGTGGGTAGAAATAAATGCAGCAGCCAGCCAATGGGAAAATAAATAGGGAGGGAAAAGAAAAGGGTGGAAGCTAGAAGACGAAAGGCATGAGGTGGAGTTTGATGGCAAGCAGCAGGTTCCCAGAAGTAGACGCCAGCACTCAAGCTTTGACTTCCTCCCCAAATACCAGTTTTTACCTACTCTTCCTCAAAAAAAACAATCCCAATAAAATATTTTTATTTTCAATATATATAATTTTATATATTGGAGGCTACCTCTTTTGCTATATACAAATGCACAACAGGAACAATAGTAAATGCTTTGCATTGACCAGTCTTCATAACACAAAACTAAAAAGAAAAAGGAAAAAAGAAGAAAAGAAGAAGAAGAAGAAGAACGAAGACTCAAGACTTGCTTGTGTTGTTGTTTGGCAATCGAAGGGGTGTTTGGTCGATGGGAAAGTGAGAGAGAAAGAGAGAGAGAAAAAGAGAGATGAGTAGTCGAAAGAGCTCAAAGAAAGCAGCGGCGGAGGCGGCGAAAGCAGCGGCGGAGGCTGCGGAGGCAGCGATACAGTCGATAGGGTTGGGATACGATCTGACGGTGGACTTGAAGCTCAAGTACTGCAAGAGGCAGCAGTCAGCGGTTGGGGTTGGGGTTGACTCTCGCTTGATCGCCATCGACGACGACCAAGTTCGTGAAATTGCAATTCCAGGCGCCGGTGGGGTTTGCATACCCAATGTCCCCAAATCCATCAAATGCGACAAAGGCGAGCGCATGAGGTTCGGCTCTGATGTTCTCTCCTTTCAACAGGTCCGTTGTTTGTTGCTTTCATCGTTTGTCTTCATATTGATTTAAAGTTTTATACTTTCTTCATTTTTCATTTTTCATATTGTTTGTTGGTTTAAATACAAATTAATATATGAATTGTTGGGTTGGTTTGATGTAGATGTCAGAGCAATTCAACCAGGAATTGACTCTGTCTGGTAAAATCCCAACCGGGCATTTCAATACAGCATTTGAGTTTACAGGAGGATGGCAGAAGGACGCTGCCAACACCAAAACACTTGCTTTTGATGGAATCTCCATCACACTCTACAGCGTTGCTCTTGAAAAATCCCAGGTTGCCTTGCGTGACCATATCAAACAAGCTGTCCCCTCGTCTTGGGATCCTGTAGCACTCGCAAGGTTTTACATATTAGTTCACATCTCATCTAACTGATCATCTGATAGATGCTCTACTCAACTTCACAAACTGATTACATTTTCCTCTTAATGTTTTCTTCCAGGTTTATTGACAAGTACGGTACACATGTCATAGTCGGGGTGAAAATGGGCGGAAAGGATATGATATATGCCAAGCAGCAGCACTCATCACCTCTCCAACCTGCTGATGTACAGAAAAAATTGAAGGACATGGCAGATAAGATGTACATAGATGGAGCTGGTCAGTCTAGTGTGAATTCTGAAAAATTCTACGAGAGAGACAAGGTTTGAAGAATTTCATTTTATGCTTAATACCATTCAATTCAAATATCAATGGGTCTTTTTGCTAAATGAACTTTCTGGTCATACCCCATTTTACTGAAATTTAACATACCAGTTTGTGTATGTATAGAGATAATTTAGGAGTGTGTTTGCACAAAGCACACTTTTGTTTGGTTCACACAGAAAATTTCATTAAAAACCCATGTGCTATTATCTATTCACTTAGAAGCGCTTCCTAGGGAAGCTCTTAGAGACTGTTTGGGAGTGCTTCTGTGCGAAATACTTTTACTCAGTAGCATGGTGCTTTTGTTAGAAGAAAATACACAATTTCTATATATGTTTTTAGTCAGTAGCCTAGAAACCCAAGTTCTATATATGATCCTTGAAGGAGAATCTGAAACATGGACATTTGTGATCATTGGATTGCTATGGCTGTTTCACAATTGAGGAAGAAGTATAAATTACAATGAGTTTTTTTCACTCATTTGTTACGATTGTAAAAGTCCAATTTTTTTCTTTCCATCTGTAAACTTCAGCAGCTATATTTTTTTCTTGCAGTCTATATGTGGTATCTTTTTTCAGAAATAAGGCTTTTCTGATGTTGATACGATGAAACTTTTCTTGAAACTTTCTTTGGTCCATTTTTATGTACTTGTACCTATTTCGTGAAACTTTATCTGGTTGTTTTTAGAAAAGCTCTCATGTATGATTTCACCATAGAGTTATCTTGTTTGTTCTGGTGCTTGGATATGTCTCATTCTAACTTTTTTAGAATTGAAGTTTTAATTTAAAATTGAGTTCTGTTTTTAAGCTTTTTATGTTACTGTGGTTCAATAATGTATTATGAAAATTGGCCCAATTTAGGAGATAGATTACTCCATTTTGGGGTATAGCAGACATTACATTTGCCACTTTTATACAATTGAAATCATGCCAGATTTATATCATGGCATATTGTATAGCTACCTTAACCTCTGTCTTAATTTCGTTTCAGTTGGTCAAGGAGCACGGGCGAGCTATCATGGACACAATCCCATCCAGTTCGTACTCATGTGTAGAGGTACACTTTAAGAAAAGACAACGAAAATCTCTATTTTAAATGTAAATTATGTCCGGTCAAAGCTCTTTCTTGGTACCAATTAGATTAAGTGCTATGGAACTTTATGAGTTCTGAACTTCTGATTGTTATTTAACATTTCTTTAACTGTTTATTTTTTTAAACATTGAGTTATTGAACATTTCTTTAACTGTTTGTATCCTTATTCTTTTGTCTTCTTTTGCTTATACAATTAATTGAAAATAGAGCCATAAAATTTTGAGATGTAGGAAATTAAATCTTGGAGTTTTCTGAGGTTGAAACTGTCTGTACTTGAGTGGTAGATGATCTTTCTAGCTTACTGGTTTAATGTTCTCAAATGTTTAATTTGGAGTATTATCAAACTATAATATTGAAGCTCATATCTCTTATGTACTTTAGGTGCAGGATATTAAATTCATGTGCAAGAGGAAGGGTGGAAACTTGTATAAAAATCTACCCTACAATGAGTGGTGTCACACAGTTCAGATTGAACCTGATGTGATCTCAATGTCATTGGTTCCTATTACATCGTTACTGAGTGGGATTCATGGGAGCGGATTTTTAAGTCATGCCATTAATCTCTATCTTCGTTGTAAGCTGAATCCTTCTCTCATTAGTAAATCAATTTTCTAAATTTCTAATTACATGCCTAGGGAAGAAGTATCCTCTAAAACTAATATCCAATAGTTTCCTTTCATTGCTCAAAAACAATGTTATATTGTTGGTTTCAAACAGTTAAGAACATTCAATACAACAACACAATTTGCTTTTTATGAAATTTTATTGTGTGTGCCCTGGTATGGTTTTAATATTTTCCCTTTTATGCTTAGCTTTTATGAATATCTATCGTGTTGTGCGCTACATCTGAATCCAATACTTAAATGGAGGGGAGTTTTTATTTTTATTTTTGAAAAGGAGAAATGGAGGGGAGTATTAATGTGTCTTGTTGTGTGGTAGACTGAATGTACTTTGTTGGGTTTGCCTCCTAGCTTTTGTACTTGCAATTTTATAAGTATCATGCTTTATATAGGTGCATCTTAAATGAATATAGTCTAGATATTAATCTAAAACACTCTGAATGTTTAGATTTTGCATTTCCCTTGGTTCACATATTTTGTCTACTTTATTATTTTGTGTGTCCCAGATGTGTTCAAATTAAAACCTCTATCTGGATTCTGTCTGTATAATAAGCGGATGGAGTTGGATTCAAGGATAAACATTAATATAGAAAAGTTTTGATTTATTTAAGGACTAGTCAAACCTACCATTAACCTTCTATGAATTGATGCAAAACTTGTGGTTTTGGGTGGTTAGTTATTGGTCGGAAATGAACTTCAACTGAGACCTTTTGGTTATGCCACCCTAATCAAAATGGGCTTACTATACTATAGCAATAGTTCTTAAATATACTTAAGTAATAAAATCCAATAAATGTGATATTGATGGTTTGTTGGCTGGTGATTATTTGTATAGCCATGTTCATGTTTCATCAGCAGACTTACGAATTTTATAGATTCTCTCAGGTCACAACATACGAATATTATCTTTTTTTTTCAGTTCTGAGTCCATGAAATAATCTTTTTAGATATCTAGTTCCATAAATCATATTGGGCATATGAGCTGATCTGCTCCCACTCTATAATATATATTTTTTCTTTTTGGTTCCTGGTGGTGGGTGTCGCTACGAAAAAATGCAATGTGCTTGTTTATTCTTTTCATTATTTTGCTCTTTTGACAGATGTCTATTTCAGACCCCATACTTATGGTTCCTGGTGGCGGGTGTCACTATGTTTTCTTTATGCAATGTGCTTGCTTATTCTTTTCATTATTTTATAACTAGCCTTTTGACAGATGTCTATTTCAGACCCCATACTTATGGTCTCTTGTAAGTTATAACAATAATAATAGATATGTTCATCCCATCTGCTTTCGTCCTGCAACTTGCAGCGGCAAGTTCATTTCTCTTTGCATTGAGAATTTGGCATCATTAGTGGATGATTAGATATGTCGTTAAGATGGAACCTTAAGTTCATAGCAGGACTGACACTTGTATCTGTTCACCTATATCACCAGTGATTTGTCTAATTTTTTCAGAATAAAGGATAACCTACATCACTGACTCCTTCCTAAAAATGAATAAACATCCAATTCTGTAAAGGTGCACTCTTATCTAATATTTTCCCCAAGCTCGTACTAGCGAACCGACATTCTACCATTTTTATGCTTGCCCAATTTTCTCTAATGTCTGCATAAACTTACTAGAAACATAAGGAAAATGTTAAACAATTCTTTTCTTTTCTTTTCTTTTTTATTGTTTGCAATTTTTATCAAGTGCAGATAAGCCACCAATTGAAGAACTGCATCAATTTTTGGAGTTTCAACTTCCAAGGCAATGGGCACCGGTGTTTGGTGAGCTTGCTCTTGGTCCTCAGAGGAAGCAGCAAAGTAGTGCATCTTTACAGTTCAGCTTCATGGGTCCTAAGCTTTATGTTAATACAACTCCGGTAATGATATTAGTATTGTGTTTTCTTTGGAATTTGTCTTAGTATTGCAGAAGAAAATGGATGTATCGTATTGGTAGAAGAGTAATTGAACCATTCCATTAGTTAAAGTTGAACTCAAATGAGACTTGAAATCTGAAGTAAAGCTTATTTTTCTAACTAGTTGATTTCAATGTGATACTTGTGCGAGGGTTAAAAGACAATAGATTAAGCTTTAAGCAGTTCCACAAACAATTTAGTGGATGCATGATCATTCAGTTTTGTTAAATGAGATCATGCTGGGAAGAGGTATGAATAACAACTGATGATATGCGTCCGTGTCATGTTCTCTTAACTATGAGACCTTCAACAGGAAGGTTGCGAGCAATGAGTAGCTAAATAAGATTTAGTGGCTTATACTCTAAATACCAAAACTTTAGGATACCAGCTAGTCTCTCTTGTTTTCCCTCCCTATTCCCTTTGATTTACTACACTATCCCCCAAAATTTCTTGGTTATGATATAGGGGAATTGGGTTAAATAATTTCACAGGAAATGACATGGTTAAATTCTTCATGGTGGTAGATTTTGGTTTCTTTGCTGGTGTTTTGGGGAAACATGCATTTTTATTACTACTTGTGGTTAAAGTAAAATTTATGCATTCTAGGATCATGATGATTTCTGATGAATTACATGATAGGTTGATGTGGGTAAGAAGCCAGTGACTGGTCTCCGATTGTATTTGGAGGGAAAAAGAAGTAACTGCTTAGCAATCCACTTGCAGCATCTTTCTTCGCTGCCAAAGACCTTCCTACTCCAGGATGAAGTGAATGGCAATATTTCTCACCTTTCATCTGACCGGAGATATTACGAAAAAGTTCAATGGAAGAGCTTCTCTCATGTATGTACTGCTCCTGTGGAGGCTAATGATGATTTCTCTGTTGTCACTGGGGCTCACTTTGAAGTTGGAGACTCTGGCCTGAAGAAAGTTTTATTTTTACGGCTTCTCTTTTCTAAAGTTACTGGTGCAACTAATGTTAGACAAGCTGAGTGGGATGGTTCCCCGGGCTTGGCACAGAAATCTGGGTTAATATCGACCCTTATCAGCACACGTTTCTCGAGTGCTCAAAAACCACCTCCTCGGCCTTCTGATGTGAACATAAACTCCGCTGTGTATCCCGGGGGCCCTCCAGTGCCCACACAGACACCTAAACTTTTGAGGTTTGTTGACACAACAGAAATGACTAGAGGACCACAGGATTCACCTGGGTATTGGGTTGTGTCGGGGGCAAGGCTTATGGCTGAGAAGGGTAAAATATCTCTACGAGTCAAGTATTCTCTCTTGACCATGATTTTACCTGATGAAGAAGAGATGCCAGATAATTATTGAAAGCGGATGGCTAAAGAGTAAAGAACATGAGACAGGGGAAGAGAGAATTACATCAGGTTTGTGGTACATTCTCGATGTTCATTATCACAGATGGAGAGATGGTGTTCAAAATTTAATGAGTTTGTTGTATATAACTTATTATAATATATGCTTATATGTAAAATTTTCTTCATTTGTTGTAGATTAACCTTTCTGGTGCTGATATTTGAATATTTGAATTGGATGAGTTCATTGACAAAATTTGTTGTGATTTTTGAACCTCCTTTGTTGGATAGCAATTTCGTCATCACTTATCGAAGCAATCCTTCTGTTTTTTCTTTTCTGAAACCGATTTTTGTTTCCTTTTAAGCAGACAGTTTATAATGTGTGAATACTAAATTGGACTACATTATGGATTATGTCAAATATTATGGATCTTATGATTGACACATTTGGTTAGTTGGTGATCACCATATGTTCTATCTGGTAAAGTGATTTACAGCTTAGTGTGGGGCCCATTAATCCATTTTATCTTGTTAATCCATTGAAGCTTGTTTTGTTTTGTTTTGTTTCTTAATTTTATTTTTTATCTCTCTTTGGGGCCAACTAACTCCATTGAGCTTGTTTGTGTTGGAGCATTGGGGGTGGAGAGTAGTTCTCCCCAACGTATACGCACCCTCTAGGATTTGAAGCTCTCTTTTGCAGCTACTGTAACTATACTCATGGATTTGAAAGCTCTAGCTGTACTCGATAATGTTGGAGGTACACTCCATAAAATCCAACCACGTTCATGACAAGAAAAACCTTGTGCTTACCCATTTGGTCAAGATCAACCCTCTACAACCCTTGAATCAAACACACCTTTTAATTTAATATCTTTTGGAGTTCGAACCAGAAGATTTGCTCATTGTATAAATAGCACGTAGAGATTGGAACCCATATTGTTCCTATTTTTTGTGGTCACCATTTTGTTGAGCAGAAACGTGAGTTTTATGACTAAAATAAGCTACATTTTGATGGAAATACACATGTAAAGTTAGTCACGTGATGATATGTGGCCAAATTTGACAAAAGTATTGTTGAAATGCGACAGTAGGGACCAAATTGATTTGTAGGACCACATTGATTGATTTGAGAGTTTGAGGACTAATTCTAAAAATTTTAAGAAGTTGATGGACCACTCATGATAAAAACCTGCTGAAGTAACTTAGAAAAAAAAAAAAGCAAGAAAAAAAAAGCATTTTAGGCTTGATTTTTTGGGTTCAGATATTTGATAAAAAGTTTTGATGGTTGTACTTAATGCTTATAAAAAGGATTTTGGGTGTGATTTTTTGAGAACTTATCTATAAATATAAAAAAGCTTAATCTTTTCAATTGCGGAAGGAATTTGCAAAACTATATGTATAGAAAGATATTACTAGACTGGAAAAAAATAACATATTTGAGTTGATTTTTTTTGTTGAGAAAAGATTGTATTTCATTAAACCGAAAAGAACATTACATGGTAAGAACTAGCATGTTAATGGCGGCTGTTTGTGCAAATAATCTCGCGAGAGAATATTTGCTTCTAGATCTTTCGTCCTTTGATCTTCCTTCTATATCTTCCTCGATTCCTGTAAAAAAGACCTGAGTAAATAGGCCACACCTGGAGGGTGTTGGCCAAAGACCCTCTCACGCCTAAATTAGTTCGATTGAATCTAGATGAAACAATAGCTAAAAAAGGTACGGAGATTTCTTTGGGTGAGAACTGGGTGGGCGGAGCCGTGTGTGGTGGCCAGAGCCGTATGGAGAAAATATGGAGTGGAGAGTGGAGAGGGAGAGGGAGAGAGCTTCGTGTATTTTTCTTGGGTTTTGGAGCTAGGTTTAGAAGTAGGTTTTTTGAAGTACCTTGAATGATGAATGAAGTCATCTATTTATAAGAGCCTCGGGGCTTGGGTTTCGTAGAGAATAAACTTTTATTAGGAGGAGTTTATTCTTTACCCAAATTGTAGAGGTTGAGCCCATTAGGGATTTGATTGGGATTCAAATATCTTATAATGAAGATATTATCCCTATTAATTAATAAACCAAATAAATTGGTTTAATTAATTAATTTAAGGGATAATCTTATTTTCCATGTGGCGTGCTGTGATTGGAGACAAAAATATTTGCTCCCACAGTGGCATCGTTAAAACCTTCCCAGATAAAACAAAACCCTGGGGTAAGAAAGAGTACCACCCATGCTATTGACTAAACTGAAGAGTCAAACAACTTATACAAAACAGGCAAACCTAAAACCCATGCTCTTGAGTTGATTATTTGGTTATTAAATGTAAGAAAAGGAAGGTGTTTTTAGTCTGGTTTGAAGGCATAATTTAGACATTCACCTTGAACCTTAAGAAGCTCAGTACCAGTCCGGACCACTAGTAGTATTTGTACCAAGACTAGTGGTGGTGTTGATGAGCAGATAAATTATCATTGAGTATAGACATGCACTTTCCGATTGTCTAATTGCAGGAGGAGCATGAGTGTGATGTTTGTATGTCTTTTGATCGGGAGGCTGTTGATCATCCTCAATCATTGTTGACAGTTGATTTCGAATGGGTGGTGTCTTGAGTATTCTCTCTTGACTAGGGAAGGTCTGGCAGGGTGACACCTGGCGGGGATTAGGAATCCATTTAATGTTTGCACCTATCATGTAGTGACATTTGTTCGAGTTGGTGTGTTTAGGGTCATGAACTTGCTTTAGTTAGACCATTTGGAGAGGGTGCTTATGTGATATTTGATCAACTATCCTACTTGGGTGAGCTCATTGGTGCCAACCAGATCAGACAACCGCTTAGGGGTATGTTGGTGGTGCGTCATCTTGAGTCATCTTTGTCACGTCTGGTTGGGTCTGGCGGTGGCCGTCTCGAAATTTCCATTAATTTTTTTTATAAAAAAATAGAGTAAATTTACCATTTTACCCTTGTGAATAGTGACTTTTGGTAAATTTTTTATTGTTACGTGTTTTGAAAATTTTTTCCTTTCATGAGTTCATAGACCCGTAATATGCCCGAATCGGAGTAATATGAAAAAGTTATGGTCATCGAAAGTATAAGGGCAAAATCATCATTTCAGAAAACATGTTTAAAGCCGAGGTGAGACACATGCTCGCCACACGTACATTCGTTCTTTTTCTCCTTTCCCCCTCTCTTTCTCTCTCTTCTCACTACACCTTTAGTGAACGGTCTTCCTGACGAGCTATCTTCATCGTCCCACCATTGTCGAGTCAGGTTTGAAACTTCATCCTCACATCACGATCTATACGTTGGTATAGTTGGCGACTGGCGATTCCAGGTTGCCCTATCAGTTGGAATTTAGTAAAGCAAACCGTCACTTCAGGCGGCGCATGTGACTAGGGATGGCAATTTTCTTTGCGGGTAAGAGTTTTCATGGGGATTCGACCCTAATGGGTCGGGTATGAAGGGTAAAAAACCAGTATGGGGTTCAGGGAGGGGCAGGGATGGTATTTTAATCCCCAACTCGAACCCTACCCATTTATAGTATATATATGATATTAAAGTGATTGTGCTGACAATATTTTATATTTTATATTTATATAATTTATATGAATCTTAAGCCACACTACTTATATATTTAGTTAAGTTCTAGTCAATATGTAAATATTCTTGTATTGTCTTATATATATATATATATATATATATATATATATATATATATATATATATATTCATTATCTTGCTCTAATCCCTTCTTTTTTTTTTCAACAAAGTAATTTTATATTGATTTTTTCTTCCGTAATGGGGCGGGTCGGGGAACCCATTCCCCAACGAAAGTGGGGATGGGGAATCCCCGATATGTATATTGTGGGTATGAAGGCGGGTATGGGGGAAAGAAGCTTAACGGGGATGGGGATGAGAATGGCATACCCACCCCCGATTCGACCCATTGCCATCCCTACATGTGACAGATGTTGGTGACCTATTTGCACCCCAATTAGCTGTCCTTGATGTCCCTAGCATAATGATATTCTCATGTTTGTGAGATTCAATCGTTTGACCAACAATCAAGGTTTCGTCTAGTATTAAACGTATGATCGAAGATGATCTGACCGTTGGATCATCTCCAACTTTTATTAGGTTGTTGGTGATATTAGGCCAGATTGATGATTCTAAGGTTACGTGAAACGATCATCGTCTAATTTTGCGATCTATGAAGATTCGATTGTTAGAACGTGTTACTCATATTGTTCTTGGTCTAGTGGACCCTCCAGATTGGAAATTCGAGGTTGTGGTGTGATATGGCTCAGACGGGGCCGGCTAACTCAGAGACCTTCCAAGGCCTTATTGATCTCTAAAAATGTCCTAAGTTATTGAGTAGATTGCTGTAACTTTATGGAAGAGATTTAGTATGCTCAAACGAAAGACCTTTTGACTTTGTTAAAAGTTCTCGTTTTTATAATTGGTAGTGGATGTAAAAGTCAAAACTTCGTTTTCAGTATTGTATTTGCTTATGTTAGAAATATGCCTTAAATCCAATCATGAGATGTAATCTTTATGTATATCTCACCTTAATACTTAATATTAATGGGCAAAATGATGTTCTAAGTAACTGTTGTGGGAGCAAATTTCCCCACGAGAATATTCGATTGGAAAGATTCCCCTTTCTTCTTTGCCGCCTCTTTCTCCCTGCAAAATAGAACAAATAAGAGGACCACGCCCGGGGGGGTGTTGGCCAAAGGCCCTCCGATGCCTAAATTAGTTCAAGAGTTTGTAAGGAAAACACTAGCTAACTAGGGTACAGAGATATATGTGTTTATGGTGTAAACCGGGCGGCCGGAGCCTTATGTAAAAGAGGGAGAGAGAGGAGGCGGCTAGGGTTTTTGAGGGGAAAATTTATGCAGAGTTTTAGTAGTAATTCTGACGTACCTAAATCCTTGTGCGTAGCCAAGTATTTATAAGGGGCCTCGACGAGGTTGGTGAGGTTGGTGTATTTAGGGATTTGATTTATTAGGGATTTAAATCAAATCCCTAATTGTGGTAGGTATCCAATCAATTCCCAATCTGATTAGGTAACTCCTCATTTAACTGGGAAATGTGGTAGGAATCAAATCAGTTTTCAACTTAATTAGGTAATTCTCAATTTAATTGGATATCCCCCAATTAAATTGAGTAACTCCCAATTAGGTTGAGTAATTCCCAATTAGGTCAAATAATCCCCAAATGGAAGGAATTATCTGACCTAGAGTTTTGATTTAATTCGGTTCCCACAACTGTCTCATTAAATGTTGTTTACTTAATCAAAAAGTCTGTGGACTGTGAGATGAGGAAAGTGACTTAAAGACGTTAAGTCCAGGAGACCTTTCCCCTATAAGCTCACACCTTAAAGAGTTCCTAGTCATAGGCTTGTCAATAGGGCATTAACAATCCGTAAAGACCGGCCTAAACTTTATTAGGACAACTAGGAGGATGACTGGCCTCAAGTCATTTGTGTAGAGATGCTAAGATAAGTGTATGGGTGTTCACTAGAGAGTGAATTCAATGAACGCGATTAACTGAGAGATCTTATATGGAAGTTTTACATGCACATCAAACAAGATCTCTATAGTTGTAATAATAAAAGTTAGTCCTTGACCTAAGGCATCACAGTTGTCTTGTGGCAGCGTTGTGGATCTTAGATCATACTAAATAGTTGAGTTCTCTCAAGGGCATGACTTTATGATATGGTTGTGGTTCTTCATCAATCCATGGAGGCAGTTGAGTACAACAAGGCATCTCTACCTTCAGTAAAAGGGGAAAATGCTCTAACGATATGACTCGGAAGTCTGGCCAAAGGATTGAGCCAAATTGAGAATAGCGATTCTAATCGTGCTCTTATGAGTCATATGAGTCGAGGATTCATATTAGGGGCTTGACATGAATTTCATACCCTAATAATGTTATCAAGAGCATTGAGATAGAGAATGAACGTATTACATTGTAATTCCAACTCAATAGGTTCTCAACCTTCTTCTATATTGGCTTGGGTAACCGTGAGATGTTGCTGGTATTGGAAATATGTCCTAGAAGTCAATACAAAAATGAAAACTTCTAAAGATATAACATTGCATAACTATAATTAATAAGGCATGAATGTCACTTTAGGAAAATTATATGCAAACGATAAAGTGACAAGTCCATGGATATCGATAAGAATGGAAAGCAATCTAAAGATGTTAGATTCGCGAGACCATTCCATTATACACTACAAGAAAATTACCCTTTGCAACCAAACTTATCAGCGATGAACTATTTTTGTTCTCAAAATTATCTTTGCGACCAAAAAAAAATAAAATATGCACATTTTAGCAATGAAAGAAGTAGCTTCAGGGACGAAATCTCTTAGTCACTAGAACTTATATGGGCAACGAAAATTACATTTGGCCGCCCATTCACGAGCCAAATTTTGGTCTCTTCGGTGGAACCCACCTTTATAGGCGACCAACTGAAGTCTATTCAGCAACGAAAATATTTAGTCGCTTAAAGAATTTGGAGACAAAAATAAGCTTTGGTTGCCTAATACTTTTAGCCAAGAGCCTAAGACGACCATCTTAGCGACGAAACAATTTGGTTGTTAAATCTTTTGGGTGAAGAAATTTGACCTTTTAGTGACGAAAAGTGGTGGTCGCCAAAAGGATCTTTCCTTGTAGTGATAATATATCACATCCTAAAATATTTCTTGTCGTAGGATCACCAATTGGACAATGGTGACCCGCAAAGAATGGTACATACTATGTCTGCTCAATTGGAAGGATGACTAGTCTCAAGTCATTTTTGTAAAGACACTAAGACAAGTGTGTAGATGCTCAATAGAGATAGAGTTCACTGAATGCAATTGACTAAGAATTCTTGTATGGTAGTTTTACTCACAAGTATCAAACAAGGAGTTCTAAGTTACGATAATGCAAAATAGTCCTCAAACATGAGACATAAAAGTTGTCTTGTGAATGAATTGTTTATCTTTGAGAACACTATATGGTTGTATTAGTAGATATGGCTTAAAGGTGATCATCGGGATATCTGATAAGTTCATAGACGCAGGTGAATGTACAACAAGGAATCTTTACTCTTAGTAAATATGGAGAATACTCTAAAGATATATGATTTGTTGAATCTTTGGCCAAAGTATAGGATAAGGATTGTAATATGAATGTTTGCAATCACATCCAAGTGAATCATATAACCTAGAAATGTCACATTACGGATTTGACACAAGTTAACCGTATCCCAATAATTTGACATATAGTATTGTTTTAGAGAATGACCGCAACGCATTGCATTGCAATCACAACTGACTTGCTTCTCCAGAGAATTCTATTTAGCTTGAGTAGCCATGACATACTGCTAGGTGTCAACCATGACTTGTGGAAGCCATGTAAGGTCGAATTACAATTAGCCTTCGCCAATGGGAAAAATTGAATGGTAGGATTCAATTCATTCACGGTTTAGAAGAAATCAGATTTACCCACTACCTCGCTAATTAGAACCTATAAAATGGCACACCGAAAAAGAGTGGATTGAGAATTAGAAGAGAGAAAGAGATTTTACGCCTTAGTCAAAGTCAAAGTCAAAGTCAAAGGTCAACCATTAACCCGATACTTGACACGGTCAACAAGGATTGACCATGACCAATAGTTGTGAGACAAGTTAGTGACTTAATTTGTTAAGTCATTAAACTAATTAGGATAATCTAATTTAATCAATTAAAATTATTAAACATTAATTGGGTCCTACATGACTTAAAGAAATAAGAGATGAACTTTAGGACTTTAGACACATGTGACACATTAAAGTATAAATGTGTAGGCCACCTGTTAGAGTTTGTATAGGAAAAATACACTTTCATTTAGTCCCATATTGGAAGGGAGTTGTTTCCTTTTATGGTTTATAAGCACCAACACTTTAGAAATACTAAATAGGGTATGGGCCTAGTGGAGGCAAAGTTGGGCCTTATCATGGTTTGGGCTTGGAATATATTTGGGTAATAAATATATATATATTTAATTGTCAAAAGATGGGCCTCGGGCTCTATTGATTTAATTAATATTTCTTTTTATTAATTAGAAATTCGTTTTCAGATAAAATCATTATCTGAAATTCGAATATGTTAAATTGTTAATGTAACTGTTGGATGAAGAGGTGTCAAACCTCTATATATTGACAATTCTTCCAAACTAGATGTTTGTACCATATCTGACCCTCCACTCATTCAGTGACACGTGGATAAGAGAAACTCCCCAAGTGCCCAAGGCTCCGAACAATCGGTATCGGCTACCGATGATATTGCCACAAAGCAGCGAACGGTCGATACCGCCTAGCAGAGTCCACAATCGGTACCTCCTACCGATTCTGCAGAATCAACCTCGAAGGGCCCGCCCGAAATATATTGAGACTCGTGTCAACCTCATAGGGCCTTCCCACGAGTCCTACATCGAAATTAAGTACTAAGAGCATACAAAATGCCCTCTATAAATAGGCCCCTTCACTACAATACAAAGCTCTTAGAAACAAACTTACTTTGGCATCGGAGGGTCTTAGGCTGGTTCCACACCGGTTCCATAGACCTCACGAGTCTCGGCTTCCTTCTATTCAGGATCAGCATCCAAGAACAGGAAGAATCTGCGTCTAACACTCAATCGATCTCTCGATCGTCCACATCACTTGTAAGTTGCACTCATCTCTATCTGTTCAGTTTTAGTGCCAACAGATTGGCGCCGTCTGTGGGAATCGCTTATCGATCAACCCATATCTCAAAACTCTGAGACCAAAAAATGAATCCATCTTCGTCCCTCCCTGCCAATGGCCCCATCCTCGGCATCGATGGCGAGCCAAGTCTTGCTCCCCTGCTTCACACACCACGAACAGAAACGCCTGTTCGGCCAAACACTCTGGAAGCTCGCATGGAAACTCTACAACGGGAAATGGCAAGAATGCAGGAGCACAACAATATCCTCGCCTTTAAACTTGATGACACCTAGAGGCAACTGCATGATTAGCAAACACACTCGACCCAGTTGCAGAACGATCTGGAACGAACCATGCAGCTTCAGCAGGAAAAGTCGTTTAAAAGCGTGCGAAAGCCCAGCGCTCAAGATAGAGGGAAGCAGCAAGCCGCAGGCAAGCCATCTGCCTCCCGAAGGCTGTTCGTACCCTCCCCAAAGTAGCGTCACCCAGAATATTAAGTTTACTCTGATTGCCGCGATAGGATCAATGATCGGCGCAAAGAGCGACAGCCCTCACCTATCCAAATCTAAGCAAAACTTAACGATCGGCGGTTAGAGGCGCTTGGACCAAAATCCCCCTTACGCCGAAGGTATGACGCAATCGGTTTGGAAGAAACGGACGAGTCAGACTATGTTCCAACTTCACCAGGAACCACAATCTCCTACCGATCGGCAGGACCTTCAAAAGAGCACCATAGCCACCGATCGAATAAAGAAAACGATCGGCATGGTGGAGGCTACGAGAGAAACTCCAGCCGGACGGCAGATTGAGAGACTCAAAGCCACAATGTTGGCCGACACACAGAGAACCGAGCAATAGAACCCTTCGATGACGATCTCCCCTCCACCAATCCCACCATTCGTCTTCTCCTCCAGAAGATGAACCGCATTGAGGAAGAACAGATAGAGTACAGCCGGGACCATTCACCAACCGCATCCGAACGTTCAGACACGAAAAGGAGGTCCAAGCACTCCGAATATCGTTCTACTTGGGGGTGGAAGATCCTGTAACTCACATTCATACCTTCCAGTCAGCTTTGGGTTGCAAAGGGCTCACGAACGAAGGCCAATGCTTACTGTTCCCCTCCACCATGGCCGGAGCTGCTCTGAATTGGTTCTACCGATTGGAACCAGGTACGGTTGATTCCTTCGATCAGTTGAAACAAACCTTCCTCAACCATTTTATGATTCAAACCGATCGCCTGTATTCTACCGATGACCTCTATACCATTCGGCAACAAGACGATGAGCCCCTGAGAGAATATGCGGCTAGGTTCAGCCATGAATATTCCCGATGTCCAGAAACTGACCATTGGGCAGCCTTCGGTGCCTTCAAAAGTGGCCTTCGGTCGTCTCGGTTTCGCTATCTGTTCCACAGCAGCAACTGGACCACCTACGCCGAGCTGATGAAACAGGCGGCTATCCACGCCAAGGCCGAACATTTCAACTCCAGAGGATCAGCTTCGGCACCGCCAAGCAAACCAGCGCCGACTGATCGACCTCCGACACAAAACTATGACCGATTCCCAGCGAATCGGACAACAAATCAGGCCCCCTACCGAACGGCCCCCCATGCCTCTGCTCCTTACGAAACAAGAAACAAGCGGAAGGACACCTTTTAGGATCGGCAGGACAGTAACAAAAAGGGCAAGGACTCTGGTAGGCGAAGCAACTTCGGAGATCCGAAGAAGAATCGGCCAGAGGAAATTTTCACTTTGCTCAACACCACCTACGAGCACGTCCTCCTGACAGAAAATGAGATGATACCGAAGCCAAACAACCGGAAGCTCCCTCGGCAGAACGAGAAGGACACAGGAGTCTTCTGCCGATACCACCAGTACAACGGCCACGATACAGAATCGTGCATCGCGCTTCGTAAAATTGTCGAACGCCTCATCAATGAAGGAAAGCTGGATCAGTATCTAAACACCAAAACGGCTTCGGATCAACCATCGAATCGGCATATTAATATGATCAGTGGAGGGGCACCCATCGCTGAAACCAGCAATCGTTCCGTTAAAAACTATGTTCGTGCCGTTCGGCACCCCCAGATCCTCAGCGTAGCGGGAGGACACAACGACAAGATCCAGCGAATCGGTTGGGAACCTATCACCTTTTCTGAGGAGGAAGAAAGAGGCATCATCTTCCCCCACTCCGATCCCATGATCATACAAGCCGATATTTCAGACTTAAATGTAGGCTGAATCCTCATAGACACCGGCAGTTCGGTCAATGTGTTATTTGCCAACGCTTTTAACACCCTCGGCATAGACCCTCAGCACCTAAACAAAGATATCACCCCCTCCTAAGCTTCTCTGGTGACGTGGTTGAACCAATCGGTAGTGTCCAACTCCCGTTCGCCATCGGCACTATCCCCAGACGAACGATCATCTATACTCACTTTCTGGTAGTCGATTGCCCAACGGCATAAAACGCCATCATCGGCAGGACGGTGCTCACAAAAATGAAAGCCATGCTGTCACCACACATGCTCCTCCTCAAGTTCCCCACACACGCTGGCATAGGCCAAGTGCGAGGGGATCAGTTGAGTGCACGGACATGTTACGTTTCGGCAACAAAGGAATAGGCAAGAGCTACACTTCGCGAGGCATACTCAGTTTCTACCAAAATGACTGTACCGAACGGCAGGGGG
Source organism: Prunus kanzakura (assembly GCA_020521455.1). Lineage (NCBI taxonomy): Eukaryota > Viridiplantae > Streptophyta > Magnoliopsida > Rosales > Rosaceae > Prunus > Prunus kanzakura. The sequence continues at coordinate 621,534 of BPUM01000878.1, read as the reverse complement.
GCGGACAAACCAGATGATCCCCGGGATGAGGCCGTCACCCCACAAGCACAACCCGTTGAAGATTTAGAATCGGTCACCCTCTCCGAAGCACAGCCCGACCGACAGGTCCGAATCGGCACCACCTTGAGTTCGGCACTACGTGCCGATTTCATCGCCTTTTTGCGCGCCAATACAGAAGTCTTCGCCTGGTCATACAATGACATGCCCGGCATCGCCCCAAATGTCATCAGTCACAAGCTCAGCATTTGTCCCACTTTCAAACCCATCAGACTGAAACGGCGAGCCTACGATGCCAAACGGTACGAAGCAATGAGGCTCGAAGTGGATAAACTAAAGACAATCGGCTTCATCCAGGAGGTAACCTACCCAATTTGGTTGGCAAACTCGGTCTTGGTCAAAAAATCAAGCGACGCCTGGAGAATGTGTCAGGATTATACCGATTTAAACAAGGCTTACCCAAAAGACAGTTTTCTTTTGCCAAGGATCGATCAGATGGTAGATGCCACGGTAGGCCATGAACTTCTCAGCTTCATGAACGCATACTCAGGCTACAACCAGATATTCATGAGCCCTGCCGACCGCGAACATACGGCATTCATCACTGACAAAGGACTTTACTGTTACAATGTCATGCCGTTCGGCTTGAAGAACGCTGGGGCAACATACCAGCGATTGGTCAACAAAATTTTCTCTGAACTCATCGGCACCTCGATGGAGGTTTATGTGGACGACATGCTGGTCAAAAGCAAAACGGCCGATTCTCATCTCCACAACCTCTCCCTCATGTTCAGTGTCTTAAAGAAGTACAACATGCGTCTCAACCCAAGCAAGTGTGCCTTCGGTGTCTCCTCGAACAAATTTCTTGGCTTCATGATCAGCCAACGAGGCATTGAGGCCAACCCTGAAAAAATCAAGGCATTGCTCGACATGCAAATACCGAGGACACAGAAAGATATTCAGAGTCTCACTAGGCGTGTTGCCGCTCTGGCCCGATTCATATCAAAGGCTACCGATCGGTGTGCTCCATTCTTCAAAGCCCTCAAAGGAAGCAAACGGCAGATTGTTTGGACTGCCGAATGCGATCGAGCCTTCCAAGACCTTAAGGCCTACATGAGCAGAGTGCCCCTATTATCCACCCCTCTTCCCGGTGAAGAACTCATTCTCTACCTCTCAGTTTCGGCAACGGCACTCAGTTCCGTGCTCCTTCGCAAGCCGAACGGCATAGAACTCCCAATTTTCTATACTAGCCATGCCCTGCAAGATGCTGAGATTTGGTACCCCGAGCTGGAAAAACTCACCTACGCTCTGGTCCTCTCAGCACGCAAGCTTCGACCATATTTTCAGGCCCACAGCATTACCGTTCAGGCCATTGAGCTCAGCGAATTCAACATCCACCATCACCCTTGGCCTGCCGAGAAGGGTCGAGCCATAGCTGATTTCATCTCCGGAAGATGTCGCCCCCGAACCGGCTTCGGCAGCACCAGTCGCCCATCCGACCGAAGGAACATTTAATCCATCAATTCCCCTGTGGACTCTCTATGTAGACGGCTCGTCCAACCGACAAGGCAGTGGGGCCAGCTTAGTACTAAAAGCCCCTGACCAAACGACCATCGAATATGCCATCCGCTTCCAACAACGAAGCCGAATACAAAGCCCTTTTGGCCGGCCTTCGGCTCGCTAAGGAGATGGGAGCTAAAGAACTCAAGATATGCAGCGACTCACAACTTGTCGTTAATCAGGTACTCACTGAATTCGAAGCCAAGGATACTTCGATGGCTGCCTACTTGACACACGCCCGCTGATTGCTCCACCACTTTGCCGCGTATCAAGTTCAACAGATCCCCAGATCCGAGAACAGCCACGCCAATGCCCTGTCACGCCTTGCATCGACAATTGATGACAACGTAGGTCGCCATATGCCGATCGAAATCCTCGCTCGGCGTAGCACCACTGACACCGAGGTACATGCCGTTCGGCAGGATCCAAGTTGGATGGATCCAATCCACGCATACCTCGCCAGCGGCACGTTACCGAACGACAAAACCGAGGCCACGACTCTTCGCCGCCGATCGGCATGATACTTAATTTTGAATCAGATTCTCTATCGACGTGGTCATTCCTTACCATTGCTTCGGTGCATGACCCCACAACAAGGAAACTACGTCTTACGAGAGATTCACGAAGGAGCCTGCGGGGACCATTCTGGTGCCCGATCCCTGGCCTTCAAGACCATTCGGCAAGGGTATTATTGGCTGACTCTTCATGCCGATGCCACTAAACTAGTCCAACAGTGCGACCATTGCCAGCGTTTTGGTTCCATCCCAAAACTGCATGCCGAACCGCTCACTCCGATTGTCAGCCCATGGCCCTTCGCTCAATGGGGTTTGGATCTCATCGGCCCCATGACCCAAGGAAAGGGACAGCTTAAATTTGCCATCGTCGCCGTTGATTATTTTACGAAATGGACCGAGGCCGAAGCATTGGCAACCATCACCGCAGCCAAAGTCGAACATTTCGTATGGAAGAACATAATTTGTCGATTCGGCCTCCCGAACGCAATCATCACCGACAACGGTAAACAATTTGACTCCTCTCAGTTCCGGCACCTATGCCACCAATTCAACATCAACTTGTTCTTCACATCTCCAGCACACCCACAATCAAACGGCCAGGTAGAAGCCATTAACAAGATCATTAAGAAAACACTGAAGAAGAAGCTTGGGACAGCTAAAGGAGCATGGCCCGATCTGCTCCCGGAAGCATTATGGGCCATCAACACTTCCTACTGACGGTCGACTGGCGAAACGTCGTTTTCCCTTGCTTTCGGTACCGAAGCTGTCGTCCCAGTCGAAATCAACGCACCCACGTGCCGAACGGCATCTTACACGCCAGAGCAAAATGAGACGCTGCTTGCACTCAACCTTGACCTCATCGAAGAACACCGTTCCCAGTCTCAGCTTCGGAATGCCGCCTACAAACAGAGGACTTCACGATACTACGATTCGCGCGTCAAACGCCAATCGTTCAAAGTGGGGGACTAGGTCTTACGCAAAGTCTCTCTTGCCACCAAGGACTCCACAGAAGGCACCCTTGGCCCTTCATGGGAAGGTCCTTATGAAATTGTCACCATCTGCCGACCTGGCACTTTCCGATTGCGCGATTCCGATGGCCAAACCCTCGGTCACCCTTGGAATATAGAACATTTGAAATATTACTACAAGTGACTGCCCCTTCGATCATCACTTTTGTACATGTTACTGCACCTTCGGTCATCACCTTTGAAATCGGCATTCATTTTTACAATTCTTATTCTATACATACAGTAACGCCATAACGGCAATACTATATTCAGAATATATTACCTACGGCATGCTTACTTATAATAGAATACGAAATTTGAAAATAAACCGAATCAAAGTTAACTTGGATAAAAAGCCACAAAGGGCTGTGTCTTAGCAAAAATTGCCGTTCGGCATGTTCCAAATATTTATACATTTCCAAAATATGAAAATAAAAATAAACAAATCCAAGAAGCGGGGGGCTCGGCATTCGCATCTGAAGGATCGGCATCGGCAGCCGTAGGCTCAGCACTGGTCGACGCTTCCACGTTAGGCATGCTGGTTGCGGTCGGTGCAGGATGGCTCTCCTCCTCCACGCTGCTAGAGTCGGTGTCGTCGGCTTCTTCAGGTTCGGCATCCTCGCCCTTGTAAGCCTCCACCATCTCTTCGGTTACACCCTCTGGCAAAGACGGTGGATCCTGATGGAAGTTCAGGTTCAGCCTTTTGTCGGCATTGTACCGCTTGAAACGGTAGACAAGATCGTCACGTTGCTCCATGACCTCCTTGTCCACCAACAGCGTGAACTCCTCCGTCCTTCGGTAGTCAGCAACACGGCCTTCGCCTTAGCCTCTTCCACCTCTTTGGCATGCGACCGCTCGGCCACATCCATCGCCACCTCCACAGCCGCCTTAGCCTCTTGCGCCGCGACCACTTCCAACTCCGTTGCCGCCAGTTTCGAAGATAGCTCTGCAATCTTAGCAGCGTTCTCCTCGGCACGCTGATCAGCCTCCTGGATCAGCTTACCGGCTTCAACAATTTTTGAACGGCCATCTTCGAATTTCATCTGGTACCGTTCGGCAGCGTTCACGGCTCGCTTTACGCAAAGCCACATCTCCATATCAGCCTGCAACACACCAAAAGTTTAGTACATGCCGAACCCACAAACACTTGAAAACAAAAAATTCTACACACTTACCGCAACCTGAAGCCGGAAGGCCCGATCGGTCTATTCACGCACCGTCTTCATCGACAGCTGCTCTATCTCGGAAAGCTCCATTTGGGCGCCCTCAATCATGGAGTTGATGAACGGCACCGCCTTCCGAGGGCATGCTATGTTCACCGGCCCCTCCTCCCCCTCTACGTCATCAGGGATCAGTACGGATGTCCCCACGTTCGGCCCCGTAGGCCTTTTCGGCAACGGCGTCACATCGAGGGGACCCTTAATCTACCTTTTCCCCGTCACCTGGAGGTGGACCTCCGGAACGGCCTCGGCCTCAGCCACCCTCTTCTCTCGGCGACGATCGGCCACCGTCGTCTCGTCTGCCGAAGCCCCTCCGGACGCCCCTGCAGCCTTCTTCTTCTTCGGTCGAGGGGACTCACCCTTCTTCTGCTTCGGCGCCCCATGGCCCTCCAGACGCCGTCTCGTCGCCTCGCTCATAGGCCTCCCTCCTACCACTGCATAAGCACACAAGTTAGATAGGAAATGGCAATAAGACAAACAAAATGACAGCTGCCGAACGGCATCACTTACTTTGTCTTCTTTCTTCTTCCTCTTCCTCCTTAACCCTTCGATCATGTTCCGCCTTGTACAGATTGCGAAAGCTCAGCAGCTCTTTAAAGAAGCGATCTTCTTCAGCGATCTTCACTCGGACACGCTCGATTGCTTCCACTTCTCTGATCGGCGCAGCAGGCCATTTCAAAGACACTGAAAGAGATCCGCCAAAGGTCAGCCAAAACAAAAAACAAAAAAAAAAAACCAACACTTCTGCCGAACGGCAGTCTTCAACCTACCGACTGTTTGAAAGGTCGTAGGAATCGGCCTCTCCACGATCACTCCTGGTGCCGATTCCCAAGCACCAGACACAATCACCCGACGCTTGCGCCAGGTTTTTTGGGAGCTCGGCACCCCAACTACAAAATGTCCACGCTGCCCTGCCGAAAGACAGTTGGACTGAACCCACCCCCCTTGATCGGCACTCTTCGCCCTAATCACACTGTACAGTTGGGCGAACTGCTCATAGCTCGGCTCCCCCTCTTCAGCTATGCCGAACGCAACGATTGTCCCGAGCAATGTAATCCAAAAGTTCGGATTATATTGCCCCGGCGCATATCCAAGCGCTGCCAGGATCTTCTGCACCGAATGCCTTAACAGCATCCAAAGCCCATGTTTAAAGGCATCGGTGAAGAAGACCACTCCCTTGTTATTATCACTCAACGACTCTAAGGGCCCCGGGATTCGCATCACTACCGATTCCGGGATATGATACTCCGCCCGAATCTTGGCCAGATCAGCCTCAGTCAAGATATTCGGCTCTAGATGATATACTCCGAACACCAGCTACGTCGGCTTCGCCATCGGGATCCGTTGCCTGCCCGTGACAACGTTCAGCACCCCCTCTCCTGGCGCAGCAATTTACACATCGCCCGCGTCGGCTCCACGACCTGAAGTCGAAGGCTCACTGCCTTGAGGCAATCTAGGAGAAGTGCCACCAGCCTCAGTGCGCACCCCGGCCCCTTCCACTATCTCACAACTCGAAGAGCTCCCAGATTCGGCACTCCCACTCTCTTCGGCAGAACTCCCCGAGGACGAATCGTCCTCGAATGCCCTCGGACTACGACTACGCTCGGATTCGGTATCTGACATCTACAAACACAAACGAAGGGAAACTAAATGCCATGCTAGAATCCAACTCCCATTCTAAAGTCCTAAAACACTTATGCTTATCTACATTCATGCTTGTTCATGCTTTGTTCATACAAAAATTCAACGAATTCAACACTTTGATTCACTACAAATCAAAACACAGCAACATACCTTGTTCACATGGTGGTTCCTAGTCGCCGGAAATCGCCTCCGCCTTGTTCAAGCTCGCCGGAAATCGCCTCTCACAAGCTCTGATTGCTCTCAAAAACTTCCAAGTATTTCAATTATCGTCCCTTCCTTACATTTATAAGACGAACCTAGCATCGGGAAACGAAGCGACGCATCGGGATACGAAATGACCCAACTCTTCACAGCCATGCCGACACGTGTCACGCATGCATGAAGGAGTCCAACCGTCGTCACTCGAAACGTTTCCAATCCTCAGAAATGCTTCAACTTCCCAGACGCTGCAACTCTCGCCACTTTCGAGCGCAACTCTACTGGCAAACGGCAGGCGCACATTGATGAGTTTTCACTCACCTCTCGTGCCAAACGGCAGGCGCACATTGACGAGTTATCACTCACCTCAAGTGCCGACCGGCAGCCGTTCCTAAACCTAGACCTACACTAGCCTCTCGGACCATTCGGTACCGCATGCCGTCTCTTTTCCAAGCTCACTCGCTCGGGCACTTGGGGGACTACATGCCACCATCGGCAACAACGAGACCATCGAGTCCGGATCAGAATGCCGAAGACAGATTCAAGTCCCCAACCAAGAAGTCGCTTCTCAATCGGTAACTTGGGGGACTACTGTTTGTACCATATCTGACCCTCCACTCATTCAGTGACACGTGGATCAGAAAAACTCCCCAAGTGCCCAAGGCTCCGAACAATCGATATCGGCTACCGATGATATTGCCTCAAAGCAACGAACGGTCGATACCGCCTAGCAGAGTCCACAATCGGTACCTCCTACTGATTCTGCAGAATCAACCTCGAAGGGCCCGCCCGAAATATCTTGAGACTCGTGTCAACCTCATAGGGCCCTCCCACGAGTCTCACATCGAAATTAAGTACTAGGAGCATATAAAATGCCCTCTATAAATAGGCCCCTTCACTACAATAAAAGGGTAAGACTTTTCAGCTTGACTTTTATACTAAATATATTGTCAGCAGCAAAAGCTCTTAGAAACAAACTTACTTTAGCATCGGAGGGTCTTAGGCTGGTTCCACACCGGTTCCATAGACCTCACGAGTCTCGGCTTCCTTCTATTCAGGATCAGCATCCAGGAACAGGAAGAATCTGCGTCTAACACTCAATCGATCTCTCGATCGTCCACATCACTTGTAAGTTGCACTCATCTCTATCTGTTCAGTTTTAGTGCCAACACTAGAAAACACACAATTTGGAACAGCATTATCATTCTCACGCATAAGCACTTCCTAAGAGAAATCATATCATTGTTCGCCAGAAATCAAAGTGACCGGCTTAGGCTGTGATTTGTGATAGTTTAATCCTATAATTTATTCTATTGTTGTATTGATTTGATTATATAAATATAAATCACATTTTGTTTTGTTATTATTCTGTTATTTGGTTCTATGCTGATTGTTGTCCAACAATCTTTAGACAGTAATATGGAACAATCAGGAAGTAAGACCTCTCATGCCGAAAAGCTTGAGAATTCAACGGCACTGATTTCAAACGTTGGCAACAGAAGATGTTTTTCTATCTGACAACATTAAATGTAGCCTATATTCTCAAACAAGATGCCCCTGTGTCGAATGAGAATCCTGCAACCAGAGAGACTATCGCTACAATTGATGCATGGACACATTCTAATTTTCTGTGCAGGAACTATATCTTGAATGACCTCGATGACACACTGTATGATGTTTATGCAGCATTCAAGACTTCAAAAAGATTAAAGGAGCATGCTGGGTTTGTGGGAAAAGAGGCCATAAGGCTCAAGACTGCAGGCACAGAAGGGATCAGAATCCTGCCAATCCTTCTAATCCAAACAACAACAGACCAAGGTACAATCTGGCCCGTGTGACTAAAGAAAACCTGGCTACAGTGGTGTCAGAAACCAACATGCAATGAATGGCTGATTGATACTGGAGTCACCCACCATATCTGTGTTGATAAGAATGCATTTCTTACTTACCAAGAGATACATGGTGGTGAGCAACTGTTTATGGGAAACGCCTCTATATCAGCTGTTGTTGGAAAGGGAAAAGTGCTCTTGAAATTCACCTATGGAAAGGAACTAACCCTCCTAGATGTGCTGCATGTACCAAATATACGAAGGAACTTGGTATTTGGACCTATTCTAAGCAACAAAGGATTCAACTAGTTTTCGAATCCAACAAAGTTGTACTAACTAAGGGGGGAATGTTTGTGGGAAAAGGTTACCTTGCTGATGGGTTGTTCAAACTTAATGTATCTGCCAATTCTATCAATAATAATATAAATAAAACTTCCACTTATATTGTTGACTCTTCTTCTACCTTATAGCATGCTAGATTATGACATGTTAATTTTCGTTCCTTACATAGAATGTATAATTTAGGATTGCTGCCTAAGTTAGGTTCTATTGAAAATATTAAATGTGAAACTTGTACATAATCTAAATTTGTTAGACAAAGTTTTAAATCTGTACATAATAGGTCCAATAAATTGCTAGGCTTAATTCATAGTGACTTGTGTGATTTTAGAACAACACCAAGTCGTGGAGGCCGTATTATGTGACTTTCATTGATGATTGCAGCAAGTACTGCTATGTATATTTATTACATAGCAAAGATGAGACTTTCGATATGTGTAAGACATATAAGGCTGAAGTTAAGAATCAACTCAACAGAAAAATTAAAGTCCTAAGATCAGACAGAGGAGGGGAATATGAATCCACTGACTTTGTTGAATTTTGGGCCACAAATGGTATAATTCATAAAACAATAACACCTAATACACCACAACAAAATGGTGCTACTGAAAGAAATTAGAGGACATTTAAAGACATGATAAATTCTATGCTAAATAGCTATGGGCTTCTACATAATATGTGGAGTGAAGCTTTACTTACTGCAAATACTATCTTGAATCGAATTCCACATAAAACGAGTAACAAGTCACCATATGAAGTATGGAAAGGAAGGTTACCAACTTATAAGACACTGAAAGTGTGGGGTTGCTTAGCAAAAGTTCAAGTTCCTTTGCCAAAGAGAACCAAACTTGGACCCAAAACTATAAATTGTGTCTTCATTGGATTTGCATCCAATAGTGCTGCTTATAGATTTTTAGTATTTCATTCTGAAGTTTCTGATATACATGTGAATACAATACTAGAATCTGTGGATGCAATATTCTTTAAAGACATTTTTCCTTATCAACAAGGAAGGTCCAATGTCAATAGAAAGAGAATTGTTGATGATTTTAGAATAAATGAGAATTCTGGAATAGACGATGGTAATCCTACTTCATCTAGTGTTCAAGGAAACGAACAAGATCAAGAACCTAGAAGAAGTAAAAGGACAAGAATACCAAAAGATTTTGGACCAGATTTTTTGACTATGATAGCTAAAGTTGAGCCTCAAACATATAAAGAGGCGATATCAAGTCCTGAAGCTCCATTTTGGAAAGAAGCCAATAAGAAATTAAAACCAGATAGTACAATTGATAAGTATAAGGCTCGATTGGTAGGCAAAGGATACCGTCAAAAGGAAGGTTTGGATTTCTTTGACACATACTCACCCGTGACAAGGATAACATCAATAAGGATGTTGATTGCTATTATGACATGGAAATACATCAAATGGATGTAAAAACCGCTTTCTTAAATGGAGAGCTAGATGAGGAAATATATACGGAACAACCCAAAGGGTTTGTAGTAAAAGGTCAAGACCAAAAAGTTTGCAAACTTGTAAAGTCTCTCTATGGACTAAAACAAGCTCCAAAGCAATGACATGAAAAATTTGACCATACTATGATGACACATGGATTTAAAATAAACGAATGTGATAAATGTGTCTATATCAAGACACATAAAAACGCATGTGTCATAGTGTGTCTGTATGTAGATGACATGCTCATAATTGGGACAAACAAGGACATAATTAACTCTACCAAGAAAATGTTAAACTCTAGTTTTGACATGAAAGACTTAGGTCTTGCTGATGTGATTCTTGGAATTAGAGTTAAAAGAAATTTAGATGGTTATATATTAACACAGTCCCGTTATGTAGAAACTATTCTTAGAAAGTTTGGTCATTTTGGAACTAATCATGCTGTAACACCTTTTGATACAAGTTGCAAATTAAAGAAGAATGCATGTGAAGCTATTCACAAAAGAGATATTCACAAATCATTGGAAGTCTTATGTACATTATGAATTGTACAAGACCTAATATAGCCTATTTTGTGAGTAGGCTTGTAAGTATACAAGTAATCCAGGACATGGTCATTGGGAAGCATTGATCAGAGTTTTGAGATATTTGAATTACACTTTGGAGTATGGATTACATTATACCAAATATCCTCCAGTACTATGGGGATATAGTGATGCCAATTGGATTTCTAATGATTTAGAAACAAATTCCACTAGTGGATATGTTTTTACACTAGGAGGAGCATCCATATCTTGGAAATCTAGTAAACAAACTTGCATAGCCCAATCAATGATGGAATCAAAATGTGTAGCTTTAGATAAGGCTAGTGAAGAAGCTGAGTGGCTAAGAAATTTTTTGGAGGATATTCCTATTTGGCCTAAGCCTATAACGGTTGTTTGTATACATTGTGATTGTATGGCTGCTCAAGCAAAGGCCAAAAATAATGTATACAATGGAAATTCTAGACATATTAGACGAAGACATAATACAATCAAGCAGTTGCTCTCAAATGGAATAATTTTCATTGACTATATAACCTCAAAACAAAATCTTGCAAATCCGCTTACAAAAGGCTTGCCAAGAGAGCAAATTAAAAAAACATCGAGGGGAATGGGATTAAAGCCAATTCAATAAATGAATCGACCTAACGGAAACTTAACCTAGCTGATTGGAGATCCCATGATCTAGGTTCAATAGGCAAACTGGTTAGGCATGGTTCAAATGAGGTAATACACTTATATCTCATTCTTATGAAGGAAAGAAGTGTGTTGTCTGCAAGAAGTCTATTAGGGTATGAAAGTTTAATGATGTTGATTTCTTGAAATCAAGAAGAATAGGGCAAACTATTGTTAGTCAACATTACCCATGTAGGAGTAAATGTGGGGTCGCATTTATGAGAATGAGATGGCTAAATTCTCTAAAGCTCCTATGAATCCATGATTTGTTCAAGACCAAAATGAACACAAACGTATGAATAAGTAGTATGTTAAGATGTAACATATGTGATACTTGTTGTCTCGGTTTACTACAATAGGTGAATAGTTCAATATTTTATATTTACTGCGTCACTTAGTAAATCCGATAAGTATTCACTAGGGTAGGTTCAAGTCCAAAAGACACCTCTCCTGATATGTGTTATATCTAAGTTTTCTCTCAAATATGCATATTATAATTTTCCTATACAAATGTGGAGTATTGTTAGAGTTTGTATAGGAAAAATACACTTTCATTTAGTCCCACATTGAAAGGGAGTTATTTCCTTTCATGGTTTATAATAGGGTTGTTCTTCAGTCGAAACGGATCGAAATCGGAGTTCCAAATTCTGATCTGAAAATTTTCGGAAGTCATATTTAGTTCTGATGCCCATTCTGAAATTTCGAAATATAATAACATCATTCCAATGCGGAATTTTCGGCAAAGTCGGAACTTTAGGAAATTAAATCTTTTCAGAGTTCTTGGAAGAATTTTGGAAGTCATAGCCAACAACAACTCTGACAGGAAGACTTGTAGAAACTTTGGTGCAGACTTACAGTGGTATTCCATCAGTATTATCGTAGAGAGAGAGAGAGAGAGAGAGAGAGAGAGAGAGAGGAGGAGGAGGAGGAGGAGGAGGAGGAGGAGGAGGAGGAGGAAAAGAATAATGAAGGAGAATGGTTGGGAAGATGAGAGAAAGAGAGATGAGAAGTGAGAAGAAACATCTGGATGGAGGAAGAGGAAAAAGAGTGGTGCGGCTGGAGAAAAGAAAGAAAGGAAAACAAATATAAATAAATTAGGGTTTCACCCTAAGATTTTTATAATATTTTTCGAACTCCCCAGATCAGTTATTAAATATGTTCAGTTGAGATATATTTCACAAGGAATCCTCTTGCTATGGTGGTCTATTAACAAAATTGCAAGTGAGAGGTCGTAGGTTCAAAAATACCACTTATAGATGATTTTTTTCTTTTTTGGTTTTGTTTGAAGGATATTATAATATTAAACACTATTGTTATAAATTTATTGTATATTTCTCTCTCTCTCTCTCTCTCTCTCTCTCTCTCTCTCTCTATATATATATATATATATATATATATATATAACTTAATCACGTATGTCCCAAGTTAAATTGATTTTATCATAACTGATGTTAACATTTTAATATAACTTGCACCCCTAATCATGACATTGGCATTTAATTTTAACCTTACTGTGTGATCATGGAATTTAATTTTACCCTTGAACCATGATCAATTTATTGGATCAACTATTAATCCAGTGTGCGATTATGGCATTTACTTTGTGTGTGACCATGAAATCGTTACTCTTTGAACTATTATCAATTTTATTGGATCAACTATTAATGTAGTGTGTGATCATGACATTTACCTTGTGTGTGACCATGAAATTGTTACCCTTTGAACCATGATCAATTTTATTGGATCAACTATTAATCTAGTGTGTGATCATGGCATTTATCCTGTGTGTGACCATGGAATTGTTACCCTTCGAACCATTATCAATTTTATTGGATCAACTATTAATCTAGTGTGTGACCATGGCATTTACTCTTAGTGTGTGACCATGGAATTGTTACCCTTTGAACTATTATCAATTTTATTGGATCAACTATTAATCTAGTGTATGATTTAATGTTACCCTTTGAACGATCATCAATTTTATTGGATCAACTATTAATCTAGTGTGTGACCATGGCATTTACCCTTCGTATGTGACCATGGAATTGTTATCCTTTAAACCATGTCATTTAATTTCACACCTTTGACCCAAACAAGACAAATAGTCTTAAATTAATATACTCCTATGTTAAAATTAATCTATTGGAAAAAATTATATTTTTTTTAGAGAAAAACAAAAGTATATTTTTTTCTTCCAATAGCCTTAAATTAATATACTCCTATGTTTAGCATATATAAATATATGAGTACTGAAATAAAACATATATCTGACCTAAAAACAAAAAAACAATGTAATTATAATAAAATTTTCGGAATTTTCAGGAAAAAAAAAATTGGAAAAATCATATCAAAATGAGTTCGGAGTAGTTTGGAATTTTTCAAATCGAAATTTCAGAATTTCAGATTTTACAGATACATTCCGATTCCGATCCGAATATTATCAGAAAAATCAGATTTCGACACTTTCGGATATCGGAGTCGGATTTTTTCGGAAAATTTTTGGACCGGAATCGGTCGGAATCAGATTTTCTAATCCAATTTACACCCCTTATAAGTACCAACACTTTAGAAATGCTAAATAGGGTATGGGCCTAGTGGAGGCAAAGTTGGGTCTCATCATACTAAATGCTATATATATATATATATATATATATATATATATATATATATTTGGGTAATAAATAAATATATTTAATTGTCAAAAGATGAGCCTTGGGCCTTGGGGCTCTATTGATTTAATTAATATTTCTTTTTATTAATTAGAAATTCATTTTCAGATAAAATCATTATATGAAATTCGAATCTATTAAACAGTTAATGTAACTATTGAATGAAGAGGTGTCAGACCTCTATATATTGACAATTCATCCAAACCATAAAACACACAATTTGGAACAGCATTATCATTCTCACACATAAGCACTTCCTGAGAGAAATCATATCATTGTTTGCCAGAAATCAAAGCCACAGTGCTTGGGCTTTGATTTGTGATAGTTTAATCCTGGTGGACTGACTCCTATCGAACTACAAGCACAAGAGTAGAGGAGAAATACTGTCTAAAGGACACTACAGCTCTGCAGGACTCTATCATCTATCCAAGTTAGTATTTTGTAATTTATTCTATTGTTGTATGGTTTGATTATATATATAAAGCATATTTCGTTTTGTTATTATTCTGTTATTTGGTTATATACTGATTGTTCTCCAACACCACCAAAGAGAGGGTGCGGCACACATGTGGAGAAGAAACATTAACCCTCCCTCTCAGTCTCCTTGGCCGGCCACTTGAGAGAGAGAGAGAGAGAGAGCTAACACTCTTTCCTCTCCCAAATTATCATTCTTTCATCTCATCCTCTCCTTGGTGAAAAGCTTTCATGAGGTGCACACTATTGTACCTATCGAAGAAACCATAGTGGAGAATCAACAAGAGAGAGACCAAGAACACGACTTGAATACCTTGTTAGGATTCAAGATTCGCTCCTGGGGTAACTATCTATTTAACTTTCTTTTTAAAAGCAGTTTATAGAGTCAAAAGATGCAATCTTTTCATAAACTTAAAAAGATTTTGGACTATTAGGATTTGTATGAGTTTCTAAAGTTTATTTATGCTTCTGCTTCTTTGTATTTTAGAAATGCATATTAGATAACTCATTGTCCTATTTAAGTATTTTTGAGAAATGCCTACAACAAGTTTTCCCTTCAAATGGTATCTAGAGCCAAAGTTTATAAAAAAGCTGCACCTTTTTGAATTTTAGATTTCATATAGGCTTAGTTTCATGGTTATAAATGTTATATCGTGTCTTATCTTTCATATCTATTCATGTATGTATGGTTGATACTTAGAATTTTGGATGATAAATGAAAGAGGATTTTGAACAATGGACATAGGGGGTGGTGGCATAGGAGGGGTATTTTGGGCTTTTGTACTGTTTGATGCTCATTTGTGTAAAATGTACATGGTTGTGTTGGTCTTGAAATTCTAAGCATGAATATGGTTTTTCCATGATTTTAGACTTTTTGTGTGAATTTATGAAGTGTCATCAAGGGAATAGAATGGTCATGATGTTCTTGACATGTTCATCATTGTTCATGAGTTTCCCAAGAAATCTTTCTTTTTCATTTTCCATGATAGTCTTGTGTTAGTCAATAACATTCTATGACAATCCACGCCAACATTGTACCTTTTGTCTTCCATGTCTCTTTCATTTTTGAAATGAGTCAATAGGAATAAAGATGCTTTTTGGTACAAAAGGTGATGTCACCTCTCACTCACCCCTCACCAACTTCTCACCAACTCTCACACTCACACACAACACAACACACCATCTCCTCCGATAGTCGACCCACCCCATGGAGACTCACTTTGGGTCTTCATGTAATTTTCGTAAATTTGGGGCTCAAATCCAAATTTTGATATTTGCAATTTTGCCCCTCAACTTTTAGAAATTGCATAATTGCCCCTTACACTAAAACACACAAAAATTTGTTTTTTGTTAAACATTACATGTTTTTGTATGTTCCATTGAAAATATGCCCATATGTTCCAAGTCTCAAATGTTTAGTGTTGCATTCCTTTTATTATTTGATTGGATTAAATAATTGAATGAATGATGATTAGGGACTTAAGGCCCCAAAACCAAATTGAGCTATATGATTGACCGTTATTCATTGGATGAATAGGTATGATTGAATGGATGGGTTGTAACTAATTTTCCTTAAGAGGTTCTTAATTGGCAATTGGGCTTGTAAATTAAATAGAGGCTTGCATAACTCTCCTCTCTTATTCTCCAATGTAATTCTATCTCCCTTGAATTGTAATTTCCTCAAGGCCCATCGAGCTTTGAGTTTTCCAATGCCCACCAACCCCGAATGTTTTAAAGATGTTGAAACACGTAATAAAATCAATTACCCACCTTAGACCTAGATTCAACATCTTGGCTAAGGAATGCAAAATATTTCGTTAGACCATAATCATCCATTAACCATCTAGTAACCATCCACCTTAGACCATAATCATCCATTAACCTATAGACAATATTTAACCATACTTAAGGAATGCAAAACATTTCGTTAATAGTAACACATATTCTCAAATTTCAAGATAAAACCATTTTATGAAATTGATTTAGTTTTTTAAACAAAATTGTGGGAGCATTGTGCAACTATTAATGTGCCCAATTTCATACATATGATATTATAAAGGTAAAAACGAGTATGCCCAATTTTCTATTATGATGAGGTCATACTTGAAACTTTACACAAGAAAGTATGGTAGGCTAAGACTTAACTAGTACAATGGTGCTTCACGATAATATTCAGAAGTTCACATTTTCTAGAGGCCAAACGAAATGGGTAATCACATCAAGATGTGAATGGGCAAGCACGCTCTTTACTATCAAAGAATTCCCCAAGAACCTATTATGGTGCTGTGATCCGGAAAATAAGGAGCCTCTCATCCCACTAAGAGTTTTAACTAAAACTCTTGGATTCCATCTTGAGGGATGTGAAATTTTCCAAAAATAGTGGGAGGTACTATTTGACTTAAAGACCAAAGTCAATAGTAATTTAAAAACAATCTAACACTTAGCTATATATATTTGTATCTATGTCTTGAACCGCATTCGCCAAGATCCTAAATAAACATTGTCCAGAGGGCCACAACTTTCCAACATGGTACTGCAATCTTAAGATATTTATTACTGTCGAGAAGATTGTGTATGTGCTAGAGCAAGCTCCTGACATAGAACCCCTTGCTGGAAATGCTTCTCAGGAAGTACATGCTAAGTATGACAAGCACGTTGATGATGATAATCAGGTCAATTGATACATTCTGGCCTCCATGAATGAAGAGAAACATAAACACCATGAGCATGATCCATGATGCTGACATCATAATCCATCTTCGCGAGATCTATGGAAAAGGCACATGCAACAGGGACTATAGTGCAGTGTGTCAGCTTTTGAAGACTAAGATGCTCAAGGAAGCACCAATTCACAAGGATGGACTAAAGATGATTGGAATCATTGAGCAACTGGAAAGTCTCAACAGTCCACCATACCATAATTTGGCCAATGCCATCTTTCTTACGTCCCTTTCTAATTCCTTCTCCTAGTTCGTCATGAACTACAATATAGGGAAGATGGAGCACACTCTCTCAGAACTTCTGAACATGTGTGTGACTGCTGAAAGGACCTTCATGAAATAAGGAGGGAATGATAAGGTAGCTTTTTTTTAATAAGGAGTCCACCTCTTCTGCCAAGCCTAATCAGAAAGGCAAAGGCAAGTTCAAAGCTAGGAAGAAAGGGAGCCATGCTCTTAAGACCAAATGAGGTGTTGAGAAGAAGAAAGAAGATTAGAAGGAGGTGAAGATACTGTGTTTCCATTGAAGCAAAGATGGACATTGGAAGAGGAATTACTGGGCTTATTTGGCTAGCTTGAAGGGCAAAAAGGTTGAAGTGTACATATCAATTTTCTAAGTAACTCTAAATAATAGTTTATACCTTACATGAGCCTAATTAACAATGATCTATTGTAGGTCATGTTGCTATAGAGACTGGGAACAAGTAGGATGCTCACGGAGGATGATGGTGTTGAGATTTGGATCATTTAGCATGTTTCTTTTGTTTATCTCATGTAGGTCTTAATAGTACTTATGAACTTATTTAGTTTATTTGGTTATGTATAAAGTACTTATTCACTATTTTCATATTTTACAAAATAGTCTTATGGTTTGTATGACAAAACCATTAGGTTTCTTTCTATATATGACTATTCATATTATGGTAATATGATGAATGACCTCTTTATGCTTTATGAGATGAATATATGAATGTGTTCTTACATTAATTATTTAGAATATTGAGATGCGTTATGATCCTATAAAGATCCAAATATTATATAAATCTTATTAAAGTATGATTTATAATGTTTAGACATCACAACCAAGATAATATTCATAGGACAAGCAATACGTGGTTCTTTGAATCAGATCCAATTCTTACCTATGAGTTGCATCTAAAGGTTGAGAAATCCAAACATTCTAAGTTTAGAACTAGAATAGAAATCATAAGGTTGTATAAGGTATATCTAAGTAATAATGGAATTGAATCCATTATATTTTCTATAGCATTCACCGATGATCGCTCTTGGTTGGACTAAATCTAGTCTGAAATCCAAGAGTTTTCGGATTTCAAGAAATCAAAGGAAAAGGGAAAACATTGAGAGCATCAACACCCCTTGAAATGTTTTGAGGGTAAATGATTGAATAAAACATCTCTTAAAATTAATTAGGAGTTAGAACATCTCAAGGAATGACCTTCATCATTATAATCGCTCTATACATTCTATGCCTGAAGGATAACAAAATAAAATACAAAGGTCCAACTGAAAGATAAACATGGTTGAAAGTATTGTCTTAAACATGAGCTTATGACTTCAAAGTTTGATAAGTGATCTTGTGGGACAACTAAAGGATGTCATATCTACTACAGGATGTTAATAGATGTTTGTCGTAAGACAAATAAGACAAATATTATGAACCACAAGTGAATAGTCAAAACAAGATGAAAATTCAATCCTTAAATAACTCACAAACACATTAACTCCAAAATAAATGATCATATATGATATTTAATACCAACCTTGTAATAATGGAAAAAGTTAGCACGTAACTTTATCGATCATATTAATATTATACATGAGAACTCAAAATATGGTTTTACAACCATGGAGCCGGATTATTCACAAAAATGAATAACATCCAGAATAATTAGGGCCCGTCTGGTAACGTTTTCAGAGAATATTTTCAGAGAATGAAAACAAGAAAACAAATTTGCATTTTCAAGAAATGAAAATGCGTCTGGTAGATAATTAGAAAACATCTTTAGAAAACAAAAACAATGAAAACGTGTTTGGTAGTACAATTGTTTTTCAGGTGTATTTTTGATAATTTCATTTCTATTTGTTTTTTAATTCTAATATTTTTAGAGGCTAAAATTATTATAAACAATGAAAATATATATGGTAGTACAAATTGAGAATAATATTATGTGAATTATTTTTCAAGGGTATTTTTCTAATTTCTGTTTTGAAAAAATATTTTTTAAAATGTATAATTTAACAAATGAAAAATTCTATTGTTTTTTAGAAGATAAAACTCTCTTTTTTCTCCTTTCTTTTTTCTTTTTTCTTTTCTCCTTTTTCTCCTTTTCTTTCTTTCTTCCTCTTTTCCTCTCCTTTCCTTCCCAGACCCGTTCCTTTTTCTTTCCTTCTTCCTCTTCTCTACTTTCTCTTCTCTTCTTCCTTCCCTCTTTTTCACTCTCACTCCTCCTTCCTTCCATGACATGAATCCCATCAACTCACCTCTCTAGTTCCACTAATTAATGGTTGTGGTGGTTAGATTGGGTGGTGATGGTGGTTGAGCTGGGTATGTGGTGGCTGGTTTCTCTCATCTCTCCCTCTGCAACTCTCTCTCTCTCTCTCTCTCTCTCTCTCTCTCTCTCTCTCTCTCCTTCCTTCTCCCTCTTTCTGATTCTTTCTCTTCTTCCTCTTTGTCTTTTTTTTTTCTTTTCTTCTTCCTCTCTGTCTTTTTTTCTTAGTTGCAGATTTGTGTGATTATGAGTTTTTTTTTCCTTGAAATTTTGGGGCTGATTATGGCTGGAATGAGGAGATTTGATTGTTTTGGATCTAATTTGACTGGATTGTTTACTCAAGTGACGGAGGAGAGTTGGCTTTGATTCGGAGAGATTGAAAACAAAAACGCCGAAAACGAAAACGACTTTCTGGCGTTTTCAACATTTATTCATACTTTCATTTTCATTCTCAGAAAACAATTTCAGCTTGTTTCTCAAAATAACCCACCGAACATGTTTTGACGTGAAAACAGAAAACAAAAACAGAAAATGGCCCTTGAAAATGATATCGAACGGGCCCTTAGTCTTTTGAATAAGCATTTCAGTAATGGTTGTATTCCAGAAGAAAAAGTGGGAGCTCGTTCAAAGTCTAAAGAAGAAACGCCTTCATCTAGTGAAATCTTACCAAGAAATCTAAAATAGTATAAATGAAGAGTTCATGTGCTTATCAATAAGAATACGATCATATATGATATGATCAAGATAGTATAAAAACAAGTTGTACTAGGGACAACAATGTAACACCCTAGGATCAGAACCCTAGACAACTGATATGTGTTCTCTTTTGAGTTATAAGAACACAAATAGGCAAAAGGCAAAATAACAAAGAGAGTTATCAGAACAGGAGAGTGGAAGTGTACACTTGTATGGACTCTAATATGATCCTAATCACTATGATATAGGAAAAATTCTGGAAGTTGTTCTAGAAAGTGTTGTCCGTTGAAACACTAAGTGATCCACGGCCAAGAGTAGTACATATTTATACAACAGAGGTTGATATGTCAACCATTTGGATGAGAAAACGAATCTCCTCAAGAGGAGTAGTTCCTGCGGTTGGATCATCATGCATCCAAATTAATTGAAAAGACATTACATAAATGAGTTGGTAACTCATGACGTCGACCGTCTCAAAGTTGCAAAGAGAGCTGATATAGCATAAGTCACTAGAGCCTAGTACATAACAGCTATGACTTGGTAAGTGTCTCAAGTGCAAATACATTGTGTGGCTGATTGGATTTACGTGCAAGTGGGAGACTGTTGGAAATATGCCCTCGAAGCCAATACAAAAATGGAAACTTCTAAAGATATAATATTACATAAATATAATTACAAAGGCATGAATGTCACTTTAGGAAACTTATATGCAAACGATAAAGTAACAAGTCCATGGATATCGTTAAAAATAGAAAGCAATCTAAAGATGTTAGATTCGTGAGACCTTTCCATTATAATATATCACATCCTAAAATGTTATGGTCATAGGATCACCAATTGGACAATGGTGACCTACAACGACTGGTACACACTATGTCTGCTCAATCGGGATGATGACTACTCTCAAGTCATTCGTGTAGAGACATTGAGACAAGCGTGTAGGTGCTCAATAGAGATAGAGTTCATTAACGCGATCGACTAAAAATTCTTGTATGGTAGTTTTACTTACAAGTGTCAAACGAATAGTTCTAAGTTGCGGTAATGCAAAATAGTCCTCAGACCTGAGACATCATAGTTGTCTTGTGAACGAATCGTTTATCTTTGAGAACACTATACGATTGTATTAGAAGATATGGCTTAAGGGTGATCAACGAGATATCCTATAAGTTCACAGAGGCATGTGAATGTACAACAAAAAATCTCTACTCTTAGTAAAAAGAGAGAATACTCTAGAGATATGACTCGTTGAATCTTTGGCCAAAGTAGAGGGTAAGAATTGCAATAGGAAAGTTTGCAATCACATCCATGTGAATCAAATAACCTAGAAATGTCACATTAGGAATTTGACACAAGTTAATCATATCCCAATAACGTGACATAGAATATTATTTTAGAGAAGGACCCATTGCATTGCAATCACAACTGACTAGGTTCTTGAATGAATTCTATTTAGCTTGAGTAGCTATGACATACTGCTATGTGT